>JADFUC010001147.1:0-461052 GCA_019722365.1 Lithospermum erythrorhizon
CTCAATTGTACTTCGTTCAGTTACGTATTGCTTGATATTAGCCCAAAAATTGGAAAAATGCATCTTTTTAAGTTGGAAATTGAAAGAATGCCATTTTGAATTTTATTGTTATTTTTAAATACCACTATAATTGCTTTATGAAGATGTTATTCTTTCAATTTCCAACTTAAAAATTGATAGTCTTCCAATTTTTCTCTTGTTTGAAGGTAGTTATCGAAATCATCCTAGTAAGTTGGTGTTTGCAGTTTGGTCTCATAAGTGGTATCCGTGCACAAATGGTGTTGTAAGTGTGGAGGTATTATGGGCGTAAATGGTTCGTAAATTAACAACTTCGTTATTTTATGTTTTGTTTATGCACATGACACACACTTACGAGGACCAAACTACAGTTGACCATATATTATTGAAATATTGAGTTACTATATCCACACCCGAATAGTTTTTTCTAGGTATGAAGGTATTATTTTAGGCTAATACTCCCTTTATTATTATTTTTACTTGTCATCCTATCACTATTTTTTTTTACTTGTCATTCTACACTTTATAGGCATATTTATGTCCCATTTTTCTATTATATCCCTAGACATTAAATGTGGATACCGCATTTTTTATTTTTTACTTTGAACCATTAGAATAAGGTGTATATTCAATGTTTCATTCTCTTATAAATAAGGGTATACAAGAAAAAAAAAATCATATTTTTTTGTACTAAACACTAAAACAACAAATAAAAAAAATGAAAGTGGTAATTTTAACACTCCATTTCTTGATTATAACAACATTCGTTTGTTATTTTCATCAATTTTTATACTAAAAATGGAGTATCGTTATCACTTGTTAGAGTGTAAAAAATCATTGGTGTTATTTTACCCCAAATGTCCCCCTTATTTTAAGTGTCATGTTTGAGGAAGTTTCGGTTAGGATAAAATAATCATTTCATCCCCTTTATTTACTAAAATAACTTTAATGATATAGCAGTGTATTATGTATGTCCAATACTTAATTTCACATATATTATGTTGATATAACAATAATAACAATAACATATTTCAATATCTTTAAATACCCTAGCTCCCATCTAAATAATATTGGATTATAAGCAATCTTACCCTTGAAATAATAGGACGGATATTTTTCGAAGTGTATCAAGAAGAATTTCACATATAATTTGTAATTTGTAGAAAGTTAACATTATCGACTTATCGTTATTATAACAATTAGTTATTTGGGCACAATATAATCTGTACAAATTACTCAAATATTTTATATTTTATTTTTAAGTAAATTAGACAACATGATATAAAAAAATGAGAAGAAAATGTACTATAATTAGAAATTGGATTTGTAGAAATACGAAAAATGGTTATCTCATTTAAATAATAAAGCTAGTCTGCACTACAAAATATGAAAGAAAAATAAGTACTCTCTCCGTCCCAATTTACCTAATCATGAAGATAAAAAATACTTTATTAAAGGATTGATTAATATTACTAATATATCCTAAAAGGTACTTTATCACAAAATATTTTAATTAATCCTGAAAATAAAAAATACTTTATTAAGGAATAAAAGTGGAAAGATCAAGATAAAGTTGCATTAAATTACTATATGATCAATTAAAAAGGAAAATGAAAATTTTGCTACATGATCAAGTAAATTGGGACGGAAAGAATATATCACATCTTTATCATATATGACATTACTACTCTATATTAATATACCTACATTTATAATACTACGTATATTTTATTCTTTGGACATCAACCTATTGTCTCAATTTGTATTCAACCTAATTAATAGTATGCTCTCCCTCTTCAATAAAAAATTAGCCTCAAATTTGGAAAAGTATTTGAGTCCATCCATTGAACTTTTAGTACTTTGTATTATATAGAGCAGGGGCAAATTTGAAATAAGAAAAAAAAAGGTTTAAATTCTTTTAGTACTTTGGCATATATAAACGGGGGCAAATTTGAAATAAGAAAAAAAGGCTTCATGAAACGTGGTCTTCCACGTTCATATATAAACCGGCAATGTGCACCCTTAGGCTTTATATAGGTATATATTTCAAATTGTGGGACAGAACCCATATGAAGTTCCAGTAACACGAATACACTCGCACAATTATTGTCTCCGTGTACTAATATTGAAACTGCTTGAAAATACATTTATAATACATATTACTTCTTCCATCCTAATTTAAGGATCATTTTTTCAAAATAGAAATCCTTTTTTTAGTTCCTTTTTTACCATATTAAGTAAAAAAAAAATTGGAGGGAAAACTTTTTTTGTGAGATATATTTAAATTTTTTTTAAACTTTATACAAAAGTAAATAGATCTTAAATAAAGAGTTAGATAAAGGGATAGATCTTAAATAAAGAGTTAGATAAAGGGATGAAGTAAATTATAGGATATTACTATCTCTATAGAAGAAAAGTTTATCAAATAAGTACTAATGGATGTTAGAATATATGAAACTTGGTAGTTATTTTTTTTAATCAAAAAATTTGATCATTGTCATATCATTGGCTTGAAGCCGTGACACCATAAATGAGAATTAAATTTAAAATCTAATGAATTAATGTACGGCCAGTTAAAAAGTTAAAATAAGAGCAGGTACTAAAAATAAGAGTGGCTCTAAAATAAAGATGTCTCCCTAAAAATTTGCACCAACCACCTCTTATTACCTAAATTTATACTTTTTTTTTTCAATAGTGAAGTGAATAATAGGGAAACTGATAAAATACATACATAAAAGCAACTCCTTAAAAAAAAGTGATGATTTAGAGTGTATTTTAGGAAAAATTTAGAAAATTTGACGTACATAAAGTTCACTCTCAACCACCACTTTTTTAATTTTTTTTTTATTCACTTTTTATGTATGGTCTTTAGCGAACACTGTGTCGCCTAAAATTAAAAATTAAATATTTTAAATATGTCAATAGAAATTTAGGATAAAATTAAATTTTAAAAAGAATAAAATAATATATTAAATATGGATGTTGAATGAAATGTCTTTTTAATTTATATTTGTATATGACAAAAATATTTATTTATTTTTTATATAATTGTAAAAGATTAAAAATGAGGGAAGAAAAAGAAAATAACTGTAAAATAGGGAGGATATAAGTTTAGAGGGTAAATAAGTGGTGAACAATTTTATGGGGTTCGCTACATTTTAAGAAGGCGATGCAGTCCCAATTTTTATCATTTTTATAATTTCAATACTTAAAATAGCTTTTATGGAAATTAATGTGAGTACTCTTATATGGAACTGTAACCAAAAGAACCATCAAATAAACGAAGTTATTAACCCAGACCATTGTGAATTTCCCAGTGATTTATCTGAAGATATAAAATGAAGATTATAATACTAATTATAATGGAGTTGATTTGTTAAAAGAAACAGATAGATGTTTCAATTTATAGGGCTATATTATATAGTGTATAGTACCTGAAGATGCATCCTATGTACAAAAAGACAAACATTGAGGTATGTTTTATGATGAAAGGAATGGTTCCTTGTTGGTTAGCAAAAAGCAGCTATTCACAGTATATTCTCATGCCGTTCATGTTTCAAAGAATCTATGCGGAATTGATAAATGAGCACAGTTAAGCTCAAGAAATGTTAATAACAGCTTTGTGATAATAGAGAAATGATAAAGAAGAGAGAATCTTTTATTCAGTTGAATTTAGTGAAAGCATCCGCCAATTGCTGCTTCGAAGTAACATGGAAAGGTTTAATGAATCCATCCTTGTAATACTTTCGTATAAAATGGCAATCTAACATGATGTGCTTCGTCCTCTCGTGGAATACCATACAAACTCCTTTTGAGTTTACAAACCTGACCTGGCTTGACCTTTTCATAGCCTTCTGGTGGTTCCATGTAAATATCCTCGTCCAAATAACCGTGTAAAAATGCATTATTAATATCTAATTGGTGTAGATGCCAATCCTTAACTGCTGCCAATGCTAATACAGTCCTGATTGTAACTGTTTTGGCTACATGAGAGAAGCTCTCAAAATGATCTTCAATTTGATTATATCCTCTTAGTACAAGCCTCGCATTATATTGTTCCACCTCTCCATTAGGCTTACACTTCACCTTGTAGACCCATTTCCAACCGATTAGCTTTTGATCTAATGGTAAATCCACTATATCCTATGTTTGATTAGTTTCTAAGGCATGTATCTCTCCTCTCATTGCTTGTCTCCACTCTTCAAACAGCTGTGCTTGCTTATATCTATGAGGTTCCTACAACTTTGAAATATTTGCCAAAAAATTACTCTGTGTGTGTATATGTGATCATAGGATTGCAACGTGTGACTAGATTAACATGATAATCATGTAGCCAAGTACGTTGCTGCCTGGCCCTAGTTGATTGCCTGAGAACAGGCACTACATGAGTAATATGTGTGTTAGGTGCAAACATATGAGAATCAACACTAGTTGCCACTGTATTGCGTTCATCAACAAAAGAGTCCTCAGGAGAAGACACAATAAGATTAGGATTAAAATAAGCCAGTGAAATAGCAGGAGAACTAATAGTGTCAGGCCTGTTTTGAACTACATCAGGATTGTAATGAAGATGAATATTGCTAGCCCAAGGACACCTTATAGTGAAAAATCAATATTTGGAATGATTCTTAGATTCCCAACACCATACCCAAAGCTCTATCTTGTTTCCTTCACCCAAACTCAAGACTTCGTCATCCTAATAAAGTTTCTAAACTTTTTTGGCAACCACTGGAACATTCCCCTTCTCCGTTCTCTTTTTCCCCTCATATTGTTAATAAAATTATCAAAATTAGGCCTACTGGTAATGAAGATGAATATTGCTAGCCCAAGGACACCTTTCGTACCAAAGACATTTGTCAGGTTAATTCGCAAAAGCAATAAAATTCGTAACCCCTTCTACTTACAACATCAAGCGTAAGCGCAGAAAAAAAAACTATGGAAGCTTCGCTCATAAAATAAAAAATCTTCGCTTTTGAAAACTCGCCTTCTTGGTATTCAACCAAATCAAATCTAAATCAATAAAACAAACAAAACTTTCTCAACCAATACACCTTTGTCCCCAATGGAAGCCTGGCACTAAGCTGATGTCCATACCAATGACATTTGGAATCATCTTAACGCTTTTTTCGCATACAAAACAACAGCGTTTCTCTTTTATCACAAATGGCATTTTATCCCAATAGATTCACAATAACCTCTTCATGACTTGTAATGCCCTTCAGAAATGATTTTATTTTCAACAACGGTACCTTGAATCAGACTCACATCCTCAAAAAATACAATGACTTTGCCAATTTATGGAGGAAACCTCATAATCTGGTCACTACCCTACTCCTCACTTCAAATAAAAAATTACCCTAAATGCCTTCAACTTTCAGCCGAAATTCGTCTCACGATAGCAAAATTACTGACGAAATTGCGAGAAAAGAGATGTCGAGAATGCAGCATTGGTACTTCAAGTGATTCTGACTGATGTACCATAAAGGAAGTAGAATAACTATAAATGGAAACCTTGTTTTTTTATCAAAAGACTCCAACGCAAGAAATGACATACTCTTTTGAAGCATCCAGCTTGGCCCAACTTTGGAGGCCGTCAATCATGACCTCCAAAGAAGACTACAATATCATCGTTGGAAATTGTTTATTCTTAATGGTTTTATTTCACAAGTTTGGTCCAAACATTTTCATCAGATTGAAAGATCAAGGGAATGGAAAAAGATGATGGAGGAAGTTATGAAGCATAATTGCAAGTTTTTTTGGTTTCCAACCAATATAGGTCGTTGAATTTGCTCGATATTTCAATTAGGACTTTTAATTCAATAGATTGTTGTAATATTAATAGCACTCCAAAGGAAAGACATGATGAAATGAACTCTTTGATCTAATTTATAAAATGTATTAATTATAAAAAAAATTTAATAAATTTAACCTATCCCGACATTATTAAAAAAATTACTCTGATAGGCCAAGTGAATTAAAAAAAAATAAAAATTGTTTGTTTTATGTTTGACTAATCTTATTTTACGCGCCTCTCGTTGAGTTGAAACTTCTGGTAATTCCCAAATGGGTCGCGCGAAGAAACGGCTAAAACATTTCAAGCGAAGAGGTAATGTCTACCACATTTTCTTAATTAATTGTTTACTCGTTCGTATCAATATAATTAATTATTTTTAACAAAATTGATACTTTTTTACTATATTTACGATCTATATAAAGTTTCATTTATCATCTGTTACTATTAACTCTCTAATTAATGAAATACAAAATAAAAAATTTGCACACATTTTTAGTAAGTTACTTTTAAACTAAACGATCACTCATATTGATACTGATACGAAGAAGTAGTACCATGTTAATTTTATTCAAAGTTATGTCGATAAATTAATTTAGCAAAATTGTTAGTTCATATCATTGATAATCAAACATGGTAATATTTTTGTTTCCTATGTGATTTTGAATTTTGATGAATAATCAGTGAAAATTAAGGGGGGGAAGAGACCCAAGAAAGGGGAAGCAGTGAGTGCACTTGTGAAGAAGTACTGGGTGCAAAGATATGAGCTATTCTCGAAGTACGATGAGGGTATCAAGATGGATGAAGAGGGATGGTTTTCGGTTACCCCTGAAGCTATCGCCGCCAGGCAAGCTCAGCGTTGCTCTGGCGGCGTTGTTATTGATGGCTTCACTGGTGTTGGTGGAAATGCTATTCAATTTGCTTCTATGTAAGTTTGGCCTCAAATAGCTGCATTACTTTTTTTAATGTTTTTTGTTTGCTGTTTATTTGAAAGCTAAATGCAGATTTGGTCCTACATAGTAGAACCATGTTGCGACTTAGTCAAATAGTTACACTCTTGCATATTAGCAGCAGCACAAATGTTGCGGTATGGTCCTACGAAAGTGACAAGTGTTGCAGTACTATCCTGAATGTGACAATTGTTGCAATATGGTCCCTGAAAGAATAGGGACCAATGTATGGCATTTGTCACTTTTGGAACCACTTCAACTTTTTTCTACTTTGATGCAACAATGTAACAATTTGAGACTAAAAGTATAACTTGGTCCCACTATTTGGACTAAATCGGCAATTACCTCGTTTATTTGATGATGGCTTTTAGGGGCGGACCTAGGACATTACTAGTGGGTGTTCGGATTATAAAACCAAATTAAAACCAAGCCTTATCCCATTAAGTGAGGTCGGCTAGGTGTTCGGATTATCAATTATAAAATTTAATTTTTTTGTACAACCATATAATACACATAAAAGTAACACGCAAATCACAGTTAGTTATATTTTTAATGTAACAAATTTTGTTTAATATATAATTACAATATCATTTTCATTTCTGATTTTTTTTTTGGGTGTTCGAGAACTAACATAGGTAGCGCTGATGGCTTTCTTAATGAAGTTTAAGATTCCGGGATACATTTATGGTGTTGTGGCTGATCTTGATGTAATTGAATATCCTAACTTTGTTGTTGTTTACTTTGTAAAGAGGTGGATTGATAGAAGATTTGAGTATATAATAATTGGTTGGAAGTGAGACTCTGGATTTTTGAGTTGTTGAGAGTTGAGACGTAGCATGAGTAATTCAATTGGTATCTGATGTATTTTACTAAATATTTGACATTGTAAAACATTGTTCATGTTTGTAGAATATACGAGTTTGTTTGGTTGATTTGTTATTCTTAAGAGTAGAGTAATATCGTGGAAGCTGTTGCTTTATCTCACAAGACAATGTACCTCGATCCGTTTGAAGGGGGCAGAAGTCCAAACTCTCTTTAGTCTGTGTAATTTTTATTAGTACATGTCAACTTCATTGGCTGAATTGGGTTTTTTGTTGAAGTGTTTACAGATAGTCTATTTGTTTTGATTAGCCAATTAAACTTCTTTGATTTTTCATTTTGCTTTCATGGTGTCTTCAACTAACTTCCACAACATATCATAGGTGTCACCATGTTATCGCTATTGACATTGACCCCAAAAGGGTTGCCTTGGCCTTGGGAAATGCAACGGTATACGGAGTAGAAGATTATATAGACTTTGTGGTGGGAGACTTTTTCCAACTTGCACAGACTCTTAAGGTACTTATAATATGATTTGCTCACTTAGATGTTCGTTTCACTTTCTTTCCTTCAACACCGACTATTGATGTTGTTACTTGTTGAGTCCTAATTTTACGATTAGGGTATATAATCCCTTCTGATGTTTGTTTAGACCAAAGACCAGATTTTTTTATAGGTAACAGTGTAACACAAAAGATTATACTAAACACCTCTTTCAATGTTAAAAAATGTAGCAGATTTATTAACTTTTTCAATAGGTTCTTTATTTGTATCCTGAACCTTATAGCAATGCTACTCTCTTTAAACCATTTTCAATAAATAAATAGAAAGAAACTATCTTCCAGTTTTAACTGGTGTTTTCACTATGCTTTTCATACTTACATATCAGTAGTTAGTATTTCTAGTTGATAACTAGTGTGGTCTCTTCATCTGTTGAGGTGGCTGGTCTCAGTTTCATGCTCAGTTGTCACTAAATCAGTTTTGACATCACTTTCATAGGGGGACAAAGTATTTCTTTCACCTCCATGGGGCGGTCCATCATATACTAAGGAAGAGAATTTTACTCTTGATCTACTGAAGCCATGTGATGGGTATGTGTCAATGAGCATTTTTATTTATTTTATCCTATTGGTGCTTTGATTTACAGCTAAGTTTTTTACATAAAAGGTGAACAGAATGGAAAAGATATTTTTTAGCTACATGAAATGGTAGTTTAGCCAGTGTTCACAAAATTCAAACCTAAGTGCATCTTTAGGAATGATGATGTATGTCTATGACCTTACCTACTGGAATGTGAAGATTTGCCAACAAAAGTGTTGATTTCTGGTCTTTTTGTGCATGAGTAATCAGAAGCTGGAGAACTTCATCATCTTGCTGACACTGCTCTGTGCGACAATGCTGAGTTTTGTTGGCATCTGTGATTTATGAGAAAGATACTCTCATACTCCTGATATTTTAGAATGTATATTTTCTATGGCAGTGAAGTCATTTTCTTAAATTTATAAATTGTTTCCTACATATATGAGTATTAATTTCTGAATCCATTTTGGTTTATCTCCAGGTATAAGTTATTTCAAGTAGCCCAAACTATATCTCCTAATATCATCATGTTTTTGCCTAAAAATATTGAATTAGACCAAGTTGAAGAACTTTCGTGGTTGTCTTCGCCACCTTTGGATATGGAGGTATTTATCTAGTTGTTCATGCATGTTGCATGATATGGTCTATGCTTGTTTTCCCGACACATTCAGATCTCATACCACGCAAATTTCTTCATGCAGATTGAAGAACATCTTTTCAATGGGAAATCAAAGGCCATAACTGCTTATTTTGGTGATGTTGCATTCTGTCAATAAGGACATTATCAACCTCTCCTAGGAAGAATTTATTTTACATCATATCGTCCCCAACTGTTCTGCTCATTGATGAGCCACAAGGAGGGTGAACTGGCTTCGTCTTCGATGAAATTATTGTAAAAGTTTGATAGAAATGACAGCGTGTGACGCTGCAAAAGTCTGAATGCCCTCCCATTCGGTTGCACTGAGAGCAGATGATGAATGGTGACAACTGATATCAATACAGGATCTATCAATTCCACGCCCCACAAAATTTCAAGTGTCGGATTAGGCACCCCCATGTTGGGCGCACACAAGGCCTTTGTTATCTGCATCACAGAAATTGAAATATTATAATTCACTTTGTAAGATTATCCAGGGCTTGTGTATAAGATTTCGAATGGTGAACTATGTTATATATACAGTATCGCTATGCTTCAATCAAGGCTTCCTTGTTTATATTATTCATGCAAGGGCATCTCTATCTGCCTGAATTGAAATGTTCATTAAGCTTATAAATATTATCTTAGTAATGGTCGGCAAACCAATTGTCTGAATCAATTAGTCCCCCTCATTGATGAGAATAGAACTGCACATCAATGAGGGTGCTTAAAATATCTATGCCATTGTGTTCAATTCCGGAATTAAAGTATGACCGGAGAAAAAATAACATAGAACTAAGATCATATAGACTTTGTATGATGCAAATATGATTGAAGTTTCACAACCTAAGCTTTGAATTAATTATTCCTTTAGTATGATTTCAGGTGAGGCTAGACAAATTGCATCGACATCAATACTCAGACGCAAGAAAGAAGCATTGTACAATGAAGATTCTAGGCATTCCTGTATTCATCACCACAATCACCAATCACTTTCATAAGATCTCTCCCCTTCTTTGAAGCTTCTTGAATGGTGTTGATATCCTCTTCATCAATGACAAGTGAAAGCACAGCATTGGCGTCATTGATATGCTCTGAAAGCCCAAGCCTAACACCTATCATCGATCCTGCTACTGATGGCTGAAATATTTTACGAAGTGCAATTGCATTAGACTTTTTAATTTATTAACTCAGATGGAAGGTATGACACTCGAACGTCTTATTCTAATAGGATGAACTGTTATAGTATAAGTGCATTGGAGGCAATACCTGGTCTAGTATGTATCTCACAGCAACTGTAGCGATAGAGACTCCATGTTTGGAAGCTACAGTTTTCAGAGTTCGGAGCAAAGCTTGGAAGAGACTCCATCCTCCCCATGCATCAATCATCTGCATTTTTAATAGTTGAAACTCATTTCCCAGATTAAAAAATATTGCCTTCAAGTCTATCAACAATTGAAAGGATATTAACGATAATCAAGAAGGATGTACCTTTTTGTATTTCTTTAATGAAGGGGTGTTTATCGGAGGACCACCAAAAGGAATCATTAAGTTAGCGTCCAGGAACTTTTCGGTAAGTAGCCCACCCATTACTGTACCGTACCTGCATGCACAATTCAAGACCTTGAAAGTTGATAAATGGTAACTTGCACTGAAGGTACATTGAAAAATATGTTTAATGCAAACAGTTATGAATATGGCAACAAGTAAACAATAAAAGCCAGAAAACATAATTCAGAACAAGCCTTCAGAAGATGTATTAATATCAGTTGAAACACATGCATGCTACATCTGGATAGTAGTGCTCAAGAAAGGAAACTTGATCAAACAAAAAGTAGGGATCGGATATTGTGAGAACCAACTCTTTTAGGTGCATTAGAGGGGGCAATTTAAAACACAATTACACACTCACTGACGCACATAATGCCACATATAAATATAGGAAGAGAGACAGAGAGAGAGAGAGAGAGAGAGACGTTATAAGTTTAACTCCTGTAAGTTGGCAAAGCTCTGCCATTTTCTGCTGAGGTCGCATATCAATAATGGAATGTTGTACCTGACGAGACAAAAAAATTACCCTTATTTCGATAAACTAGACACTTTGAGCCTCAAACTAATTAATATTCTGTAATACATTTCAACTTGCCTGATTACTGACAACGGGGATCCCATTCTCCAAAATTATCTGCAATCTCTGTGTGTCAAAGTTTGTAAGAGCAATAGTCTTGATCTTACCTGCACTTAAATTACAGAATCGATCAGAATGTTCTTTCCAACTGCTAATATACTGATACCACATCGAACTTGAGTCTATAGTTACCTCCTTCTTTCAAGTCTGTCAGCTGTTTTAATGCATCAAGGTAACCAGGGTTAGAGTAGTCCCACCTGCTCCACAACCAAAATGAAGGAAAATAAGTCATTCAAAGACCATTTTCTATAGCAAGTCGTATATGAAAAAAGTTAAAGAGGACACACAATTTAATCAAGATATGTCTAAACACAATTCCGCACATAGATAATATGAAAGAGCAAGATTTTCGGAAATACAATTTATCAGTATTTCAGTTAGTAACTGAAATTAGCTTCAATAAGTTCATGAAAAGACAAATATTTGGTTGTTAAGGGGGAAAACACGGTCGAGAAATGTCCTTTTATAGCTTTGAACTTTTTACCATATTTTAGCATTAAGAAATAAGTATACAAGACTAGTGTTTCATTCTGCCCACCTAATTGTTTCATATAGAAGATTCGATGCTGCATTAGGAAGTGAGAAAAGTTATGCAAGACATTCCATCAGTTGTATCTTAGTCTACGTATAATAAATTCTAATTTTCATTTAAAGTAAATCTTTGCAAATAGGTATCTTGCAGGACAAATAGATCCATTTGTACCAGTGGAACTGAAGCATATCAAGAGCTGCAACATCCATCCTCTTGCGTGAAACATCAATGCGATCCCTGACAAAGCTTCCTGTCATCTTTACCGGAGGAGGCACCCATTTTGTAAGACTGCATCCAACAAACATTATTTATCTGAATTAGTGGACATCATTACAATTAGCACTTCCCAACTTCGTTGTATCCGATTTGCTACAACAATGTATGACTACGGACTCCAAACGAAAAGTAAAGTAACTTACCCTCTCACATTTTCAAGATACTCTGGAGGGCGTTCCTTGCGGACTCTATTAATAAATCTTCCATAGATATCTTCAGCAGGTCCATCTTGTAATCAAAATAAATAAAATGCATTACTAACACTTGCCAATATCACTAATGAGAGAGCTAAGTATTCAGCAATAGAACATTGTGCTTGAGTCATAATGCTTGTTATTTTACCTCCATGTGAATGAACCCCTTTGAACTTAATATAGTAATTCTATTTAAATTTAACAGTGAGGTTTGACATAACAATTAAAACTACTGAACTTTTATCCTAAGTTAATCTTATTTAAATATTTGTTATTAACGTGCAACATGATAATATATTAGAGTGTAGAGTATATTATCTAATTTTATAAATACAAGCTTACTTGAATTAATTTTAACTAAGAATTATGTGAATATTTGTTGAATAATAACCTCTCAGAATTAAATTGAAATAGAGTAATTTTACAAATTAAGAAATTCATAAATAATTCAACAATACCAAAAGCGACATTTAAATCTTCGACATCTTATTGACAACATTTTTAGTTCATTTTTCAATATGCTATCTTCCTCCATTTTGATGTTCATTATTAACAAAGTGAATTCCTGCGAGTCCCAACTGGTCGAGACTCGAGACAGAACCGATAGTTGAATGGATCCTTTTCTTGATCTAACGGATCGGCTGGACCAATCTGATTGAGAGGCGAGGCTACAGTGCTCACAGGCAAGCTGTCGATCTTCTTGGACAGACGAATGTGTTTGAGCAATTGAGTACTCGAGCTTATGCGGGTAAACGCGATGGAATTGGCGGTCGATCATTGCTTGAGGTCAATCATAATGTACTTCTCGTATTCTGATAAAGAAACCGATCATAACCAATCCGAGGTTTAAGTTAATCGGGGACAAATGGTCAATTCTACATTGGTTTTATAAATGTAAAATGAAAAGGTATTTATAGGAAGTGAAAAAAGTCTAGGCTTCGATTCCGAAGGTTATACGGATGTAGTGTGGCATTGTTAAATGATACTATCTTGGTAATTGGAACTTTTACATTCTCTTTCAGACATATGTTGTTTATTGTGAATTTGAACTTAAGGGTTTGATCCTACAACCGGCGCCAATTAATGAGGTGCATTCCGACAAGGCCAAATAGTCAAGACGGGCCTCATAGTTGGACTGGATCCTTTCTTGATCCCAACGTCGCTCGAAATCCATTTGAATTTTTTTGTACTCTTTGAACAAGCGTTTATTGAGAATTTTTATCATGAGGTTAGATCTCACCCAATCGGCCAATTAATTAGGTGAATTCCGGCAATACCAACTAGTCAATACGGGTTGGACTGGATCCTCTTCTTGGTATAACCGATCAATGTAGGTAGATGGTTTTTTAGATTGAGCTCTACAGTCTTCACAGAGGCGATCGCTCTTCTTGGAAGAGGCGTCCAGTGAATGTCTTGGAATGGGCCGAGATTGATACTTCACTTAGTCGATCGTGATGTACTTGTCACGTGCAGTCAGAAATCGTCATAACCATTATGATTCCTAAGTTAGTTGAGTGACAAGATGATTGTTAAGGAGAAATTTGGAAGAATAACACAAGTCAAGGAAATGATTGCAAAAATAACACCATTTTTTTTGGTAAAATAACTCACATCTCTTGTAAAAATACTAAATTATCCTTACTTTTTTAAAAACTTTCTTCTTCTTCATCAACGTCACCGTCGCCTAAAAGCCCATAAACCTCCGACCAACTTCGACTGACTTCCCCACTTAATTACTTGACCACCGCGCCGCGCTGAAATGCCGAATACACATCCAGCGATCCAGCTCCCAAAATAGCCACCGCGCCTACTTGAGCCGCGCATGATCCTCGCCGCCCCCACTTACAAAAGCGACCTGCGCCCGTTACACGCCGCTAAACTCCCAATCTTACTAAAACACCTTGCAAAACCTAAGTGTATACTTGCCCGCGAAAGCCATCATACAGCATGCGCCCCAATCATAGATTGACAAATACCCTTTATCTTAAAATACACTAATATACGATAATATACGCAATATATTGATATATATATTGGTGTATTTTATCAACCGCCACTAACGAAATAACCGCGCTTAAGCGGTCCACCAATCGTCATTTTGATGAATTGAAATCTAACGCCCCATCCCCAATTAAAAATTCATAAACCTTAACACAATTTTTTCCAATTAAGCTGAAAACTCAAAAGGGGAGGGTTGCGGGTTCGCCGGAGTAGGGGAGGGGGGTCGCGACTTTCGAGGGGTCCCAGGGAGAGATTCGCGGGTTTTCCGGAGGGGGAGAAAAATGGGGAGGGGGAGAAATCGAGGGGGAGGGGATGGTGGTGGATGATGTGGATGGTGGTTGATGATGGTGGGTGGTAGTGGTGCATGATATTGGGAGGATGTTGTTTTCGAAAAAAGGTTTGTGGTGGTGGTATTATGTTTGAAAAGAAGGAAAATGAAGAGAAAGAGAAGAAAAATGAGGGTTTTTTAAAAAGAAGAACAATTTAGTATCTTCAGGGGTTGTGTTATTTTAGAAAAAAAAAATGAGGGTATTATTTTTGCAATCAATTCCATAATTTATGTTATTATTTCAAATTTCTCCATTGGTAAGTACAAAGGGTCATTTTTACATTACCTCTACATGTGAAGAAATGAAGAGGTATTTTAGGAATGAGGAATAGTTGTAGACCCTTCAACTTCTTAAATACTTGGCGGAAATACCATCTGTATTTACAAAATCGTGTTTTAGAGGTAAGTATTATTTTGCCCTTAATTGAACATTTCAATTACTCCGTACTACCATTAAAATAGGCAAAATAGTACTTTTGAACTCCAAAAGAAAACACTACGGGTATTTTATTAGCTCGCTAAATTATGATAGCCAACGTTTTAAATAGATAAATTTAAACAGATAGAAACCATCCTACGCCCCATGATCTTTAGTCTGCGATCGAAATGATAGCCCAATCATCAGAAAAATGGTCTTTCAGCTTTTGGGGTGGCTTTGGGGTTAGAGAGGAATTCTCTCCCCGAGGGAGAAGCTAAATGCTTCTCATGGCGCTTGAGCTTCTTTTCTTCCTAAGCAACTTCTTGAATTGGATTCTCAACAATTAGTTCGATTGAATCCTCTTGATTAACAAATGCTACATATGGTTTATTTATTCATCGGAGATTGATGCGTTTTGGACCCGATGGAATTGTTGATGATGTAGATGATTGAGATTCTTCCCGTGACTATTGGGTTGCTCGTTGAACTTTTAGCGACTGCGTCTACGTCACCCGCCCCCAATGATTTGATGGTGTGGATTTGTGTCGTCTTCCCGCTTTGTGCTTTACCGTGGTCTTTTGGTTTCTCCACATCTTTTTCATCTTTTTGGCGAGTTGATTTTGGAAGTTGGCCGGTTTCTTGATTGATGGATTGGTGGTTGAAGGTTGTGATCGGTTGGAGCTTTGTGGTTGCTTTCACGGTTTGCTAAATCGGACCTTCCTCGCCCCCCAATGATTTGAAGGTTGGTTTTTGTATTTCTTTGGGCTTACGGATTTTCTTCTCTCACGGTTTCATCTTCTTCCTACCGCTTTGAAATTAAAGTTTCTTTGTTTGTTGAAGATGGTTGAGAACTTTGTTTGATTAACATGTTTCTTAGAGTTCGTCGTGTCTTTGATGATTTTAAATTGTTTTAACGATGATTGTCGCTGTTGGGGGTGGTTGTTCGGCCCGGTGGTGGTGTTCCGTGTTTAGGCGGATCTTGGCGGTTCTCCGGTGGGGTGGGGAGCCGTTTGGGAAGATGGATGGTTGGAAGGTGAAGGGTTGTGTCTTGGCGCTTTGGGTTGCGCCACCGGTCAAGACCGCCGTGGTCCACTTTTGGCCAGATTGAGCTGGCTTGTTGGTTCATAGTCGTGGTTTGGCATAGCTTTTGATTCGTGAGCAGCCAGGCCCAGGGCTTCATGATTAGTTAGATTTTGTGCTGTGGACTTGACCGACTTGATGGATTTCGGTATGATTTGGCTAGCTTGAACACATTAACGTGAGCAGCTTCTATCTTTGATTTATCTTTATTTTGAATTTCAATATCGAGTTTATCGCTGTAATACGTTTGGGGGCACGAATAAAATTCGAGCGACTTATCTAGAATTTTATTTTAATAAAGTCTTTTATTAAAAAAAAGTCAATCAGAAATCTCAAAACTCAATTCAACTCCTTAACTCAAAGCCTCCAATTTCACTTTGCTTAGCTGAATTAACAAAATTGCATTCATATGGACCTACTAAACATGCAATTACCCAGCTTCATTCAATTGATTGAATGTTTTTTTACATGTAATTAATCTTTCTAAATCAACAAATTCGGATATTTCTTTTCGGTGTTTAATTTCCATAAAAGACACAAAACCAATACTACTCCCTCGATCAAAAAGATTGGCTAGTTTTCAGTTTTTATGTCGACTACTGCAATTTTGACGATATTTTTAATTAACATATAGTTGTTACAAATCAAAAAAATTAATGGTCCTATTAATAATGTGTCCCATTTTCAATTTTCGTACAATACCCAAAAATGTTAGGACCGACCCTGTACTACAAAATACATTGGCAAAACATGAAAGAATTCTTACAAATATCAGCCATGTCAAATGTAGTGAGGCCAGCATCAGCATACTTCATCATGGACTCAACAGCGTCGTCTTGATCAATACTCCCCCACCCTCCACTAGTTTGCCACATCCCATTAACCACTCTGCATATTTCCAAACAATCTTCTCCATTCTTCAGAGTCTCCTTCCTCTTTGTTGCTTCACACCTTGTTGTTAATGTCGTCCGCCGCCATTCTCCGTCGCTGCTCCGCCAATGCACCAATCTGGTGGTGGTGGCGATGCTCAAGGTGTGTGTTGCATGTTGAATGGTAAATGGTGAAGTGGACATCATTTTGGGACACTTAAGTTTGTGAAATGGAAAATCAAAGGATTTGTTACGTAAATGGTCCTGTCTGAATAGGGGACCAACTATATACACATTCAAATACTCCATAAAAGAACATAGGTGAATTGACTATTATACCCTAAAGAAAACTACTTTTAAATACTACACTTTAATTCAATTTACAATTTTGGCTCTAACATTTCGATTTGATGTAGCTCGAGCGAATTTGAATCAAATGTTTGATTCGAATTTGAATCGAATGTTTGATTCTACAATTTTTTTTTCTTATTTTATCATAAAATTTGAATTTTTTGCTTAAATTATATCTCGAACCTTCAAACTTTTCGAATCGAATCGAACTTTAAAATTTTCGAACATTCAAACTCAAATCGAACCAAACTTTCGAATCATGTATTCAAATATAGTTAAACCTCGACGAAAGTCGATATAATTCAATACAATTATAAATAAGGGCATCAGGATAAAATAATACTTTCACACTCGTTAGTACTTATTTGGGTGTGGGTTGGCTTTTATTTGTACGAAGGATGTCATGCGTCCATCCTACTCAGTTGACACGTTTCTTCCAAATAAGGGCGTATTTACTCCGTTGACACGTTTAAAAACGAATTTATCAAATTGTTTTTTAATTTACAATATTCTTTGGACCCATTAATAGATATATTTTGTATCACTTGAAACGTATGTATAGATTATTTTTTAATTTTGAAGTATTTTTTGGACCCTTTAGAAACGTATTTACAAATTATATTTAATTTTAAAATGTTCTTTGTACCCTCTAGATATATATATATTTCGAATCACATGAAACATAGTTACTTCCTCAATTCTTTTGATAAGGATATTTTATTTGACATAAATATTTAGGAAAAGTTAAATTAGCTTACAAATCAAAATTTCTCCATATTTTTTAATTAAACAGGAATCAATTAAGGGATTTATATAGACAAAAATTATCTACAACATTTAAAGACGAAGGGAGTTAAAAATTGTTTTTCAATTTTGAAATATTCTTTGTACCCTTTAGATATATTGTGTCACCTGAAGTGTATTTATGAAATTGTTCGTTTCTCATCATTTTAACTTGACAATATTCTTTGGACTCTGTATATATTTTGTATCACCTGATTATAAGCATTGTTCGTTAGAGAACAATACTGAAACTAAATAATTTCATGGATTATGTATTTAAGTCTTACATCAATAGTACTGAAAATTATTTATAATTAAAGTTACACGAAAATGAAAACATTAATTAAAATAAATTTTAGGATGTTACATGTATCAAAAATTTCAAAATATATATGTGACATCAAACAAAATATTTTCATTCAATAACATACAAAAACTTTTGATACCAGAATTGAAATATCAGTTACTATGATTTGATACCAAATTTGGAGGATTGGTTATCATAACTTATATAAAAATTGAATTTCTAGTTGTTATAAATCTCAAACTACTATATCTCCCCACTAATAAAAATATGAGTTGTGTTTATTCTATTTTTACATTATTAATTACTATATTATCCTTATATCATATTTTCTATTGGTTGAAAAATACGTTTCTAATAAAATTTTAAAAAGGACTCCCATAATAATTCAATAATTAATAAGTCTTAAAATTTTGCCTAAAAATTCTATAACAATTCAAACGTGACGTGATTTATCTATTCTCTTATAATATGTAAAAGAATTTTACCACTTATACGTATAATTATTAATATGTTAATTATCAACATCTTCGGCCCAATTATATAAAATATTTAACATCTTTACCAACATATAAAATGTTTGACATAATATTGTCTTGGATTTTTTAATTTTAATATAATAAGTAAATTCCATTGTAATGCAATGAATTAGTCTACTCATATTAAATTTTTTTGTATGATCATTATTCAATTATAAATTGAAAAATAATTTTTCTAATCCAAAAAATTACTATTAAAGAATATATATCTAAATTATTATGTGATATTTGTATTACGAGTTAATTGGTGGTTTGATCCCAGTAAGTGTAGCAAAATTGCACATTGGTCCTAGTAAGTGGGAACGTAGCACAAATGGTCCATGAAATTGTACACCCGGTTACAATTTGGTCCATATTTTAACATCTCCGTTAATATTTAACATTTCACGTGATTAAAGCTTTAGTTTTGCGGTCAAAATATAATTTTTGAGATTTGGCCCCATAAGGTTCCTAATATTACACTAATTACACAATCAAAATACATCAATAAAAAATACATTTCAAGAATTAGGAATCTAATAGGCAAAATCTAAAATTATATTTTGACCCCAAACTAAGCTTTAATCAAGTGAAATGTTAAATATTAACTGAGATATTAAAATAGACCAAAATGTAACCGGTACATTTTCGTAGAGACCATTTGTGCTACGCTTAATACCTCATCGGGACCAATGTGCAACTTTGCTTTTTTGAAATAACCCATGCTACGCTTAAGTATTCATGGAAAAAATAATATATATATATACGCCAAGACACGTGAGGAGATTAAGTATTTCGGAGAAATTATTAAAATAATATTATATTGGTTGACTCGGTAACTCGAGGGTAGTATAAATAATTTTGGAGTAGTAGTGAAGTTTAGCTCTAGAAATAATATGAATGGTAACCTTGAAAAATAATTTAATTTTAGGCGGTAAGATATTAAGTATATATATATATATATAGTTATATATATATATATATATATATATATATATATATATATATATATATTAATCATTTTACATTTAATTTAATTAATATAACACAAACCATAAAACCATTCCATTGCCGAAAGTTAGTTTTAACTATAGTTGAGTTAGGTTAACTAATTTGGGTTAAACTAATTTGGGTTAGGTTAACTTAACTATAGTTGAGTTAGCTTAATAAGTAAGCTTTCTAATATCAAAACAAAGAAAAAGCTTCGTCCTCCATTTTTCCCAAAATATTTCTTCCATTTCAAGTTGAATTCAAGCTTAAAGTTATCTCTTCAAACAAATTGATCGTCTAAGGTATTGATTTTGAACTTTGAATCTATTTATTTTTTAGTTTAAAGTTGACTTTTTATGAAGTTAGGTTGACTTGTATTTCAAAGTTTGAAATGGGTAGTATTATGAACATGTATGTATAATCTAAGGTTAAGGATGATGTTTGAAGATCTTGATGATGTTGGTTGACTTTTTCTAGAGCTAGTTGACTTTTGAAGAAAAAAATAAGAATTTAATAGTAAATAAAATTCTATGATGTTTATATTTTATTTTCAAGCATGTTAAGGATATTAATCTGACCCATAAATAAAAGTTTTGATTTTTGAGTCATTTGCAATTTTTATGAATTTCAAGTAGTTGACTATTGTTGACTTTAAAGTTAAATATGAAATAAATCATAAAACTGCTCTAAAATTATGAAATTTAATTTTATGTTATTATTTTAACCCAGAGAATTATTCGAAAGTAAGTTTGTACTTTGAAGTCTTTTGTATTTATTATGATTTTTGAAGTTAAAGAAGTTAGAAAGTATATAAAATATGAAATAAATATCATAACTTTGAGACAAATATAATTACATATGGAAATTCTATTATTGTACCATAAGTACCTCGGCCTAATTTTTGAGTGATTTGAAGTTTTTTAATATTTTCTGTGATTTTAATTACTAAAATATGTTTTTGAATTAAAAGGAGATAAATTGGAGTTTGAAAAATGAAATTGATGATGTTCCAATAATGTTGAAGTTGTATGTAAGCTACATGACAAATTTGATAATTTTTAAAAATGGTTTAACTATTTATTTTGATTTTCGGGTGTTAAAATGAGTAGAAATATATTTAAATAGAGAAAATGGATTTGTATTGTACAAAAAATATTTTGCAGAATTTTTGGGCTCCTAAATATATTTTGAGCTTATGTTAATTATATTGGGATTGTTGAATTTTATTAGGTATTTATTTGAGAATTAAAGAAGTAAAAAGGAGAATATAAAAGTAAAGGATTAATAATACAACAATACGCTCTGGGTAAGAGTCGAGCGAGGATTGAGAGCTTTGGAATAAATTAGGTGTATACTAGTTTCTATAGCATAAAGGTGAGTACATATCTCACGTATGGTACGCTTATTACATATGGTGTTTATGTATGGATATATATGTGCGCTGTTGGTCGAAGCCAGGTAAATAGTTGGTTATACTGTATATAGGTGCTTGATAATGAAATGTTATACGTATGTTTAAGTATGGGTTGATGAGTTGCATGATGAGACATAAAGCATATGATGTGAGATTTATTGGTGGCTCAGGATATCAGATATGTTTGTCAAATTTCAAGAGCTACAGACGCCATTGAGCATGCCTGATAGCGTAAGAGCTACAGATGCGGGTGATGTGATTTAATAGCCTAAGAGCCATGATGCGTTGATGTGTCGATAGCCTAAGAGCTACACGCGTAGATGCCCTATACTACAGGTGTGGTAGATAAAATCCTTGTATCGACGGACACAAGAGGCTCCCTGCAGGTAGAGGTATAAGTGTATATATATATATTTATACATATGCTCGTCGTTTAATTTTTAATGGCCATAGGAGTGGTGTTTATGATGGGAGGTTAGTATTATGTTGATAGTGTACTACAAGTGTCGCTGATGGTTTTACTATATTCATGGGAACTTCTATGTTGATTCATAAGTTGTGTATTTGATACAACCGTTGATGCGTTTGACCTTATATTATTATGCCCCGTGTTTATGATTTAAATTATGCCTATAAGGATGTATGCCTTTATCTATGTGCACATATGTGTGGTTGGTTACCACATATGTATGTATTCACTAAGTCAGCAGCCTTATCCCTTTTCTTTATGGGCGGACGTTTTATGCCTAGGTTTTTAGGAGTTGATTGCCGAGGCTGCACAGGAGCTGCTGACAAGCCGCTTGAATAAGATTGTAGCGAGATTTTGCCACGTGTGGTGGCTGTGGAGTCCTCAACAATCATATTTCCTTATCTTATGTCACTTAGCCAAGAGTGTCGTTTATTATAATCAAATAAATAACATTTTGAGATTTTGTTTAATGATACTTGGTTGTATTTTTATGAGATATGTAGTTCACCACGATGGATAAATATTTTAATTAATATTAAATAAAGTCATTTTTTATTGTCATCCATCGTATGGTGACTCTGATGTTTCATGTTGCTGACGATCCCAACTCTCGGGGGTCCACCAAGAATATATTAAGACTTTATCGGGGACCAAACCATCAATTATCGAGTTAATTGGTGGTTTGATCCCAGTAAATGTAGCAAAGTTGCACATTGGTCCCAGTAAGTGGCAACGTAGCACAAATGGTATTTGGATTTTCAATTGAAAAATAATTTGATGATCGTTAGAATAAAATAAGTTAAGATATATATTCAGTAGTCCCCCATCACCAATAGATTGTCAATGTTTAAATTTGGAGTTTTCACAAATTAAATATTAAATTCAAATATTTTTATTTATGTTGTATAATATTTGGTAAAAATTATCAAATAATAATATTTTCAATGTACTTTAATATTGACATTAAATTTTAATATTTTCAATGTAATTTTATGTCATCTTTATTCCATTTATTTTTAATATAATCTATTTGGAGTATTTCACATTCCGAACAATGCATATCTAAATGTGGTCTCTCTTATCGCTATTTTGTGTGGCTAAAATCGAGAGAATTTCCATAAAAGGTCTTGATATTCGCTTTGTAGCAATTATCATCGAGACAATCATTAATTAAAATATGTTAAAATAAATGCATAAAATAAAATTGAATAGTAGAACTATGAATAATTTATACTATTACCAAGCGGTATGATATTTTCTAACAATAAATAAAATTACATAATGTGCATTTTTTTTATTAAACCTTGAAAATGAAGAATATTATGATAATAAACTTTTAAAACTATTATTAAAATATTATAAAGGATCATATAACTATAAAGAAAATTAATTATAATAATATAAATCAAAAAGTAAAATTTATAAATTTACATAAATATTAATTATTTTATTTATGATCTCCGCTAGTCAAGTTTGAAGCATTTTACTAGTATGAATGAAAAGGCCGTCATGGTTATTATGATTTGATACAACAATTAAATTTCTAGTTATAAATCTTAAACTACTATATATGAATGAAAAATGGTCTGGCTATCATAATTACTTTCCAATATAAGATAATATATTGCATTCACATAGTAGGATAAATAGTATAAAGATGAGAGAAAAAACTAAATGCAAATATCCATGCTTTTCAAATACAAGAGAGAACAACTATGGTTCCTAACGCTGCTCTCTCATCCCTTGTTCTTTTATTTTCTTTCTTCTTTAAATTTTATTAATGTGTTTGCAAAATATGATGGCAAAAAAGGTCTCATACATAATTCACAAGCCGATAGACCTTGGGAAATTTGCAATCGACACAATGGAACAAGAAAAATCAATCCATGTTAGTTTCTATGAAAAGTCCTAGATGCATAGAAAAATGTTGATGTTCAGGATACAATATACACACACACCTAAATAGTGTTTTTTTAGCAATCGAAATGACTATTTTACCCTTGATAATAATTTCTCAGAATCACCACACTTATAAATAGGGGGTAAAATAGTTTATTTCACCCCCAAACACTAACCGTTTGGGTATCTATACTATATAATGTGTGCAAGGGTGAATCAAGAAAACAAACCCAAATTAATGTATTTCCTATTTTACCCTCTTAATAAATTTTTAATTTTAATTTTCATAGTAACGCCTTCACGGGCGTAACCAAGATAAATACGATATTCCATAAACTAATACTATAAATATTATTTACTACGTAATACTTATACTATCACAAAGAAAATAAAAAAGTTGTTACCTCTTATCTTTATTTTCATGGTAACTTTTTCATCTTATTTCTTTTTAGGCTTTTTTTTAAAAAAAAATTATGGTACTTTAGTAAAATAATAAAATAATTTATACAGACAAAGACCGCGCACATATAACTAGTGTGTATACAGCCCGAATTTTTAATATTCGTGATTAAGTTGCAAACAATGGGTTTAGTAACAGTTATTTGGCGTTTGTCTGAAAAGCCAAGAGAGCTTTAGATTTCATATTTTTCTCCCATGAAGGAGAAATCTAACTTCTATTTGTTGTAGTATTATATGGTGTTAGAAAATATGAGTACATCAAGATTATTATTTTAATTGGTTATCTAGCTAATTATGAATATAATTAGAGTTTTAGAATTTAAATTATATTGTTTTGCAGTACCGATTCTAACATTTTGTTGTCTTTTGGTGAAAATTGAAAATGAGACTATTAATATAATCACTTATCACGAACAAGGCTATTGAAGAAAAATATCTGTCCAATTTAATAATATTTGAGTGACATGTGGGGGATTGAATTGTGTTTCATGATGAGAATTACCAACAAAGAGGTTAGATTAAGGGGAACTCTTTTAACGATCATCAAATGCTTTAAAAAATATTCATGGATAGTAACTTTGATGATTACACCTACATTATGATGATTTTACAATCAACTATGTCAAGGATATATGAGAATATCGAATGGTGTAGTGGTTGTGAGCCTGTCGACTTGTATGCCTGCCTCGATTCATCAGAAGTGCAAGAATGTATGGTTTTTTTTTTTAAAAAAATATGTCAAGAATATGGAGGATATTGATTGGGTCCAGAAGCTAATTTGGTTAAGATTTCAATAAAAGTAGAAGCCTTAAAGAAGAAGCGGTTCGTAAAGATGAGCAATTTTTACACTAAAAATGAGTCGGATAGAAAGACCAAGAATCAGGTAACTACATGGCATCCAAATATTGAGAGCTTGGACTCTTGTAAACACGAAAGCATATCAAGACAAGAGATGCAACATGATGGAAATATGGAGATCCACAATCACTAAAATGCTTTATCATATGTAAAGAAAACCTTAGCGGGTTACAATCTCAAGTTAGTCATGTTGTACTTGAAAATTGATCACCATCTCTAGTATATCCAAATTAGACGATTTAAGCTTTCTTTCAAAACAATCGAGCTTGGAGTTAGCTCATCTGTGTAAGCATCGTATGTTCATAGATTTGGGTTTGGTTAAAGAATATAACATGTGCCTGCCATTGACATGGAAGACCTCTTCTAAAGAAACTTTTTGAAGACTCATGCACATTGATTGGAATTTAGGGCTGACTGTAGATCTTTGTGGATTGCCAAATCACACCGCCAACCAAAGAGTAGAATTGGGCTTGTGGGATGGAACAATTGAAATAAAAATCAGTAATATTCGAATTTTTCTAGTAACCTATAACCATTTATCTTTAGATTTACTCATATTTAAGGATTGCTCTATTTTTATTCATAAATATATGACAAACTTTATTTTCAAAGAACGGATTTTAAAGTGTTGTTCAACAACCCCAAATTCCATCATGAAAATCCCTGTTGAACTCAGAGGCCTCGGCCGTGCCTCTACGGTCTAATTCTTTATGACGCCTGCTGCTATAAGCCTGAGAGTTTGTTTTCCCAAACTCTTTGTTATGCTTCTTCCGCTAATTTCATCCTCTCCTAATTGCTCCTAAATGCCATGCTGACGTAATTGGGCATAGTAGGGCCTGGGTGAGTTTTTCTAATATTTGCACAATTCGCCGCAACTCACTAAAAACATCATGATTTTTCAAATTTTCTCGGAGATTAATCTCCATTGGACCCTTGGATGTATTTACGGGCATCCTCAATTGCAAAATAGAAAAGAT
Source organism: Lithospermum erythrorhizon (assembly GCA_019722365.1). Taxonomy (NCBI): domain Eukaryota; kingdom Viridiplantae; phylum Streptophyta; class Magnoliopsida; order Boraginales; family Boraginaceae; genus Lithospermum; species Lithospermum erythrorhizon. Next base: position 26,204 of record JADFUC010001147.1, read on the forward strand.
ACTTGGGATTCAGTCTTCTCTCTCTTACAACCACTAGAAAACACTCAAATTCTTCTTTGTGGGGACTTTAACCAAATTCTTACGTCCTCTGACAAACACTCCAATACCCCTTAAACCCACTGCCTCTCCTTCCTCAATTTCACACTTTTGGATTGGAAGACATCCACCACTCAAGGTTTATACTTGGTCGTATTCAAAATGTTGCACTATTTATGAAAAATTGGATCAGTTTTATGAATAACTACGAATGGTCATACTCCATTTCCCCGAGCATCATGTCGTGCCTTACCAATTCAAAGGTCTGATCATAGCCCTCTCATCATCTCAACCAAATCCTCTTCTATCATGCCCCAAGACCATTCAAACCTGAATCTTTTATTTCCTTTCTTCCCGACTTCCAGTCCGTTATATCACCTACTTGGAATCAGGAAGACTCAACCAATTATCATCCGCTTTGGTTCTTTCCTTTCAAATCTTAAAAAACCAAAAAGATAAAATCAAAAACCTGAATAATACCTCGTGATTGGAAATATTTTCAAGAAATAAAAGACATACATTCCATCCTTGGAAATTGTTCAATCTAACCTTCCCAATCCAATAACTCCATCATGGACCAATTCTGAAACCAACTGATTGTTCATCTCTCAAGAAATTATTGCAGCAAATAGTTTAAAATCATACTATCCTTTATGGCTGACAAAAAACACAAAATTCTTTCATTCTCATGTAAAGCACAAAAACAAAATAAATTCCATTCTCAAACTTGTGGACGATAATAACAACCTCCCCCTTCTTCAAGAGACTCTATTGAACTAATGTAGAAAAACACTCTTTGAGCCTCTATACCCTTCCAACTCCCCTTAACTTTCTTCAACTCGGGCCCTCCCATGACTCATTCCCATCTATCACAAAAACATCAAGAATCATCTCAATTTACTTAGATTGGACTGCCCACCTTTCCCTTCACCGCTTAAAGAAATTAAGAAAACCTTGTTCCAAATGTCAGACTTCAAATCTCTCAGCCTGAATACGGCTTCCCCTGCATTCTATATAAAAAACTAGTCATCAGAGGTGATTGTCTTACAAAGCTACTTGAATTTCTTAATACGATCACATACTCAAAGAACCTAATAACACTTTAATTATCCTTATTCCTAAAATTCATAATCTCGAAAAGCATTAACGATTTCGCACCTATTAGTCTATGCACGCCTCTACAAAATTGCATCGAAAACCCCGTCAACAAAAAGTTAAAACCCCCACCTTAACACTTCTATCCCTTACCAAAATGGTTTCCATTCATGAAAAGAGATCAAGACAATATTATTCTTGGCCAAGAAATCACTCACACCCATAAAAATTCAAATGCAAAAGAAATGGAATGGCCGCCATCAAATTGATACGAGTAAAGCCTTTCGATTTGACCACTTAGACTTTCTCTCTGCTATCCTGCTGCTTTGATTCCCCTCACTGGTCAATCTGGACAAGAATGCATCACTACAAATAAATACTCAATTCTCGTCAACGATCATACCACCATTTCTTTCAAATCCTTCAAGTGTCTTCGCCAAGCGTGATCTCTTCCCTATCATTTTTCCCTTTGCTCGAAGCCCTTCTTGCATCTCTCATAAATCATCAAATAAAAAACCCTCAATGGTATCTCAATTGCCAGAAATAGTCCCAAAATCACTCATCTTCTTTTTACAGATGACAGTTTTTTCTTCATTCATCTCAATAAAAAAATCATTGACTCCTTCTGCAGCACTATCAAAGATTTCTGCTCAGATTCTGGTCAAATCATCAACTTTAATAAATCTACCATCACATTTAGTCCATTTACCCCTTTTCATTCAAAAAAAAATCCTCAAGTGAATCCCAACATCAACAACACCTCAAATGAATTTGGATGTTTATCTAGGTGTCTCCTCGTATATCTCAAGAATTTCTATGATATAACTAGAATAAACTTATTCAAATATTTATAACAGATCGATTAATTGTTATAATGTCAAATCTAAACATATAATACAATGAATACCGTATCACTTACAAATAAGCAATGAATAAATCACCAACAAGTTCTTTCTCGAAGCCTTGAATCTAATTTGTAGGTAATGCCTCCAGCTGATCTACACTAGAGGGTTGGAATCCTATATTTGAGTCCGTTTAGGAACGCCGTAGAGAATCGACGAATAAATCAAAGTAGAACTATCAAGTTCTACACTCAATAAATCGGCTACCCAAATTCGAGGAAGTGGGCCGAAAAATATGGAGGTGGTGATTATGTTTTCATGTGATGAAACCTATCATATCCCATTTATATAGACTTTCTAATTTAAACTAAAAAGTTCATCTTGTTGATGAAACTAAATACCAATTACATCTCTTGAAATGTACATACACAATATTCAAGATCATTCAACAGTGTTCTCTATTAAGTTATAAAAGAGATTAAACTATTTATTTAAGGCTTGTATGGTGGCTAAGAGACAATATAACATATTAGTCTTCATAGCATCATCACCTTTAATTGAGATCAAAATCAATTACCTCTCAATCACATCACGTGACGTTGTTCACTTGAACCTAGGTTCATGTAACGTGTCCACATGATTAAGTCAAGTCTTAAATGATTGTGATATTTAATGTTTGTCTTTTATTAGCACGCAACCATTTTCAATGGCTTAAAGAAGGAAATCGTGTTAGAACGTAACACTATATTACCTCAAGTCTTATGGATTTCTCCTAAACTTGTTTTATTTCACATTAAAAGTTTATGTTTTAATTTGCCCAATTAACGGTGAATAAAACAGGTAAATTTAGTGCGCCAATCATAAAAGGAAATATGTAGAATATAAATAAGTAGCTCAGAAACATTCTAACATATTACAAATAAATTGTAAATATTATACCCGCATTTTAAATCTCAAAATGTACAAGGTATCCAAGATCCGTGTTGGAATCAAACGGCAAATACTTACATACATTTCCTTAATCCCATCATAATGGTATATTAACTAATCAATTGTGTATCACGACACAACTTTCGGTTCTAACACTCCTAATGTGGTACTACTCCGACAATGTATCACCGAGCCTACAACGTTAGTGGAAATTGTTGGAAATCAATGAGAATTGATTCCATTTATTACGCCTGTCACAATTGTGTATCAATTCATTTACCGCTTGGGTTAAATGTGATTATCGTAACTTAGTGTTCAACTTAGTAATTGTATATTACTAGTGCTGGGTTCTCATGATAATTTACAAGGCGAGCGATTGCTAGATCTACTTCATTAATCGTTATAATAATAGTAATTGGTCAATTATTATTATACAACTTACTATTATTCTGAGCCTAGAATGTCACAATAAGACATGCTGACGTTGAGTTATATTTCATGTATGGAAATTAAAGAGAACTCGTATAATTGAGAAATATTTTTCTCTGTCTACAAGTGGTTCTACATTTTATGTAGAATATCGATTGAACAAATAGAATCAATTAAATAGTTATTTAATTGGTTCGAGTAATTTTAGTATTTATCAATAACTTGAAGATTATTGATATTGACTCATTACTATTTAATTAAGCTAATTAAATAGTTCAACTCATTAGCAACTCATTAGTGTCTTAACGAACTAATAGAGTTAACGAGTCAAGCTAATACTTAACGGGTTGCTTATCGGGCTTGTTTTAACCTAGCCCTATATAAGCAAACTTTAGGGTTTTCATGACATAAGTTTTGAAAATCTTTTCATCAAAAAACCCTAAGTAGCCGCCCCCCTTGGCCGAAATTCTCCAAGAATTTTTCTTGGGTTTTTGGGTTTTGTTCATCCTTGTTTACTAAAGATAAATTCCGCTCGATTCAACCTTCCGTGGACCAACTGTAGATATCATAACATTGATATTGCAACAAGGGAGCTGAAGGGAAGTCAAATTCACGCCAGAATTTGAAGCGTGGAACTTTAGTGGAATTACCGCCGCGAATGGCAGTACTGCTTATTCATATATTGTAAATATATGTTTTCGTTTAATAACGAAGATGCACTTTAAGATCCCCTCAATTATGGATTTGTATTTATACTCATATATCCATAGTATCTCCATAAAAATTGCTGTAAAGCTACCAATTAAACCAATAAGTTATTTTGGAATGATTATCTGAAAGCCCACAATGTTAGTGGAAATCAGTTCAACATGATCCATTGTCATACATATCACGACACTAAGACACCTCGCAATCACAAATGCGTCTGTAGCCGGATAAGTTGTACAACTTTAAAATTGGTATTTATTTTGCTTAAATTTAATGGCGAGATTAATATTTGATTATTATTTAACATGTATAATAGCACATAGTCAAGTAATATCCACATCATGAAAAATAAATAAATAATACATTCAGAGATATAAGATATGACCCTAAAATAACTAGACCTATTACAATACTTTTACAAAGTGTATTACCAATATAAGGCCCTATTTTCAAGATTTTGCAAATGCAGCCTTAGCCAACTTCTCAGAACTTTCGTTTACAAATGTCGCCCCGCTGTGAAGCGCCATCTTCAATATTCACAACAAGCATTTATTTACTAACCTAAATTAAGACAAAGATGCGTTCAAGGGTAAATAAAAGTAAATAAATAAAATAAATACGATCACCGGGTCGCTTACAACGAATAAACGGTTAGAATCAGACAATAAAAATACAAAACTAGGTCATATCAATATATCCCTTTCCATTCCTATTAAAATATATATATGCAAGAAATAAATCACATAGCATGGATTTAATAAATATACATTAAAAGAAAAGGAAATAAATCATGCAATCAATGAATATCCATGATAAAATATATATAATCAAAATTAATTGATACATATATATAAATATGTCCAATAATTATTAAAATAATTATTTCATGCATATATAATAATATAAATACTTGCAAGTAATTATATTTATTATATATTCAATAACTAGATAATTATTACTATGTTTAACCTTTTAACAAATAAATAACTAAAAGGTTAATAATTAAAAAAGATAATTGAATTAAATAAAATCATTTTAAATTGGGTACTATTACCATAATTAATGTATGATATTTATTCATAAAAACCTCAAAACTTAATTTACTATAAATTTAAAAACCTAAAAACTAGGGTTTAAAACGGATCGGGCCTTTTAAAAACCCTAGGCCGCATGATGATGATGACATCAGCCTAACCGCCGCCTCTAGGCTCTAGGGGGGAATAGCTTCCAACCGCCACCGGAACCACAGTAGTAGTGGCTGGACGCGCAGACAAATTACATACAAAGCCGGGCGGTTCGATTATGGTAATTAATTTCGCTTATGTTTTTAATTCAATTTTTTCAAAAACATTTGAAGGCGAGCATCGCTCCAAAATTTTGATTTTCTCAGTAAACCTTTTTCATAATATTTAAAAAATTACAAAATAGAAATTTCTGAAAAATATGTTACAGAGAATTAATTATGCAATTTCTAATTACCACAAGAAATTTCTATGATATAACTTCAATAACTTATTCAAATATTCATAACAGGATCAGATTAATTATTATAATATCAAATCTAAAACATATAATACAATATGAATACCAGAATACTTACAGCGCAACAGAATAAATCACCAACAAGTTCTTTCTCGAAACCTCCTTTGAATTCCAATTTGTGTAGCACCACAATAGGTAATGCCTCCAGTTGATCCACACCAGGAGGGGTTGAATCCTATATTTGAGTATGCTAGGATGTGAGAGAATTAGAAGAATAAATCAAAAGTACAACTTCCAAGTTCTTACAATCAAGAAATCGGCTATCTAAATTAGTGGATACAAATATAGAGGCGATTAGGTTTTTCATCCGATGAAACCTAATACGCCCTTCTTTATATGTTTCTTTAAGAAACCTAAAACCCAACCGAATAGTTAATGAGCCGGGCTCGTTTAATTTCTTAAACTAACCTCGTTAAGCAAATACTACTAACGAAGTTATTAATAGCTCAACTAACTATTTAAATAATTAAACTAGCAATTTAATTAATCGATTTCATCCACTAATATTTTACAAAGTAAATGACCCATTGAGACTTGTATCCGATTACAATTAATTTCAATTTACCAAATATACGAATTTCACACGAAATATAATCTCAACATCACTATCCGTAGCGAATTTTCCTGGCTCGTATAATAGCAATGTATAATAATATAATTGACCATTATTATTATTATAATGATTATGCATGAGACCTAGCAATCTGGCATAACCGTTGGTATTATCGTAAGAACCCGACTAGTAATTACAATTACTATGGTTGAATGTTCCGTTTATGTAATCACATTCAAACTAGTAAATGAATTGTTAGAATAACTCGTTTAATGCAGATAATAAATAAACCAATAACTATCGGACATTTCCAACAATATCTCCACAAACGTAGTAAAACTTATTTTTCTCAAATTGTTGATAAAATCAAAATAAATTATTAGTTGAAATCCAAATTTCTCAATTTTACCGGGAAGGACTAGTTGTTATCAAATCTGTTCTTCAATCCATTTTTGTGTATCATATGGGTATTTATAAATTTCTCCTTTCTACCCTTCACGAAATCGACATGATTCTTGCAAACTTTTTATGGGAGGAACCCATCGCCACAATATTATCCATCGATTGCCGACTTTTTCTCTATATGGACAAAGAAAGTGGTGGTCTAGGTTTTAAACATATTCACCATTTAAATCTTGCTCTCCTTGCCCGAAATGGATGGAGACTCATACAATATCCCAATATTCCTCTCAGCACTGTTTTCAAATCCAAATACTATCCTACTACCTCCCCTTTAAATTCATCCTTAAAAAATAATCCCTCCTGGACATGGAGAAGCATTCACTCGGGTCTTGAACAAATCAAACACTTCATGTCCTGGACAGTCGGTAATGGTGAAAAAATCAATATCTGGAATGATTCTTGGATTCCCAACACCCTACCCAAAGCCCCATCTTGTTTCCTTGACCCAAACTCAAGACTTTGCCATCCTAATAAAGTTTCTCAGACTTATCAATGAAACCATTTGAACATACTCATTCTTCGTTTCTCTTCCCACATATTGTTGATAAAATTATCAAAATCAAGTTTCAATAAATGGGGTATGCCCCATACGTTGATGTATTATGACGCATTTTTATATTTATATATATGCACTTTTTTCGTTAAAAAATATCAAAATCAGACCTACTGGTAATGGAGATGAATATTGCTGGCCCAAGGACACCTTTCGTACCAAAGACATTTATCAGTTCACTCACAAAAATAACCAAGATTCCATCAAAATCCCTTCTACCCACAACATCATACCCATGAAAACCTGAAAAAAACTATGGAAGCTTCCGCTCCCACAAAAAATAAAAATCTTCATATGGAAACTCTTTCTTAACCGTATTTCAACCAAATCCAATCTCATCAATAAAACAAACAAAACTTTCTCCACCTAATGCACCTTTTGTCCCGAACACATGGAAACCTCTAACCACCTCTTCCTTCAATGTCCCTTCTCAAAGGACATTTGGAATCATCTTAACCTCTTTTTTCACATACAAAACAACAACATTTCCTCTCTTATCACAAATGGCATCTTATCCCAATGGAATCACAATAACCTCTTCATGACTTGTAGTGCCCTTTGGACAATTTGGACCACCAGAAATGATCTTATTTTCAACAACGGTACCCTGAATCGGACTCACATCCTCAAAAAATGCAATGACTTTGCCAACTTATGGAAGAAATCTCATAATCTGGTCACTACCCCACTCCAAATAAAAAATTACCCTCATGCCTTTCTTTCAACCAAAGTCATCCTCTAATAATCAAGAATTACAACCGAAATTGCAGAAAAAGAGATGCTAGAATCTGTATTGGTACTTAAAGTGATTACAACCCCATTTGGACTATCACAATGTACCATAAAGGAAGTAGAATAACTATAGATAAAAACCTATCCAAGGAAGGACACCTCTTTGAAGAACATCAACTCAATTCTTTCTTTATATGCCTATCATTACAGCCTCCCTCTTACTGAAAGACTACAATATGCATTTCATTTATTTTATTACTGATGATTTTATTTCACAAGTTTGGTCCAGACATTTTCACCAAATTGAAAGATCAAGCGAATGGAAGAAGATGATCGAGGAAGTAATGGAGCACAATTGCAAGTTTTTTTGGTTCCCAGCCAATATAGGTTGTTTGTTGAATTTAATTGCTCGATATTTTAATTAGTACTTTAATTCAATAGATTGTTGTAATATTAATAGCACTCCAAACAAAAGATATGATGTACTCAACTCTTTGATCTAATTTATGAAATGTATTAATTATTAAAAAAAAAATACTCTCTATCACTTGTCCGTTAGTCCGTTACTAATAACTACGTTTATTGTCTGTAAGACTTGCATGCAATGTTATGATAACTTATTAGATCCTTCTCCAAACAACTTACGGAGTATTATAAAAATATTTTAAATGGCAAATCCAAGATATCAATTATATATTTGTTAGAATAAGGAGTGTACAATCGATGGTCAATATTTGATAAAAAAAATGAATTAGAATTTATTGAAAGTAGAGGTGCTAACAAGCTAAGCGATTTGTCTCTCGCTAATCGTTCGTTAAACCGTGATTGGAAATTCAATCGCTTAGAAGTCTGAATTGTTATGATTTGTTACTCTTCGATTAATTTGAAAACAACCCCTCCCTGTTAAAACATTTATAATGTTGAATACTATCTGCCCCATTACCTTGCTTAGGAAAAATCTTTCAAAGATATTGGAGCATGTTGTTGCATTATTGCCTAATCTAGATAAGGAACATCAGATTATGAAAAAGATTTAACCAAAATTGGGATTATAATCTTTTAAGTATAACAAGTGACATTTTTAGTCTGACTCTAAACTATCTCATGTGCACATTACACAATTAAAGTGCATGCATATTCAACTCTGTACAACAATCATCAAGTGTTTTCAATTGTTTTCTGGGTCTCTTCCTTGTAGAACACCTATCTTCTAAAGTTTGAGTCACATTTTCCAGACACCAGACACCGAAGGAAACCGGCACCAGTACTAGCTATGGGACTTTGTAAGATACCTCTGAACTTGAGGGAACTCCACATCTTCATCTCTTTGTTTTGAATTGTTTTGCCCGAAAATGAGATGCATAATGATGTGCATTTTGGCACGATTAGGGATGAATTGACAACCTGAGGTTCACACAGCAAGAAACTGGACATGTTTAGCTGCCAGCAGCCTTCAAAAAGTTGTCATATGGACTTGAGGATGGTAACGTTAACGAATTAGAATGATGATGCAATGCTGTTGCACAAGGTGTCAGAGAGTTCGTGACAGATGAAATCTGCAAAATAATAGGGAACGATTGAGAATCAGATTTATCTTTAGAATAAGGCCACTTCTTAGCTTATGCAGAGATTTGAAGTACTAAGAAATTGAATCAGATTCAGTTCATAACACAGCTATGAACAATTGAAGTGTTATATGATGGTGATAGTGAAAATTAGAAACTAACATCTTGGAGGTTTGGCTCGCTGTAGGACGTTGGCCAGTCCTGCATAACGAACACCGAAGTGTCTTGAAAACTTTCCACAGTCATAAAATCAAACATTTTTTGTTGTTTTCCCATCTGTAAGGCTTCACAATGGCGAGCTATATCCATATATGGCATGTCAGATGTCATTGAGACTGATAACCTTCCCACTTGATGTTTGGTCTCCAACACCTGCAAAATATCTCTCCTCATAATTTTGCCAAAAAAAATTCAATATAGATATATAAAACATGAGATGCAATATTATTGAAACCATGTATTGAATAAACAAATTGAAATTAGGCAATTTTCGGTAGGATCGACTATCAATATCTTATAAGTTCATTAGTACTCTTGCAAATTCGTCTTTCAAAATTCTACAGATTTGTGCGGACTCTCTTACGCAATTGAAAATGAAAGCTATATGACCTATATCACAAAGTAGCTAAAAAGCAAAGATCTGCAGAGATGCCAACTTACCGAATCAATAAGTTGATTCACACTCAAGATATCAGAAGCATCAAAAGAAAACTGTAAGAGATCTCCTTGTGTCTGTGAGGAAGTAGATGGGAAATCATCCTCCATTTTGATTGTTTCATGCCCAACCTGAAGAATGGAAATACATATACATAGTACATATACATAGAAAATTTATATTTACATTAGAAGCATTACACCATAAAGATATTTTCTATTCATTTGTATATACGGAGTAACACAATGATTGCCTCAAAAACTCAAAAGTCTAGGGAAACCACTCAGCTTGTCGTATTTAAGATTTAACAGTTCATGAAAGAAAGACTATCCTCAATGTATGTATATATTCCATAGACCGATAACATGCAAGCTTTTTCCCCTTCAAAACTTCAGTACAGGCCTCATCATGCTACTTTTCTTCATTACTATGAATTCCTTAGCATTCAGCTTATACATCATGACTACTAACAATAGGTTTGAAAAAAACCATGAGGCAAGAATGACTCTTGGGCTCTCAGCAATTGCATAAAAGAAGAGAAAACACACAGCTGGTTCACTAACCTCATCGGAATGGTCACTTGAGTCTGGATGGAACTGATAAATTTGATATGGCTTTTCTGTCAGCAGCTGAGCTCCCAATGGGCATACATCATCAGGAAGAAATTCCTTAAGCAATTGATCCTTCATATTTGAACCGTCGGGCTGGAAAATTATCAATAAGTAACAAGATTTGCCACCATTCAGATACTGAATACATACTTCAGAACTTAAAGACAAAGAAAGTGATTTACCATAGTCGATGTATTAAGCAATTTTACTATCATTGAAGCAAAAGCCTCCGTGGATTGATCGCCTGTGAGTTTTATTGAAGATAAAGACTTTAAAGCATCCTCATTATCCCCCTCAGATCCATACACTTTCATGTTTTTCTCAGCAACAGCTTGTAGCTTACTCTCATCAACCAGTCGTAGGAAAGGATCAGCCTGTTGAAGTTCATCAGTTGCAAAACTTACAATATGGGTAAAATAGAACAGTTTGTGATTAGGGCACGAAAAGTAGCGACTATATAAATTTCACAGCTCAGGAGCATACTGTTTTATCTGTCAACGCAGCCTTAGCTGAAGCAACAAGAGGTTGAAAATCGAAGGCTTGAGACAAAAATATTATCATAGACGTAGCCAAAGTGAACAGGGACCTCAGGCGCGATGGCTGTAGTGGTCCTAAATACATGAAAAAGAAGTTGGATTAAGAACCAAAAAGAAGTATAAAAATCACATATTTGGCCATTGATAAATGTGCGGATATTTGTTATGGTATTATTGACAAGTATTAGTAAAACAATGACTCCACAAACTATCACAAAATTGCAATGTCCCTAAGGAAAGACTTAAATTACGATTGTTGTATGATATACTGCAAAGGAAAATTTAAGAGATGATTGCAATAACATATCTCTATTATTTGAGTTTACAGAATAAACTGCTTCTATTCTTCCAGTCCAGGAACAAAAATTGGATCAAAAATAAAATTGCATAGAACAATTGATTAAATTAATACTTCTATTCAACATGATTATCAGCCACTAAATTTTCTTTAACAAGAATATTTATGCAAAACATATACTATATCCTTCATACATAGACAATATAAGAAAGTACAGAGAATACTGAAGGAGGAACACTGAAAGTGAGGTTTGAAGCAGTTTCCAAATATTTTGATACGTTAAAAGGCTATAAAAGAGAACAAAAAAAGACTTTTTTATTGCTGTAGGATACAAATAAAAGCTATAAATTTTACCTCCTTTTCCAAGAGAAATGGTCCTTAATGAAAAAGCTAGCTGAAAGCTCCGAATAAGAGTTTCTTGGTAAGCTTTCTACACAAAAGTAGAACAAATGGTCAGTTAAAAGCTACAGCAACTTGATTTCAGGCACATATTCAGAATGCTTGAAATTTAACGTTTTAGGGTTGTTATTCCCGGCCTTAATAGATCATCCTTTAAATAAGTTTTACCGGCCATAAACTCCTCTCACTGCAGATTCTTAACCCATTACAAGTATAAAAATTGTTAATATTTAGGAAGTGTAGACCAAGGACACATATCACAACTTCAATTATGAAACACTTGAGGAGCTGATTACTCATTTTGAATTTCTATCATAGATTAAGCAATACCCCACATTTGTTTCTCGTAGATGAGTTTCTCGTAGATGAGTTTCTCATAGGAAATACTCGATATTCAAGAAATTAAAAGGACCACAATGTAACAGGTATGCATGTCAATAATTCAGCCTTTTACCAATTGATGCGGAATGAGCTGAAATCCAAGAAAGAAATGAATAATGGTAGTGGGAAGCTGCCAAAGCACTTCCAAAAGTATATATTACCTTGGTATGTGCATATAACATCACCAAGCTATAAGTATGGGCTATGGCTTCATAACTCGCAGGTATATTTGTAGGAGATATGGCCTGCACCCATATTGAAGAAAGCAAGAGGCTGATCTGCCGGCTTTTAAGCTTTAACGTAATACCCTCCTACATAAATAAAATGGTCAAGGTTTATGTAGCTCCTGCAGTATAAAACAGTACACTCAAATTACACATATCTTTTAATATGAAAATTTCAAGCATACCTGCTCCTTGTCCAAATTGATGGTGCTGCTCTCTTCATTGGCTATACGAATTGAAGGCCTTCTCATGCTATAATTTCTACTGTAGCTAGATTTCAGTCGATTCATGACAGATTGAATTTTTCCAGTTTCATTAGCTCCAACAGTTTCATCATTTGCGCTTCTGTTCTCTTGTCGAGGAGGATCTTCCATTTTTAGCTTCTTAAATAGACCAGCTGAAGTAGAAAATGCAGAAACAGTTCTTGAAAGTGTCCTACTGATAGCAGCTACCGCTTTCATGTCTGTATTTGTAGAGGAAGGACGTGGACAGACAGAAGAGGGAACTAGAACGATAGCGAATAGCCTATGGGCTGCAATTCTAGTTTCATGATCTGATGAGACCATGGCTAAGAGTATTTGATGAAATAGAGATTCTGGGAAAGACTGAAAACAAAAACAAGAAGAGAAATAAGTCTTTGGAATTAACACTCAACCTAAGAGATCACTGAGAAGAAGTGAGCAATATTTACCTTATTGTGATACGACAAATTTGGCAGGGACGCAACAATTTGCCCAGTACGGTAGACTGTAGCAATTGTGTTTCTGGCCATGACCGTTATATTTGAAATGCTTTCCATCATTACAGCCATGACATCAAGAATTGGCCCAGCATCTCCAATCTGCTTGCAAATATCTCTCTTTAGATCATTTTATTTTTCTTCTTCGGTGAGAAATATTTTATTTTAATGTAAAGAAGAGGAATGAAGCCAGACCAACTAAACAAATATTAAAATGACATAAGAGTTTCTATATAACAACATAGAATAGAGAAAATCAGTATTGGAAAATTAGCTTCCTAGTCATTCATGGCATAGTTGACTCTATTTACTTTAAAGTTTAAGCTTAGGGAAGTTTATATATATGGAAATGGGAAACGTAATATCACCTTCTGTGCTAGCTGCACCAAACATTCATCCACAACTTTCTGGAACTTTCTATTCCATTTAATTACATCTTCCCCTAGATCGGAATCGTCAAGGGAGCAGTGTATGCTTTTGCGAAGATGTCTCATCATATCACTAAATGCTCCAATGATTGTTACAGATGGCTGAACTTTTGTGACCGCAGCAAGGTGTGTAGCAACCTCAACAATATCTACTTGCATATCAGGACTCTTGAGGACATTTTTGTGATCAAGGTGCTTGATCAAGGTAGCCAAGAGAAAGTGTGTATTCCACCCTGAAAAGGGACAATAAGAAAGTGTATAAATTCTCTGAGGCTGGTTTAAAAGATAATTCTTAAAAGTGATAAGGAATGAAGTTAAAAGACCTGATTTCTCCATTATAAATTGCATGTCCAGCAAAACTGTCAAGGCAAGTCCATGTTGAGGTGCCCAGAGGTTTCCATTATCAAAGTACCGAAACAAGGACTCAAGAACACGTCGTACTGTTGTGGCCTCCTTAGCCAACTTTGCCATGTTATGTAAGCAAACTCTTGACCAAAATTTGGGGTTACAAGCGTCATCCCTGCACATTGATAACATAACATATCAAAATACAGTAAAAACATGAAAAACGAAGTAAGCTGCCTATGTAAATATCATGACAGATACATTACATATTCACATTAATGTCCCCTTTGTCATTTATAATCCTCTTATAAGAAGTAGCCCTTTTAACTGAATCTTCGACTTTACGGACTTCTTGATCCCAATGATTTCGTACATCTTGGTTGCTGTTACTATCAACTGGGAGATTCTTCACTAGACCTTCACAATTTTCAAGAACAGCAGATACAACCTGAAACAAATTTATTAACATAATGTACTTTGAGAAAGAACAGTGGAGAGAAAATAAAAACAAACAAAATTTCATTAATAGTTAAAGCACAAGACAGGTAAATTAAGAGAGATCCTAACTTCAAATTTTAAAACTTTGAGTTGATAAAATATTAAGGTGCAATATTGTTTAAGGTAACAGTAGGGTAACGGTATTGTAGCTAAATATTAAGGTGCAATTTATTAACATATTGAGTTGATAAAATATTAAGGTGCAATATTGTAGCTAAATAATGATCAACTAGTAGGGTAACGGTATTTGGAAAACTAACAGGGTAACCGTGGTTGAAGCAAGATAATGCTGAACTAGTTTTCTCCTTTCTGTGATACTTAATAAAAATTAATCTAAAAGCGCTAAACTGCATTATTTCCCCTTAAAATGAATACTCGTCTTTCTCCTCTTTCACCGACCCAACATTTCAAACGTCACCCTAAGAAGTACCAACCATTGTTACATCAAAATTCCTGCCGGCACCTGAAAAGACAACCATCAAATATGGCCGTCCACCACCACTCATCAACCCTTACCACCACAAAAGATGAAAACCCAAGACCACTTATCTCCTCCGCCCACCAATCAACCCCTCAGCAAAAATACAATGAAATTCGGGCATAGGAAAAAACAGACTCCAACTTAGGAATTCAACCAAAAAGTCCATATTCTAGCTAAAGGGGATTTTGATCAAAATCATATGTCAATCCATCAGATTATCTCAAACATAAATAATATAAAATCCAAAAATTAAAATGTAAAGATAATTTTTTGTTCAGACCAAATTGGCCTGAGAAGATCAGTTTTCCATCTGGAAAATTACACTGGGGCCTGGACGGAGGTCGTGATTTGTTACCATCGTATACTTTGGGGGTGTAGTTAGTCAAGATGGAGACACTAGAAGGGGATAATGCAATTTAGCCATGTGAAAAATATAACACAGAAAAATGATATATTGGTTCTAAAGCATAGTTTCATGATGTTCGGTCAAGGAAAAGACAATTGCAGATCCGATACACATTAACCAAATGTATAAATTCAATGTCCATTAACCAGTTTACTTATATATGAATTGAAGAAGTCAACAACTTACATTATCAAAGTCGGCTGATATCTGACAAAATTCACCCATGAACCAAATCTGCACATCAAATGTGTAGTATCGTCAGGACATGCTCAACATTATGCGAACAACCAAAATTAAAGAATAGGCTAGGCAAATTGAGAAAAAGTGGACATCTGCATTATTTTAGGATCAGTTTGTGCAAGTATCTAATCAGTAAGCCAAATTACAAATCATGTGCTAGCAAAAAACACAAATATTTTCTTATGAAATTAAATTCATATGTATCCAGGTGAAAGAAAAACAACACTCATGTATGCACCAGTTTTAATGTTAAGAGCAGCTTAGGGATTATATATACTGAATGAGAGATGTTGACATGAACCAATGGAATTTAATCCACATCTTTTAAGCAACACTATACTTCGACTCGGCCCTTCTAAAAGGAACATCGGCTCTAACAATTCCATCAACAATTGATTTGTTGCAACTTTAGTAAGAGAATCAAATAATATGAACAGGAATCAGAACTAGGTTGCAGAAAAGATGGCATAAGCATCATCAGGAAGAAATCACTATTTTAGCTATAGCTACAACAAACACGAAGTCAGAGCTATGCATTAGATCATGCTAGTTCAATTGATGATATTAGCAATTGACACTTATACCACATGATATAACATTTAAAAAGTTCTGTTTTCTGATCATGGACATAAATTTGGTAATTTGATCATTTAAATAAACCGAGAGATAAATAAGTATGATAGATGTGAGAATGAGACGATGCACCATGGAAGAGATTGCTTGTAGGCCAGCACATCTTAATCTGGATATTCTTTCTTCATCTCCTATTTCTTGAGCTAGAAGACAAAGTTTTGGGATCATTCCTTCCAAGTTAAACATATAAGTTCCGTCCTTCTGCACATCGGTCACAGAAGCCAAGGTTTCTACCATGTGAGTTCACCTGGACTTTATAGAAAAACGAAATACTCGAAACAATAGCAGATAAATAACCATTTCACCTGAAAATTTATGAAGTCAAAAAGTGCTTGGCATCCAACAATACGCATTTCATCATGCTTGGTTTGTTCCAATAGAATGTTGGTTGTACTCAGAAAACTAGTTGCAAACAATGGCCTGCCATGAAAAACATCATGCTTATCTATATTTATAACTCAACAAGGGAGGTACACAGGAAAGCTGAACACAACGCTATTGAATTTGTTTTGGTGCAATTGGTAATAATTTCAAATTAGGACAGATCAAACTGAAAAATGTGTTTGCACTCAATGAATTAACACCAGAAGTTTCCTCAGGAAACCATGGAGTAGTGCTTAACAATATAATAAAAGAAATGCAAGAGCATTAGTTTAGGATCTTACAATTGTTGATTAGAGTATACTAACAACTTTCGATATACACAAATGACAGCTTTTACAGACCAAAGATTTTCAGCCCTCAAGTCTCGGTAGAACCTATGCTCAAGAGAACTCGTGATCTGATCATAACAACAAAGACATTCCATTAACATTAAATCGCACAAGGGCCTCAAGCTGGCCTTAACAAAGTGCAAACAAATGAACAATCAGAATGCAAGCACACTTTAATAAAATATTTGAGTGCATTATAACACAACACTATAATCTTAGCTTCAACCGCATTTTACAAAAAGTAGCTTAACAAGGTATCACGTAGGATCATCCAAAAAGTTGATTTACATCTATTCTATAAGAAGAAGAAGAAGAAGAAAGAACGACGTGCCTACCTTTGGGATTCGTAGTGGATTTTTTGAAGCATATTCACATAACTTACTGATTTTTCGATCATTAGGCTCTCCCTCCTGACAAACAAAGACCAAGAAAGGTAACAATTCTTAGATGCAGCATATTTCAACGAATACATTAATTACCAAATATAAAATCATTAATCATCTATTATTCTACATAATCCCCTGACATTGCCAAACATAAATATTTCTACATTAGGAACAATTAACCATTCATAGATAAAAACGAGATTCAACCATTATTACAAAATAATTACATTAGTAATCCAATACTCAAATAAAATAAATTGAAACTCGAAGATTGTATAGTTTGATATTCAATTGTCAAAACGAATAAACTAACACTAATTGGCATATATAACTTTGGTTCGAATTAGAATTATCAAGCTAATCAATAAAATTAATTAAAACACAATCTTTTAATACACTCCCTATCATGTACCAAATATCATACGACAAATTCAAATATATTCGAGTCCAAAATTTAGAAAGTCAACCATCAGCATAAATTAATAAAGCTAACCGCAGAGCGAAAAATATCCGACATCAACCATTTATAACGCTTAAGAGGTTGTCGTGACCGTGGCCTCATGGCCGGACAACAAACACATAATTGATCACAAGCTGATACATCCATCGACATTTTTTTTTATTTTTTTACCCCTCCAAATTTTCTCCTAATTATATCTTCTATATTATATTTCGTTAATATTCGATTTTCTTTATTATTTCGAATGTATCCAGATTACAAAACAAAAATGTCCCCAAATTTAGTTTTTAACGTAAAGTCTGGAATTTAATTATTGAGATTAGAAAATAATGATATATTGAATAATGTAGAAAGAGAAAAAATGATTAAGGGAAAAGATGGAGAGGAATGTGATCTCCCAATCTCCTTTAACTATTTTTTATGGAAGAGAGAGAGAGAGAGAGAGAGATGGGGAGAAATGTTGTTCCGTCTATTTATAGCTTTCTCATGCTCAGCATCACTTCATCACCACCTTAATTGATTTTCAGAATGAAATGAGCTATTTCCTCTATTTATAACTATAGTAATTAGAAAGTTTTATTAAGGATAAAATTATCGTTTTATTAAAAAATATTATTTGAATGTGTATATAGTATTGTCACGACATTCGTACACACAACGTATTATACCGTTTCTACTTTCTCCACCCCATCTTCTCTTAATCTCCCTAACTACCCCTCTTGCTCCTCACTATACAACTTCCTTGCTCACTTTTGGAGACATTTTAATGCTTCATCTTTGTTCCCATCCATCTTGATGAATTACTAAAGTACAGTATTAATAAGAGATTGGAAAATAATTATATATAAAACAAATATGGGTTAAATAAATGAAATTTTGGTGATTTGGAAAATATAAAAGCTTAATTTAGATGAAGTGAAATTAAATAAGATTGTTTTTGTATTAGGTGGGGTGATTCGGTGTTTGAGTGTTGAGAAAATCATGTTTTTTTTAATCAAAAATATCTTATCAATATAATTTACTTTTTCTTAATTAAGAGTAGAATTGTCTCATAGATAATGGGACTATGTGCTTATATATAAAATGAGGTCCTTTTATTAAATATTAATCATATTTTTTTAAATGATAGTAAAAAAAAATAATTAACTTTATAAATGTAAGCTCAATTTAAATTCGATAGTTTATAGATAAAAGCCAATACGAATTTTTTTTTTAAAAATATTAAACATGTATAATTTATTCTTCCTCTTAATAAAAAACAAATTGATACATTATTGTTAGGTTCATAAAATATAAAACTTGAGAATATATATAACATTTTCATATTTCGAAAATATAGAAGAAAAATTATTCAACCTACAAGATTACACAAAAGGTTGTGTTTGATTGAAAAAATGAAAAATAAGAAGTCATAAAAAACAAAAATGAATGGGTGAATAAAAGAGACTAAGGAGTCTCAACTCTCAAACACTCAACCTCCACAATTCAGTACTCTACAGCTAACCACTAAGCTATAATTATTACTTGAACTCAAGATAGATAAATATTCTATATATTTTGGGACCCCTTTTGAAGTGAGGGTCCTGTACATGAAACCGTCCCACACATCTTTGGAGTCGGGCCTGCTTAAGATTATTTAATTAAATATATATCTATATATAATATTGTACCTATTTAGAAGCTAATATCCAATAAGTAACTCTATAATATTGAATTATTATCAATTTAAATTCAAAAAAAAATTATATAATATCGAATTCGTTTGAATATTTTGTCCAACGAATTGATGGATGTTGTGTGAACTTTTATTAAAATGACTAGTGAACGAATATATAAAGGTCGTCGAGCCATGCGGGCTCTCGGTAGTAATTATGACCCATCCCTTTAGCATGATCATTCAAGTTTTGATAACATGTGAATTTTATAGATCTATCTCCTGGAGGAATCGGACATGATAATTTTTCATCATCCGGCTCGAACAAGAACAAAAAAATTATAAAAAGTACATATAAAATAGTTGCATTGTCTATTATCCGGATTGTGATTCATTAACTGCATAATTAATTTGGTTCCAATGGATTAAGAACGATGGATAATGAGAGTCAGGTTTACAAATGCTTTAAAATTTGTTGGTTAATTATCAAACAACCATATTAGTCATTTTGGAAGTGCTTATTGAGTAATATGACATAACATAAGTTTACTACTAGTCTTAGCTAGAGCTCTTGTTTGTATCCTAATAGAAAGGGCGACCATTGATCGGAAAGGCATGAATCATAGGATTAACCATCCTCTGATGTATAGGCATGCAGCTACTCGCATCGTGCATCATTGGGTTGTCAGTGTTCTGTGTATTGCTGAAGTAGCTCATAGGAAATGCAACTGGATTATCATAATGGTAATGATGCAGGTTGTTTGCCATCATGAATGGAGGGTAGCCTTCATAAGTTGGCTTTTGTGGATACAAGCTCTGGAGACTAGAAAATCCCTCATCTTCGAAACCTGAAAAGTTAGAAGTTATATCCTTCAAATCTTCCAGCCCTGTGATGGACTTTGTGCTTCCTCGGATGATGCCTGCCGCGTCATCCCAATTCATGGCTGCACCATAATTGTGATTAGGAAGCCCTCTAGTGAAGTTTGTTCCCATGTTTGAATAATTGTTAAACCCCAACTGATCATATTCATTTTTCAATATTGGGGATAATGTGTTTTGCCCAATGGAACCATTGAAGCCAAGGTCTAGTTTGTTGTCATCTTTGAACCATGTACTCATCTGTCTTTCATTTTCGCCAAAATAGGAATTTTCTGATTCCATCACCTCTGCATGTTTGCCATACTTTTTTAGTTTCTTGATCAATGTTGCACAATCTAGGTTTCCAGAAACTATGACGGTGTCTTCTTCCATGTCTATGTTCACTTGGTAGACCCCTGCATAAACAATCTTCTTTATTTTTCATCTATGTTATAAATATTTTATCATTAAGCTAACAAGCAGTATATTTTCTATTTAAGTAGTCATGATCACTTTCTTTCTCTTGAAACAATTAACTAAAGAAGTTCACACATCTCAACCTATGTATACAAACGAACAACAACATATGTTATGTTGTTTTCATATATGGAGACTAAAATTATTATTTGTTACGACGTAATATAAGCAGTTTTAATAATTTGTTGGGTGGGTGTCACTTTCAGCCTCTCCAAATGAGCAATTTGAAGCAGAGAATCGCTTGAACGTTACATTTATTTGCTCATAAGGTATATATTTTACCTCATAAAAAGAAAGTTAGGGGCAAAAAAAAACATGGTACCTTCAATTTTCTGGAGTAGTTTCTTCACCTTCCGCTTGCATCCTTCACAGTTGATTTGAACTTTGAGAACATGTGACTGGAACAAATCAAAAAACAATCAAGAAAGGGGTTATTAAAAGAAGACTAAACACATAAGTTAATGTAAAAAATAATGAGCACAAATGTGTAGTTGGGACCTTTAGTTGTACAATCTCACAACCATTGGCAGACATGTTTAAATGTGTTTCTGTTTGATTCATATTCTATGTTGAAAATCTAGATGAAAATGACTTTATTATTTTTTGGGTATTTTAAGTTTCTTGCCTAAACTGCAGAGGAAAAGAACCCCATATAACAACTAAGCTAGATGGGGGAAGGAGGAATCTTGATTTGACCACAGATTTCAGTTACTCATAACAGTAATAATACATGCAAAATTCGTGTTACTAGTTAATGTAATAAGGGTCTGTGGTGGAAGTCGAATGTTTGATGGTTGGCAGCATCTTTGGTTCTTTTATGGTTGTCTATCCTTTCATTTAAATTTTCAAAACAATTGACAAGAATGTTGGGCACAATTTTGTGTGAAAAGTTCTAGGATTTGTTTGGCATTGTGGCCTTTCTGGTTTGGGAATTTTAACGAGTTAACTCGGATCGAACGTTTCAAAGTTTGATTCAATTCGATTCTTTATCAAGATGAGTCGAATCGAACAAAGTACAAACTATTCTTAAAATTGACTCACATGGAGCATTTTCATTAGAGATTTCAATTTTTCATGTGTTAGTACGTATTATCAACACATGTTACTAATTTATATAAAGATTGTCTAGTTTTAATTATTTCAAAAATTTATGAGAAAATATTTTAATACTAGTTAAAGTTGATCCATCTCCTAAAATGAATGTAAAAATTGATCAAATTGGGACAAACCATGAGCAATGATGAAAATAGACAATCTCTGTGGGATGGACGGGTGTATTGAATGCTTAAACACATTATTGATTTAATATTTATATATTTTTTAGATTAAAGTGAGAATTTTATTAATGAAAAAGATGACTCAGAATGTAAGGGTGATCTAAATGGCTGAACCTCATTCACTAATATTTATATATAATATATGTTAGTCAAATAAAGCTCGAGGCCTTGTCCCTATGATAACATGGAGGTTCTTTCCAAACTAATTCAAGAATAGAGTGCCAACATTATTTATTACTTCACAAAAATTAAGAAGTGTAGTCGCGTAGGTAGTACAAAGAATCATTTTGATGTATTTCATTATATTCAAGAATCATAGAATATAAAATCTTTTACTCCAAAGAACATAAAAACACAACAAAGAATGTAGTTCGGAATTTTTTTAATAATCTTGAATGCCTGGTTATGGAGGATGAAGAAGTTAAAAACATGGTAACTTTGTTGAATCCAAATTTGACTTTGTAATGCAGAAAATGACATAGAATTCTGGTGGAGAAGCAGACTTCATTTTAGATTGTAAATACTCAGTAACTAAGATATCAAGAACAAACCAAGAGATCAACAAAATCATCAATCCATTATTCTGAATTTAAATCTAACCATGAAAGAAGTCATTCTTTAAACCAATGTAATACGAACTTCTGCACAACAATATCATATGATTCTACTATGCAGCTAAGTTATCATCTATGTGTATTGGTATATGCTATTTTTTCCTATACAATTTACAAGGGCATCAAATTCATCTTTGAATGTGAACTTATAACATAAATATCTTAAGAATTTGCAGATTTAAAAAAGAGGCTTGTAGAGTTTGTGAGCAATCAAGGAAAACATCCTGTAAGCTTGATGTGATCAAGAGTTCTTTTGAGCCCATACTTGAGCACAGCTTGATTCCCCTCTCTAAATCCATCTCCATATGATGTCGAAGTATCTGACTCGATCTGGTTTTTGAAAAACTCACCCAGCTTTTTCTCGAAATCAGACCTTTTGCCCTTCTTTGAAGAACCAGATGACGACGATGAAGAAGAGGAAGAAGGGGATGACGAAGACGTGGAAGTGGCACTACTACTACTACTACCACCAGAACCAGCAATGATTTCAGAATCCAACCACAAATGAGCCATTACTTGACAAATCCCTTCTTCTACATCTGGACGTAAGTTAGGATAACCTGAAAAGCATGTGAGACTGAGAACACAGAATTGCTCAAGTGGTAAGAGCCAACAGAGGACTAAGGGTAGGGATTCAATTATCATGAGAGGACGGTGCTAAAAAAAACAAGATTCAGGAAATATGATAATTATACTTCTGCATGCATCATTCCAATCGAAATATATTGAAGGTAATATAACTGTAACTAGGAATAGCACATACCTTTAAGCCGCAGCCATGCATGCATCATTTCATGAGCCAGAATAGAACCAGTTAACAACCTGAACAGTTGGAAGATCTCTTTTGAGTTCAATCTTTTACCATATTTTTTTACAAGAAAATGAAATTGCTATGTTTACCTTGGTAAACCATATAGAATGAGAATGGCTGTTACTTCACATTTGCGGATTAATCTATAAGGCTCGGTAAACATGTCAACTACCCGATAACCACCAATTCTTGGGCGCCTTAAAATCTGATTCAGGTTCATTAAATGATTGAGAAGTTAATGAAGAAAATGAGCATCATGAAATAACCTAGCTGAAAGTTGATCAAGGAATAAAATGACCAGGAAAAGATCCCCACCGTACTAACTGTCTGTTCTTCAGAAAGGCAGAGTCCTCTTGTCTCTGGCAAGTGATGGTGACCCTGAGAAAGCCAAACCAAAGACTCTGAAGATTGAAACAAAAAACGAAAACAATTAAAAATCATGGAAAGGACAAAGTACGAACTCACATTTTTCTCTCCCTCCATGGCTTCATTGAGCGCTTGCTTCTCTACCAGTAATAGGGGAATCGCCTGCTCCACTTTCATATTTAATCCTTCATAAAACTCTTGTATTTCTAAATAGAGAGGTTGACATTCATGTGTATCCATTATGGCTGAATCCAAACACTCCAGACAAAGTTTCCGACCATCATCCAGTACCAGATATCTGGCATCTAAAGGCTGCAAGAAATAAAAAGGTTGAAAAAACTTATCATACGGAAAAAGATAAAAAAGATATTGTCTAATTTAATCTATGTTAGTTATACCCTTGGCTCTATTTTCTAGGACCTACCTCCATTCTTTCACAGCTGCAGCAACGCGGTGTTCCATCAAACTCATGTGATGGACAGTACTTCTGCATCCAGAAAGGATGTGCCCTATATTCAATAAGACCAGCTGGATTTGTTGGAATCTGCAATAAACATGAAGAAATTTGTTTAACTGATTTTTGTGCATCGAAGTACAGGTATGACAGGATTGGTGGTGTCAGTACGCCTTCACAATCTTTTAATGATTTAACACTCACTAAAAATTTCAATTACTGATGCTTACAAAATGCTTGCATACATCACACTTTGGATGATGTTTCTCCTTGTAGCAGGATTTATGATATGGGCGATTTTCGGACATGGAAAACTGCAAAGACATTACTGCAGAATCAGAGAAGCTGACAAACAATAAATATGTGTGGGATCTGGTAATTGGATTTACAGCAAAAGACTACACCATCTTGGTGATGTTGGACCTCATAATCAGAAATCGGTCGATCACAAGCACGGCACCGAAAGCATTCTGGATGCCAGACTGACTCCATGCAACTTAAAAAGCGTCCTTGACCTATTTCAGTATGGCAACCAGCACATATCCTGAAACGACAGTCAATTAGACCATTAGTGTTAGACAACTTTTAATGAGAAAATTAAGGATAATCAGACAAGTGACAAAAAATTCTTAAGAAGATGTCATTCAATGCCTATATCCTTATGCAGAATGGAGGTTCAAATTCCAGCACATAAAGAACAAAATCTTCTGAGTTACAGACATTGTCTTCCTACTTCAAAATTGTACTCAAGGATCATAATATCATATCAGGTCAACTTGATGAACCTTATCATTTCGTTTGTTCTTTAGTTCACTTAGCCAGATGTTATATTCTTGACTTTTGGATAGAGTAGAGTAAATCAAAATGGCTCATCACACTACCTATGCTTCTTATGTTTTGTGAAGTAGTAAAAAGTCTCTGCACTTCTCTATTGGGTCTATTCGGAAGCAGCCTCCTAGTTATTGCAGGGGTAAGGTTGCACTATCATTTATGTCCCCTACCGGCCCAGGCGGGGACGGGAGCATCCTCAAAGGTATTGAGGCATCTTGATGTAGTTCACTTTGTCATTAAAGAAGGTCGATCAGTCTACATCAAAGTTTGTAAGTTTGATTTGAGAGAAGTAATTTTATCTCTTAAACAAATTGCAACTTCAAAGTTCTTAGTAATATAAAGAGGAAATAAGACGGTTTCCAAATGAGCATGTTTGGAATGTGACATATCAATGATAACAAAGAACGGCATATGCCCGAATATCATGTGTTCAATCATAAAAACAGAGTTGACTGATGTAAGTGTGGAAGAAGTAATAGCATCAGACAAAAAATAAGTCAAGAAGGTTCTCAAATACCTGCGAGGATAGAAGAATGAAAAAGGCGGAAAGAAACTTCCATAATCATACTGAGGTGGAGAATCTACAATCAAACTTTCTTGAAGTGCCTTTGCAAGTTGTTCATCTTCGATCAACTGAGATTCATTGTCTGAGAATCATTGAAAATATATTGAAAACTAGAGAGCTTAGGGAAATAATAAGCCTGTAGTCGCCAGAACATTTGAAAGTAGATTATTTCATTAAGTACAAAAGTCTTGAACATGAGAAATTAAGAGATAAAATTTTAATACTAGTTAAAGTTGGCCTATTTCCTAAAATGCATGTAATAATTGGTCAAATGGAACAAATTATAGAGAATGGAAAAAGAGTGAAAGAAGATATCTCCAGGGGGTGGAGCCGTAAAGGGAGTACTAGATTATACGGAGTAATAAATCTGTGTACAGTCTTGGATGCATAACGATTAGTTTGTCGATCGTTCTAACATTTCTTAAAATTTAGCTAAGCGACAACAATACTACTTTTGAAGCAAGACCAGTAGGAGAACACACTTTAGAGATTCAAAAACTATTTCCTTTTCTGGCTCTGACTTTGTCTAACCACAATTACTATATACTACTAACAGAAGCATATGAATTTAATCCAGTGATGTAGATGTCTTACTAAGATCTTTGGGTTGGGATGTGTGGGTGGGAGGGGGTGGTTAAGTCTCGGCAGGGCATCAAATTTTCCGGGAAAGGAAAGAACAAAAAAATGCAGCCGAAAACCATAGGATAATGCTAAACCACAAACAACCCCAAGAGAAAAACACAAACTAATACCACAAGAGCATAAAGATCAGTTCACTTGATCCTTTATCATTATATCTCCCATCTATCTCAGGAATCTTTCTCAGCATCCTTCAATCCACGAACATTAATTTGTTTGCAAAAGTTTAGGCAATGGCACTCACCAATTATGTTTTTCCCTTTTCGATCTTGCTCGGGAGATATATCCAATTGTTGATCTTCGTTTGGAGAAGAATACCTACTGTGATCTTCGTCAGCAGCAAAATTTATTTTCAGATCTTCCTTCTCGGAAGAATGGCTTTTATGATCTTCCTCAGCATCAGGACTTCTTTTCTGGTCTTCCTCTTCGGAAGAATGGATTATGTGATTTTCCACAGTTGCAGAAATCTGCTTCTCATCTTCATCGTCCTCTACAAGTGAGAGCGCAATAGCACGGTCAATCTCTTCATGGTCAAAGTCTGATCCTGTATCCTGCATTGGTCGTAAGAACGAACCACGTCAATAAGAGCAGAAGAAACCCAAACCAACATGATACCAAAGTAACAATCCTCAGCAATCATAAACACGAACTGACAGAGTTCCATGAAAAGATCAATAAATTGAATTACTTAAACATCAACATGCCCAGTGCCTCCGTAGAGACGCAGAGGCTCCCGCCTAAGCAGGGTAAAGGGGTACGTATAATATGCAGCCTTACCCTTTGATAGCAGGGAGACTGTTTTACGAAATCCGAACTGTCCTAGTGAAGTACAAATAACTATCTACTATTTCACAAATTCGAATTACATAAACAACATCAATGATTAATGGCCGGAGTAATACCGGGGGAGTTGAAGGCTGCTCCCAAATGGTAGTTTCTTGATACTTCCCATGGTATTGCCCTTTGTGGCTGGAACCTTTAAAAAGCTTGGTTATCCAACCCATGAAATCAATTGCTATCTGCTGGCTGTCTGAATTTATATATATATGAATCAGAAATAAAAGCTATTTTAAGTCTTGAAGTCGAGTAAAAACAAAAGTATCAAAGTAGGACAAATAATTGTGGGCAACCTTCAATTTAGCTGTCGGTAGAGTATTAAACATTTTTCCAAGTGAACAAAATATAAATTGTCTCAACTCTCAACCACAACTCAAATGAAGAACAGACTGGCATAATACATCAAGATATCTAAGTAAATTATTGCACATGACCACAATATATTCCACAACCAAAAATTAATTTTAGTAAAACATAACTTTAGTTTTCATACCATTTTACAAAGTCAGATGGAATATAAAATAAGAGTGAACAATGATGAAACTGTTAAGCTACTGAACATTATCTATAAATTTATATAACCAAAGTTCATGTACTATATAACTTATACCTTTATTGAAGCAAAAGACAAGTTCACTTTATCGAATATATCTACTAAGCAATCCAAGTACACATACTATAAGAAGCAAGTCACCCACAAAATTAAAAAGAATTCAAACATAGAAGACAAGTTTACATTTAATATCATATATATAAAACTTCAAAAGATGACAAAAAAAGGACTAAAATTTCACGTGTGACAAATTTATTACCTTGTTCAATTCAAGAATCTAAAAATTGTAAGAAATTTGATGCACTGAATATCAGATAAATGAGAAACTTTGTAGATTAACTTCAAGAAAGTTTTGGAGAAATTTTCAAAGAGGGTGGTTCAAATTTTGAGATCATTCTATTATCTTGTCCAATGTGGGGTCTTTTTGTCCACAATTTATTTCTTTTAATACCATAATATCAAGTCATCTATAAGTTGATTATCAAAAAAGAAAAGAAAAAAGTCATCTATAAGTCAAAATATCCATAACTGTTGGCCTTTCACATTGACAAAAAGGACATCATCAGTCTAGTGGAAGTGTGGATCACAAGTTCACAACATCAATTTTGAGTCTAGAATGTTTTTGGACTTTTATTCTTCTACTTAGTTATATGTAGAGTGCTTATGCGTAAATTATTTATTATTTTATAATAAAATTATAATTAAAAAAGCATTAAAAGAAATAAGATGAAAAGTTCTGTAAAAGAGAAAATAAAGATAGAGGTAAACAAATTTTTATTTTCTCTTTGTGATAATTATAGAGAGATACGTAGAATATGTTATAGATAGTTTATGGAGAATTTATAAGTATTAGTAGTTCTATATGAATAAGTAACGTAGAAAATTAAAATTAAAAAAAATTTATATGGAGGTTAAAATAGAAAATACGTTAATTTGAGCTTCGTTTTGCTTAGCCGGTCGTCAGCTACTGGCATTATATATAGTATAGATATATAAAAATGGAGTATTTAATTTTATCATAAATTAATCAT
This sequence comes from Lithospermum erythrorhizon, assembly GCA_019722365.1. Taxonomy (NCBI): domain Eukaryota; kingdom Viridiplantae; phylum Streptophyta; class Magnoliopsida; order Boraginales; family Boraginaceae; genus Lithospermum; species Lithospermum erythrorhizon. The sequence goes on from JADFUC010001147.1 coordinate 55,051, forward strand.
ATTTAAGTATTTTTTTTTTTGACATGTATCATGATAATAGACGATAATGTTGTGTATTATGTGATTTTCTTTTACTTTTGATATGGATATGAAGTTAAATGATTTAATTATAATTTTAAAAGATTATTTGACTTTTTTTATGAATGAAACACTCCCAATCGATTGGAATAGAGGGAATAGTTTTATCTATTATTTTTTTCTTTAATTCAATCATTTCCATAATAACATCATCAAGACTTTTGGGGACTTTTTTAATCGTATTTTAGAGTACACATCAAGAGGTGTTGCAGTTGGCTTAATGGTGTTGTTGACTAAATGAGCCACTTAGCTTGTGGCTTTTGTCACTTTTAGAGATCTAAAAAGCTGAGATGCTAATACACCATTAGGCCAAAAAGACATGTATAGTGTATTAATTTTTTATTATTTATAATGTATGTACTAATCTGATAATTTTTTTTTTTGGAATACTTTTAAGTACAAAAATAATTTATGCGAGACTCTACTTGAGATCTTGAACTTTATTTTGATGTAGTCTTGGTTTGGACTGAGTCTTGAATTTGGACTTCGGGCTTGGGGTTTAAATTTGGTTAATTTTAGTTGTCTCTTGGGCCAGTTAAGTGATCTTAAGTTGGACTTGGATTTGTCTTTGGGCCAGTTATGTGATCTGGTGGATAGGAGTCTGGGCTATGTATTGATCTTGGGCGGATATGGCTTTTAGTCTTAGACTTAGTCTTTGACTTGGATATGAATGCGGGATGTCTTGACCACGCTTAATGCTTTGTGTGGTTATGGAGCTTGATTTTGGTGCTTTTAGACTTGGGTGGAGTGGGACTGCGACTTGATTTGAACCTTGTGCTAGCTAGGGTCATTAGCAGTTTGATCCCAGTATGCATTTGGGCCAAGATCGGGTCTTAGCGGTTTACTCGAGCCTCGAGGGGATATCACGTGAGGATGTAGCGGCTTGATCCGTGATTTGATTTGTGAGATATGAGTTGATCAGTTAAGCCGGTTTTTGGAGTTTGATCACTTGAATCTGCTTTTGTGTAATGTCAATGACTCTTAATATTAGACATTTATTTTGGTTTTGGAGTTGAAGACTTTTCTGTTTTTCACTTTGTTCCTCACTTTAGGCGCCTATTTAGGCTTTTACGTTGAAGATTTCAATGTTTTGGTGGTTTGTGGTGATTTTTTTCGCAGCCAGCCAGCTTTTAAGTTTTCTATTGGAGAAATTTTACGTTGAAGATTTCAATGTTTTGGTGGTTTGTGGTGATTTTTACCTGAAAAGCAACAAACTTTAGAGGATTTTCTTTGGAGAAATTAACAGGCTATTTTATGCTAAATTCTGAGATTTTTTGTTATATTTTTTGATTGTGGAGATTGTGTTTGAAATTGTGAATATATGGGATATTTATAGGCTATCGAACTTTGTTCTTATTGGTCGATTTAAATTAAATTTTAAAATAATATTTAAAAACCAACGACTTTGCAAAGTCGCAGCTTTTGGTTTCGTAATTTCCAAAGTAAGTTTACCTTATATTACTTTACCCTATTTTTCTATCGGGCCATCATTTTGAGCTCGTTTATTCAAAAAATCTTGTTTTTATTTTGATTGTCTTCTCCAATTTATTATTAAAATTCCGTAAATTTAGGAAATCCTATTTTAATGTCACATCATCATACTAGGTATAAAATTAGGTTTTAATTAATGTTAAGACCTAATTTCACCACTTTAATTAATTTCAGGTGGCTAAAATATTGGGAACCTTTAAATTACACGTGTACGATTTTAATTGGAGGTTCGATCGAAGCCCTAATCGCCACATGTCAATAAATGCGAGATGGACTTTAATTATTTTATTAATTGGCCCTCTTAGAATTAGGGTTCCTTAATTTGGTAATTAAATTTTTACTCTGCAAATGCCCACTTGACACTTGGCGTCGTAGAGTTGTGTGCATATAGATGATGCCGAGAGTCGACTAAGTAGCGGTCCTTGCTTAGAGTGGTCGACAGGTGATACTTGGTAGTATTAAAACTCATGCTTCAGGTAGGTGACTTTTATCTTGTTGTAGGGGAGACATGAATAATTTTTGAGGTTATGGTTGGACTTTTTAGGTTGCCAAGATGCCTCATTGCCCATTGGCATTTAAAGATCAAGTCAAGCAGTTCATAGGGAATTGGATGTTTTAGACTCGTTCGAGTGTAATAGGTGTTTATGTTCTCGCTGACGAATGCAATGGATAGTTTAGCCTCGTGTCCCAGTAGAGATGGTAGAGCGGTTTAGACTTCATTATCAAGGAGCATGAAGACAGTTTATTCTCGTATCAAGAAGAATGGAGACAGTTTATTCTCATATCAAGGAGGATGAAGATAATTTATTCTCATGTCAAGGATATTGTAGATAGTTTAGACCCATATCTTGGAGGCATTAGGCAGTTTATCCTCTATCTAGAAGCATGCGTAAGTTTATTCGTATCGAGGAGATTGTAAACCGGTTAGGCTGCATGCTCGAAGCATTGACAATTTACCCTCTTATCCAGGAGCGTGTTATCTCTTTGATGACTTTAGCAGGGCAAGTGTCTATCCTGAATGATAGGATTGTACACTTGATGCTTGCCCCCATTTTGATGTTGAGGTTGTGGCATAGCGAGTGCATACTTTGCATGCGGTTGATGTATTGCACTTCTTGATTATATGGTGTATGTCTTTGCTGATTACAATCACAGCGATTAGAGTTTGTTGTGGGCGCTCTTGGAGTGCAGTGTAGCGGCTTGTTGCCCCGCCAATCTTTTGAAGACAATCCTTTTCTCTTTGTTATTAGCTGACTTGGAAGACCGATTTGTGGTTTGTTGTTCCCGATTGGTTGTGGTTGACGCCGTGCCACGTCTTTTTGAGTGCTGACATCGTCGGTTGGTTGAGATACTTTGAGCATGAGGCGCCTCGTGCTTCACTAGCACGATCGGGGATTTCAATAACTTTCCCGCAGCTTGTAGCATAGGCTCGTGAGCTTTCAACATGGGAGTTATCCGATAACTATATTGTTTTTCACTCATCCCCAAGTTTTATGAAACTGCTCTAGCCGGTCGCATGATTAATGTGACACTTGTCTTAACTCAAGGGATATGGTCCACTTGAGTACGCTAAACAATACTTTTTCTTTAAAAGGTGAAACACTTTTTGTGGATGACAGAGCAAGAGGTGATACACCATGATAATTTCAATGTTTACGATTGACCTCTAGAATTCGCTTGGACTCGAGCTGACTCTATGAGCTTTTGTTGCGCTGACTCCTCGAAGGATTCTTCCAGGGACGTCTGAGTTAAAAAATGGATATTCTTTGGCTTGCATCTCTCTTTCCAACGTTAGATAGAATAATGCTTCAAATTTGAAGTATCTCTGTGTTTTATTTTGAAGGAGGACTTTGTTAACTTGGAAGTTGTGGCATGTATATCTTCTTTGTATGGCTCTTCGAACTCTTCATCTTCAAATTTGGATTTGTAGAGTGTGGATGGTTTTGTACTGCTTCCACTTTGTTAAGCATTTGTAATTGACTCTCCGTATACGTGAGCTCGGTTGATAGTTGCTCAAAGGTTCTGGGAAGTAAACCTGGAGGATCTTTTGCGAGGTCGATGCATTACCTAGAATGCACATGGTGATAAGTAATGTTTTAATGATCTATCTTTGCATTTACGAGACATCTGCGGGGCGTGTAGAGACTTGACATAGGAGTATGAGGTGTGACTTTCGTCGCAGTTGTCTTTGATTGTCCCAATGAATTCCACGAGTTGTCTTGTGAGGAGATTGTCCGTCGGCCGATACATTAAGTCTTGTTAATTTGTCCATGAGGCATTAACGGGAAGCGATATGGTGGGGAGTAGGAGGCATTTTACGGGTGGCATCCTTTGAGGTCTTAGGCAACATTTGGAAATCAGTATTTTGATTTCTATAATTATGCCCGTTGCGATAATTGTTGTAACAATTCATTTACTAGTTTTAGTTAAATAAGATTACTCGAACTAAAGTGTTCAATAATAGTAATTATAAGTGCAAAATGGAACTTCATGATAATATCGGGGTTATCTTAGGATTCTTTAGATCCCATTGCATAACCCGATATAATATCATAATGGTCAATTATATTATACAACTATTATTATAGACCCCGGAAGATTCGCGCGTCTGATAGCGTTGAGTTATATTCCGTGTATGGAATTAAATTGAGATGATAAATTAGGAGTTGATTAAATCGGCTTGAGATACCCAATCGAGTTTACATAGATAATGTAAAAATACAAAATTGGACAAAAATCGAATCAATTAAATTGTTATTTAAATTGACGGTTTAACGAAGCTTCATTAGTAACGGTGGTGCTGGTTAACGGTTTTAACGAGTTGGCTCGTTAGTTAGTCGAGCTATTCAGCCCCGAAATAGAAAGGGGCTATATAAGGAAGAGAAAGATGAAAAAACCAAATAATCGTCTTTATACCATACTCTCCAAGCTTCGCCCATAAAATACCAGCCATGAGAATTAGTCGAGTTTTTTACTTGATTGTGCTCTCCAATTGCTCGTAGATTCTACTTGAGTCAATCGCGAGATTCAGCATTTCTTGTTGTGGACTAGCTGGAGGCATTGTATTTTTGATGCTCGTTGCTAGGAATTGAAGGAGAGGCCGAGAGAAAGTTGGTGACTTCCATTTGCGATATAAGTCTTTCGTTTTAACCATATATGTATATATGTACTTTTGTTGTAATTCGTTTATATCGTTTATTCGATGTGGGTGCATTTGTATATGATTTTCAATGAACAAGTTGCGTAATTTCCAATAGCGCTCTTAAGGAAGTAGGGTCACCGGTACCGGCTTACACTATCTGATTGGCCGCTACTTTCGTATTCAAGCATCTTTCGACCATGTTGGATAGTACCTGTTTTAAGATGCATTTGCTTGGCCATCTTGATCACTTTTACTAGGAAAGTTACTTGCTCATAGAGGTGGTAATACACAATAAATGCATGACATGTAGATAAAAATTTGGAAGAATTCGATTATCAGGACACATCTTAGAACATCCCCCTCTTCATGGATGGTGGATGTACAGCGACTTTATATTTGCATCCTCCATTGTCAAAACTCTAGGCACTTTGAGAATTTGCTTTCAGTTTACTTAGCGTGATTGGTAGTAACTTTGGTTGAGATACGTATCGACGAGACCACCTTTGTTCCTTCGACTCCGGCACCTTGTGAAGTATTCCTTGGAACATGGAGAAAGTGGGTCTAGGCCCACTTGGAACCATTTTTGAGTTAAGCGGTAATGGCGAATAGTAAGATTGTCCTTGGCGTGCAGATTTATATCAGTAGAAATATTTTATTATTTATAATGTATGTACACCAATACAATAAAACTCCTTTGGGGAAACCCTTCTAGGTACAAAAATAATTTATCAAATTGATTCAGGTTCAATTATCAATCTATTGTTCTTTAAACGGATTTGACTACTTGAGATGCTGGACTTGAACCTGATGTAGCCTTGGACTTGGATTTGGACTCAAGTCTTGAATTTGGACTCGGGCTTGGGGTTTAGGCGCCTAGATTGAAACAGGTTTGTCTTGGACCGTTATCGATCCAAAGTTGGACTTGGATTTGTGCTTGGACCGTTATATGACCCTGAAGATGGATAGAGATGCGGACTGTGTAGTCTGAATTTGGATATGAGACTTAGTCTTTGACTTGGTCTTTGACTTGGATATGGTCGGGCAGGGTGCTTGGCGACTTACTCCGTGTGGTTTTATGGACTTGATCTTGATCTTTAGACTTGAATTAGTGGGACTAAGACTTGATTTAGATATGTGTATACAGCTAGGGGCATGGTAAACGTCCGTGCAATTTAGACTAGATCGAGTGCTTAACGACTTTACTCGACCTCGAGGGGCTATCCTATGAGGATAACACCTTCATCAAAAGTGTCTTAGTAGCTTGATCTTAATTCTGACGGACTGAGGCAGGGCTATGCGAACATATCACGCACAGGATTTCTTATAGGGGCCTCACATGGCTTAATCCTGTAGTGATTTGATCTGTGAGATCTGAGTTGATCAGATTCTCATCAGTTTTTGGAGTTTGATCCTGGAATTATTGCGTTTGTGCAGTAATTTAACCCATCTCTTAAGTAATAATTCCAGATTGCTCTGCTTAGTCCGAATTTGTGATTTAAGTAATAATTGAGTAACAATTGAGTAATAATTTGTGATTTAAGTAATAATTTGCTTTTGGCATAACCCGAATTTTATGATTAAAGTAATAATTGAGTATTGCTCTACTTAAAACAAACTCGAACTAGGCAAATTAATATAACTAGAAATACTACTCATCTTTTGCCTCTTGGCTAAGAAACAACCGACACCTCGTGCTTGACACCTCACTGCTTCTTAATGTCGCCTAAATGCTTTTGCTTTATTTTCTTCTTGGGTAAGCAATCTCGTAATCTATTTATATCAAAGAAAACAAGCAAAAGCAATGACCATTTTCTCTTTTCTTGCTTGAACTCCTACACTCTTCCTACAAAATTTTTCTTTCCTTTTGTGGTTATTCTCCTCTTAAATCATAACCCTAAAGTTGCTTACAAGTTTTAAGAATAAAAAGGTTGATATCAAATAGGTGATTGAAGTAATAAAATTGTTGATATTTGGCTTAACTAGAGGTGAGTACTCCTATCACAAGTTTATAATCTGTCATACATTATCAATATGTGTATTATATATTTTGGATTGTTGTAAGTGAATAACTATTAGAAAGAATAGAAGAATGTTGATACAATAATTAATAAGGTAGTATATATAGAAAGTTATTTATTGAGGAGATTCGGTAAAAGTGCGATGCTTGATTATATTAGTGTGATAGAATGGTACACGTGTATAAATGAGAATGGGTTGATTGAACTAATTGGTTATATTGAAGCGATTATATTTGAATATCGATATGAGATATTATTGGAATATTATAGATTTGAGATATTATGATATAACTATATATTGGTAAATAGTTAATGTTATAAAATAATTGTTAAATGAAGATTATGTGGGTTTATGAATGTAATGAATAGAAAGAAAAAAATCATTTGATGGATAACATTAAAGGATGAGATGAAAATACTGAAAATGAATTGTTGTGATATTGATGTGAATATAGGATGTTGAGATTTATGTCAAGATAACATGATAATAGAATGTGGTAAGATCATGAAAGTTGATATGATGTTGAGTTGTGAGATATGATGATATGAGGAGTTAATAATAAGGTGATATTAACATTATCATGAGATGGGTTATATAAATTAGATATTGTTCATATGTGTATCGTATAATCTTATGGTTGTAGCATGAGATGTTGATATATTTTGATAGGAGTATGATGACAACTTGATCAATTACATGATGGTAATAGCTTGAAATAATAACATATGTATCGGGGAATATGTTAATGGAATTACATTGTACTTGAAGTCGTAATGGATAAGCAATATATAGAAAGGAATGCGGACACGAAGATAATAAATGATGAGATATATGTATTGAGACATTATCGAGGTATTAATTGAATGATATTGAATTGGTTATGTATTAAAATGATGTTATGATATGGCCATATTATGGAAGTGGCTATGATTTGTGTTGTGACTTAAGATGTGATATGTCCGATATTCTTGAGAATTGACGGTCCCATAGAATCACCGGTATTTGCAAATCGTGACTTTGTGTCCGGTATTTGTTAAGTCAACGGCCACATACTCCGGTATTGATGGAATCGCGGTCATATGATTATGTGTGAACTCTATTCCGGTTAGTTGGTTCTTTGGTCCCTCCTGCAGGTTGAGGTGTGTGTCCGGCTACTTGGTGTAGAGGTAGCGGGCGAGATGTATTTTATTGGTCCCTCATGCAGGTTGTGGTGGGTATTCCCTCTTGCGGGTTGTGGTGTGTATTCAGGCTACATGGTGTGAGGTGGCCCAGGTGGGTTGTATGTTTGTTAGTGCCCGTTTGGCGGGTGTAAAGACAACGAATGACGTGTCCCTCCTGCAGGTTGTGGTGTGTATTCCCGTCTACTTGGTGTAGAGGTAGCGGGAGAGTTGTATTTTGTTGGTCCTCGTTTGCTGGAGTAGAAGCAACGAGTGACGTCGTTTTCTTTTATCCTATGAGAAGGGGTAGACTCTCATAGGGGGCCGGAGTAGAGTTATTGTTGCTTATGTGATGTATTTGAGCTATTTGATGTTATAGTGTTATCTATTATTATTGAAATATTTTGTAAGTTGATTATATTAAATTGGTTGAAGATATTAAACTATGAGGATCATAAAATTTGACTAGTGATATAGTAATTATGATAAAATGTAATGAAAGTAATTACCCTGACTATGCGATATTACATGTGTTTATATATGTGTGGTTGAATATGAAACTTTGTTATATGAGTATTCTAAACTCGCCCGCTTCTATTTTAGGGGACCCAGTGTTGTTTATTGTTGGGGAAAGTCAACATTGCGGCGTCAATTGTGGCGATAGTCGGAGTAAATCGTGATTCGAGAGATTTGGGTGGGCAGGATATCCTCTTGTGATTAGATCGGTGTGTATATGATTTTTATGTCAAGTGTATTAAGAAATGTGTTGTATATGATTTGTGTGATTGATGAAATTGTGAGTGTCTTATTTATTTGTTTGTCTTAGATCAAGTAAATGAGTCAGCGTTATTTTTCCTTTATTCTTTGGTCGGGTTGTATGGTGAACTCGATGATGATCATGTTGCCGGCGGGCGCACCTCGAACCCGGCCGACCTTTGAGGCCGGAGTCGTTACATGTTGGGACATGAACATCATGCTTGTGAGGATAAGTATGTCGATAAGGCTAAGAATATTCGACGGGGGAACAAATTCGATAGTGGGATGTCGGTGCGTGGAGAGAGACGTTTGGGTGGTAAAAGAAGAGACTTCAGGAGGGATAATTTTGGGGAAGAAACCAAGGGGGAGAATTTTTGCGCTGGGGGTGTAATAATGGGATGGTGATACCGGAAAGAGGGAGAGACTTCTCAACGGGTAAAATGGGGGATCAAACCTCTTCACCAGTTAGCGCGAACGAGAATGTGGGAGTGAATTGGAGAGAGGCACGTTCCTAAAATGGGATAGGGGGAAAGGAAAATCTGATTACCGCTGGTACGGATCACAATGGAGGAAGAACATGGAGAGGAGAGGACAACCCATCTCGTTACGAGAAAGGGGCAGGTCATGAAATGTAACGGGCATACAAGGGGATGAAAGAGTTGGTCTTGCTATTATCTCAAACCAAAGCTTCCAAATGGTGAGGGTGAACAAGGTGGAGTTGCACAAAGGGGCCTGATTGAGATCGAAGATAGTCTTGAGGTTGAGTTAAACGGCATGGCTTGCAGCATGGGGGAGGTGCAGGCTTAGGTGTTGGAATAAGGCTTACAATTCGACAAATTGTGAGGGTGAATGTTAATTTGGTTTCGGATCACAAATCTAACCCAGTTATAAGGGAAGGTCTCAAAGGGAGATTATGTCAGGAGAAAGCTCTGATGATGGACATGATCATAATCATATTTCGCAGGTTAAGGATGCTGATGAAATAAAAACTTGGAACCTAGTCAATTGTTAAAATTGAAGTGTGAGGAAGGGTTGAAAGGAAATGGGGGAGGCTCTACATCAAATTGGCTATCGAACCTTTACCAATTGATGATAATTTGTTCTTCAGCTTGGGTAACCTGCACGAGGTAGGGTGAACCAAGATCTAAGGTTTTGGAAGACTGGGGAGTTCTGCAATGGGAGTCCGAGGAGCTGGTAAAAGAAGGGGGGGTGTGAAGAGGTTGCAGAAGCTGGATGCTGTTGTGAGGGAAAGCGAAGGATGAACGCTACTAAAAAGAGATAATAGTGTGAACAAAGAGAATGCAAAGAGACAACTTACTGTAAGCTCAGTTCCAAATAAAATAGAATGCAATGCAGGCTTACAGTCTGAAGCACTCCCTAATACTCAACAGGGTGATAAAGTCTAACCAACTGTAATAAAAGGTAAGTGGTGGTAGCCGACCTAAACCGGCCCCAATTTTTTTAGATAGAGAATTATATCTTAGGCTGTCGAGGGGGCTGCTTAAGACCCTAACAGTTCGTGCTATACCAGACGTCTGTAATACTCGTTCTCCTGATGTAATAGTTTTACTTGAAACAAAAAATAAAGAAAATCGTATGAAAAAAATAGTTAGTAGTTTAAGTTTCCTTTCTGTTTAATTATTAATCATGTTGGTTTGGCTAGGTGGTATTACGGTGATGTGGAAGTTTGAGAGTTCTGTAGTTATTGGTCGCACTGCTGAGTGGTTTGTGGAGGCTGTTATCACAAATGAGGCTGATCATAGATGGAATCACTTGTTTGTCTGTGAGTTGTGAGGAAATAGAGGGAACAGTTGTCCCCGACTTCATACTATGAAGGGCATGGATAATAGTGGCTATGAAGGGGGCATGGATAATTGTGGGGATGCAATCATAGAGGGTCTTTAATGATATTTTACATGCTGAAGAGAAGGCGGGTGGAATCGATAGGACCGAGGGAGCATGAAGCTTTTAGGGACTTTGTTAGTGACTGTGGTGTCTTGGACCTTGGTTATGTTGGACATCTGTTTACGTGGTGGAATAAAGAGGGGGGACGAGACTCCATCAAATCTTGCTTGGATCGAGTACTATGTGATCCGCAGTGGAGTCTTAACTCTCCTAGAGCAACTGTGTATCATTTAGAATTGGTGGGGAGCTCAAAGGAAGGAGAAAACGATGCCCAGCACCTACAGACACGGACGTCAGGGCTGAAAAAGGAAAACGAAGTTTTGTTTTGATAATCGATGGGCGGAAAGGTGGATGTGAAGATGTCATTAGAGTTGCTTGGAGTAAGAGCTGCAAGGCTCTCGTTGGTTCCAAGTGGAAAATAAAAAATGTTAGAAAGGAGTTGATCGATTGGTGCAAATTGAGACCTTTAATGCTAGGAAAAGGATTGAAAATATTCAGAGGAGGTTGAAAACCACATAGACAGTGAGAGGATAGCGAATTGTTTAAAGGCTGGACCGTGCATGGGGTGATGAAGAAATATATTGGAAGATCGTGCTAAATGCTTAAGATTTTAAAGGAGGAGACCGCCCAATACTAAATATTTTCATGCGTCTACTATGATCGAAGGAGGAATAGCATTATTGGCATCGAGGGATGGGAGGGCATGTCGGCGGGAAGAGGAGGATCAGGTTGGTATGGAATGCTTTAGGGACATCTTTAAGGATAATGACAGAAGGTGCATTCCGGAGAAAGCGACTCCAATCTATCGATATCAGGGTAATTGAGGATATGAACCGTCAGCAACCAAGGCAATCACATGTGAATAGGTCCAAATATTGTTTTTGATATGTCCACTGACAAATCTCCGAGGCCGGATAGTATGGTGCCTCTTTCAATCTTATTAGCATATTATTTAGTGACATTGTTAGATTTGTTGATAGTTTTCTATAGTTCTAGATTACTAAATCTATTAATCACACGCATGTCTGTCTTATTCCTAAAAAACCTCACCGATGAGTATGAGTGATTTCCAACCTATCAGTCTTTGTAACATTGTTGCAAAGATTATAGGACAAATCATGACAAATCGATTGGGGCCTATATTTATGAATATTATTTCTGATAATCAAAGTGCCTTTCTTCCGGGTCGTATCATTTCGGATAACATCCTCATTGCTCATGAGGTGTTGCACTACATGAATTGTCGGCCTAGGAATAATAGTCCGTCTATGGCTATTAAACTGGATATGAGTAAGGCCTACGATCGCGTGGAATGGAATTTTTTAGAGTCTATGATGTTAAAACTTGGGTTTTGTCGTACACAGGTTGGTGGGCCAATGTCTTTTTGTCTCGTCTGACTGCTACGAACTTTTCTTTTTAAATGGTGCTCCTCGAGCTTATTAGGCCGAGTAGGGGGATCCGTCAAGGTGACCCTTGTCGCCCTATTTATTTTTTATTTGTGCAGAGGGTCTTACTTGTATGCTAAGAAAAACGGAGGAAAGACAGGTCTTAATAGGGATCAAGATTAGCAGGGAATGTCCGATCATTAGCCATATACTATTTGCTGATGACACCATGATCTTTTGCAAAGCTTCTATTGGGGAGGGGACCACAGTGATGAAGATTCTAAGCGACTATGAAATAGCATTGGGACAACAAATCAATTTGAGCAAGAGTTCGCTCAGTTTTGAAAAGTCATCTTCGGTGGATAGTAATCGAAGGGTTCTCACAGTGTTAGGAATGTGAGAGGTAGCGGATCAAGGTAAATACTTGGGCTTACCTTCTCACATTGGTCGGTCCAAGCGGGAGGTTTTCAGTTTCCTTAAAGAGAGAGTCGACAATCGGCTCAAAGGTTGGAAGGGGAAAATGTTGTCTCAGTCAGGCAAGGAGGTTATGATCAAGCCGATAACTTTTGCTATCCCAATGTTTGTTATGAATTGTTTTAAACTTCCGGTCGATATTATTGATAGCTTGAACAGTTCAATGACAAATTTCTATTGGGGTAACACGGAGGGAGAAAGAGGCATACATTGGAAAGCTTGGGACAAACTTTGTGACGATAAATTTGAAGGGGGATTTGGTTTCAAGGACTTGGAAAGTATGAACTTGGCCTTGCTAGCAAAACAGGGGTGGCGGGTACTAACTAGGCAAGCTTCACTACTCTACAAACTTCTAAAGGGGAAATACTTTCGACGTTCTTCTTTCTTACATGCTAAATTGGGAGCTAATCCTTCCTTCGGATGGAGAAGCCTGTTGGAAGGTCGAAAGGTGCTTTTAAAGGGGGTTCGTTGGAGGGTACAATATGTGGACCCTTGGGTGCCTAGAAATACCGACTTCTTTTTGCAAAGAGAGCAAGGGGACAGGCCCCGTTGGGTGTCGGAACTTATTCAAGGGGGTGAATGGAACCAGGACGAGGTGGAAAGAGTATTGGTAGGGGAGGATGTCCGGAGAGTGCTATCTATTCCTCTTAGTCGTCGAGACTTACGGGACCGGCTTATTTGGAGTTATACTAGACTCGAGAACTATTTGACGAGCTCGGGTTACAAGTGTGCAAGAGTTATGCATAAGAGGGGTGAATTGAGGGGGAAGGCTCGAGGAGAGAGTAGCAATCCTACCTGTGGAAATAAGATGTGGCAACAAGTTTGGAAACTACGGATCCCTCCCCGCTTGAAGCAATTTTTATGGACATGTCTGCATAACATTTTGCCAACCAAAGATAGACTGAGAAAGAGGGGGATGATGGTGGATCCGACTTATGTTTTCTGCAAAAATGGTGTCGAAACGCTAACACATATTTTTCTTGATTGTCCCTTTACTTCCAGGTTGTGGGTTAGTACTTCACTTACTCTGAGAACCTCTGGAGGACCATGGCATTCGTTTAGGGGCTGGTGGGAATTTTTACAGGCTCAATTGCATGACACAGGGGGTGATGAGATCCTTGAGCAGGTAGCTTATATTGCATGGAGCTTATGGAAGGCAAGAAATGGGGGGTTATTTGAACAACGACCAATATCGATAGTTGATTGTCTTCAACATAGCAGAGAGTTGTTCCTTGACTATGAACGTGCAATGGAGATATCAACAAATGCTCAAACTGTAGCAGCGACAACATTAAAATAAATTGCGACGTGAGTTGGGACAAAGCACAAGGGGCTGGTTCAGTGGGAGTGATCTGCCGTGACAGCAAAGGGGAGCTTTTTTGCGAGTACAGAGCCCCTTAGTAGCTGATGCGTATGCAATTCGCCAAGGACTTCAATTGCCTTGGAAGTTCGACTACAGGACCGTTGAGCTGGAAACGGATTCAAGCATAAAATATCTTCTTACATTAGCAATTTCTTGATTATGGAGTAAAAGCGTCTGAGGCAGTTAATATTACTAATATACCCTAAAGTTACTTTATTAAATGATAAAAGTAGAAAAATCTAAGATAAAGATTACCTTTGAATTCCTATATGATGATCAAGTAAAAGAGGAAAGGAGAAAAATTTTTCTTTATATGATCGAATAGAATTGAAATGGAGGGAGCATAGTTTATTAACCTCAAATTCAGTAGTGAGAGAGATCCGAGAGAGAAGGGGAAATGCGTGTAGCTAGAGAGCTAAAACGCAAAACATGTGAGACAATTTAATATGCTAATGAGCTAATTTTTTAACAAAGGTTCGAACGCTATACACCAGAATAGTAACTTTTTTAGTAAAATGACAATTTTGCCTCTAATGAAACTTCCTAACTACTACACTTGCAAATAGGGAAGGGGGCAAAATAGTCATTTCACACCCAACCCCAACACTATTTGGGTGTGTGTAACGGCTGGGTTCTTGACCTGGCTATTATACACACACCAAAACGGTCTTGTTTGAGTGAAATGACTATTTTGCCCCCTATTTGTAAGTGTAGTGAATTCTGAGAAACTATGCTCGGGGAGTAAAATAGTCATTTCAATCTTTAATATTATTTGGGTGTGTGTATATTTGGATCCGTTCTTGACCAGTACTTTATCTGTTTATCATACAAATCGAATGATACATTATATCACTTAAATTTTAATTATATATCCGTTCAATAACTTATATTCAATATCGATCCATTTCGATCACACAAGTACAAAAATCTTTCTACTCACATCTTAAATTGACACAAAATCTGAGAGGGTTATTTCCCGATTGGTATATATGACGGAGTACAAGTGTACAACATTCTAACATTCTTCATGGGTAGTTCCACAATTCTGGAGGCCCTGGTTCGAACCTGACCTCATACAAATTATTGGAGTAATTAATTACGTTGTTGTTGTAGTCAACCTTCAAGTGAATTCAACAACCTCCAAGTGAATTTGTAGTTGGTTTTAACTTGTTCCTGTTTGTGATTGTTACCAAGCATCAGATGGCTAATGGCTTCAATCCTATTCACTTCTATCGGCTTGCCTCTCTTCGCCATGCTCAGGACATTGTTAATCGCTGAAGGAAATCATCAAACAATCTCCATGCCTAGCTCGTGGCGGTGTTCCAGCAACGATTTGCAGCATCTAACACTTCTGATGATACTTTTGATGATAAAATTAAAATTTCCTTCAATGTTCAAGTAGTTAACTTAGGAAGTACTAATAGCTAAAAGTCTAAAACGAAGACCTCGAGCATCCCTTAAAATATAGGAGGTATGTATACAATTCAACTCTAGAACAATATGCAATTGCATTTTAATAGTACAATCAATAACGTTTAATCAAATTCATACAAAATATAAATTTGACATCTTTCTGTGGAATGAAAAAGATCATCACATAAGATACTACTCCGTACAAGATAAAGAAGAAATAGACAGTGCCTCAAAATTATTCAGTCTATGCTATAGCTTCCCCATTACCATCTTGTTCACCATTGTTAGTACCAGCAGAGCTAACAACACCAATTGTTTCAGGCAAGAACAAAACCAATGATCCAGTAGCAATGATACAAACGCCAAATAAACCGAATGAGAGGATATTGCTATCCCCACCAGCAGCAATCATAACCGGACTAACCACGCCACCAAGCATCAATGCCTGCCAAACTATAGCAACAGCCGAGTTCCTAGCCTCCGTTGGGAAGAGCTCCGCTGTGTAAATCAAGGTTATGGAAAACGCGGTTGAGGCCGAAAAGAAGGACAAAAGCTCCAGCACAACTTGAAAATGCAGGCCAAACATAGTACACAGGGGAATGGAAATACAACACACACCACTCAAGAATGCTAATCCCAGCAATGAAATTTTTCTCTTCAATTTGGTTATCGAAACATAGACTACGAAAAACGAAATAACCTGCAAAACAGCATTAAATGCAGCACCCCAATAGAGATCAAATCCCAAGCTTCCTACCCCTAATGCTGCCCCATAGTAGACAAGTCCAATCCCAAATGAAATGATAAGCAATAAAATTAATTGTCTAGAAAGTGCTCTACTTTCACTCAAGATTCTGAAGAATGAAAGCATACTATTCCCCTTTTTCACCTTTTGATGCCTGTTTTCCAAATTGAAATTCCAGCTTAAATCTTTGGAATCAGGTCCAGCAAATGCTTTCAAAACCTCAACAGCTTCTTTCACTCTCCCTTGAGTAAGAAGCCATCTTGGAGATTCATAAGCAAACAATTGAAGAGCAATGCAATACAGAATCCCCGGAATCGAAATCATCAAATAAATCACTCTCCAAGAAGAATCCCTCACTAAAAATGCCATCAAAGGCAAGATCAAGAACCCAAGTGTGAAAACCAAGAACCCAACTGATCCAAGCTTCCCCTGCCACTTTTTCCCTACACTTTCAGTAGCTAAAACGAGAGCACAAGTACCAATAGCAGCCCTACCCAATCCACTAACAAATCTCATTGCAGAATACAACCAAACGTTATTCGAAAAAGCTGCGAAAAATGAAGCTCCGGACATGATCAATGATGACACAAACAACAACTTCTTGCGACCAAACTGATCACCAATGAAAGACAAACAAAAGCCAGCTACCAAACTTCCAATGAAGAAAGATGAAGCTGGTAAGCCTTCAACAATTGCATTTGAAGCACAATCAAGAAACCATTCAGAAACTATGGAAGTTTGTGCTGGTTTATCCCAACTCCATGCATTTTCTTGAAGTTGACAGATGTTGGATGAAGAGTTGCATATAGGACTTTCTTGCATGCAATGCCATGATGGCTTTGAATCAGTGAAAATGGTGACAAAGGTCACTTGGGCAGCAAAAAATGAAGGGAGAAAACCAAGCATAGCGTTTAACACTTGTGGCCATCTTATGCCACTCAAATATGGTTCAATAAGCTCATCATTTGAAGGTTTGGAGTAATGTTCATCTTGGTGATGATTGTTCAACAAAGGGGCTGATGATTCTGATGAATCAGGCATTTTTTATTGATGATTCTTGAATACTTTTCAAGTGTAGAAATTTGTATAAAAAAAGCTCAATAATTGAGCTTTATAATGTAGAATATCATCCAAACAATTGTGTATATATAGGACCATCGGATTTTTGTATGGTCAATATAGGGGAAACGTGAGTTATTAAATTCGAAAATTGGCCCCAACGGAGGGGTAGGTGGTCATTGCGACTTGCGAGGGTAGGTGGAAGAAATGGCTTGGTTGCTAGTTGCTACACACATGCAAATACTCTCACCGTTCCTATATTCGTCGTTTTACGCTAAAGATTTTATTTCATATTTCAACCACTATATAATTCTAAATTAATTATCATTGTATTTCTTTAATTGATTTCTTTTAATTTAATTTTTCATTAACTTTACATAAAATTAGAACAACAGAAATGATGTAGTATTTTTTAAGGAGTTGAAATATTATTTTACCCTTGATGTCCTTTATTTGTTGAAATATTTTGCAAGTGTAGTTTATTTATGTTTTAATTAAGATTAAAATAGTCATTTTGACTCTAATGTTACTGTTTTGGTATGTATAGTTGGAGATTGAGGGATCACAGATCCATTTATTGGTAATCACTAATCACCAACTAACATGTTAGGAATCTAATATCACAAACTTCGCCAATTAGTCCATCAATGTCAAATAATCTCACCTAAATTTTCTAAATCTATCTATAATTTGGATATGCTTACATTAATTAAAAGCTACTAAATCAAGCCATATTACTGCCTTTCTCGGCGCCCCGCTCTTAGATTTTACGATCTAAATGACCGCGACACGTGCCTCTAACCTGGGCCGTGGACGGTAATCCTTTAAACCACTTCAATATTTCCAGATTCGCCACTCGCGCTTTAATTTAACCCACACCGCTTTTAAAGACGCTTGGTACGCCAAGATTTGAAGACTCTCGCTTCTTTACCAGCTGGAAATGACGCCCGAAAACGCTTACATTAATAACTATACACATATTATTTAGAGAATATCTTATTTATTGAAATTTAAAATTCTCTCAAAGAATCTTTTGAAACGGTTAAGATCGTCTTGTTTCCGTAAAAAATCAATTAAATGTTTCTTCCTGAAAAACAGATAAAGTGAAACATACAAGACGCAGGACTTACCAGCCACATAATATCCTCGTTACAAACATAATAAATGAAATTAATTTATGTATATATATGTAATTCAATTCGTTTTAATTAACGTTTTTACTTTTCGAGATATAAGTAAAAAAATTATTCATGAAAGGAATTTAATTTCGAAAAACAAAAACATTAATTAATGAGTTGGATGAAATACTACCCATCCCTTCATCACGAGAAGATTGCTCACTTTTCAAATTTCAATAGTTACTTTTTAAAATTTGAACTCAATTATTTTCATATATAAATTATAACTTTTGGAATAATATATCAAATGCTTCTATTTTGATGTTCTTTACTATTGAAAATCAAATCATATATCATATAATAGTTAAATGTTGAATAAAATTGAAATTAGATATGTCAATTAAAGCTACAAAGTAGATTAATTTTGATGATTGAAAAACAAACTAGACAACTTTTATGGGATATATAATGAATATTATTAAATTTATTATTTAAAATATATACTCAAAAATAATATTCCGTATATACGAAGTATGTATCCGTATATATGGAGAGTATGTATATATGTAGGGTTACCTTATAGTCATAACCCTACTCGTAGGGGTATGAGTTTAGAAAAATTGAAATCACAACTGGATTAGGCTTTTGAACAATTCAATTTGGATTGAACCGTACAATGTTTGAAATCGGTTGGATACCTATCGAGTCGAGTGGAACCTTAATTTTCGGGTCTTACATCGAATCAAGTTGAAAAAGTATACAAACTTGTTGAGTTGAGTCAAACTATTATCGAGTTGAGTCCAATCCTTGCAAGGTTCCACTCGATGTTGATTGAATTTGAATATTTTCGTTAATAAAATTTAATTGTTATATGTTAACTAATGTATATTGAGTATTTGAACATATTATTAATTCAATAATTATACATAATATTTATTGAATCGAATCTTTATCTTGCAATGGATCAAGTTAAAACTAAGGGTAGAGATCATATTCGAACCACCAAATTGAACTTTTGAATTACATGCTATCAAAACCTTTGTTTCAATTCACGCTTGATAGTTGATACAGGACCAAAACTTGACCAATGCTCAAAACTTCCAAAAATTGAACCCCCATAATATGACTAAGTTGGGTTAAGAGTGACATTCTTAAATTTGTTTGGGAAATACTATAAACATCATCAAATAGTACTTTTTTAGGAATAAAATTATCATTTTGATCTTGAATATAATTTTTCTTTTTAGATAATGCACTACATAATTCAATTCATGAGTTCACATATATCAAATTCATCGCTAAAAGCGCTAGACATTTTATAATTTATGAAATTAAAGTGTTAATTGTAACATTAATCAAATTAAAAAAACATCTGACATTAAATATAACTTACTCAATTATTCCACATAAAAAATAGAGGGGGCAAAATAAGAATTTTACTAAAAACCCTATTTGGTATATATAACAATTCCAATTTATGGACCTAAAATCACCACGTGGCGATTAGAATTATCTCCACGTGTAACTCCAATCAAAATCCTACCTTCATACATGAGTAGATTTTTTCAGTATATATCTTGAAGAAGAAAACTAATCCACATTGCCTCTCATGTTGCTTCGTTCAGCTTGCCTAAAGAAAACATTTTTTCTTCCAATACCCATTTATTCTAGGACTTTCCAGATTTGCCCCAACATTTCTTCAATTTCTCAGCTCAATAATTCAAGACATTTGTTTTATTTAGCTTCTTCTTGGAATAATTCTTCAAAAAGAGCCTTATTGTTTTCTGGGTTGAGATCAGATCATAATATGGCCACTCAATCAAGCCCCCCTCAGTCTGTTCATGATTTCACTGTTAAGGTATATATATTTGTAACCTTTTGTGTTACAATATTTTAGTTCTTTATTTTTTGTTTGTAATGCATAAGGTTAGCTTTCTTGTTAGTACTCAACCTGTTTGATGATTTGCCTCACAGAAAAATAGTTTATTGCATGTAGTAAAATTTTGAGTATGTTTAGCTTTATTGTTTGTTATAGTTTCGTTTTATTATTTGTATTACGGACTATAACATACAACGTGCCCCAATGTCGGCTCCCACCTATAGTAGGTCGGATTGTACTTATACTTGCCCCTTTGATAACTTGCGAATTGACCCAAGATGAAGCGCAACAACTATTTAATACTTCACTATTCACTATAATTAGTTGTATTTACATTAACACTAGCGTGCCTCAATGCCTAGACCCTCCCGTCTGAGTAGGCTATGGGGCGAGGATACTAGGCATTCTTACTCCTATGATAACTAGGAGGTTGTTTCGGAATGGACAAGGGTGGGAGCACACTATCTACTACTACTTCACAACATATAATAGGCATAGATAGTGTAATGAGCCGTTTTCATATATTTTATTTTATTATTTGTGTTATATAGGAGTTTAATTTGTTGTTATGGAGGTTAAAGGTTTGATCTTTTTTATGTTAGTGTGCAATTTTGACTACAAACATTTCCAATTCGATTAAAGCAAATTGCTGAGTGGCTGAAGTCAAAATCAGCGTCGTTACTCCTTATAAAGAAATGAAATAGTACTCCAGCTTATTGAACTAATAAAATACACAGAAATAATTACCTTTAAATGGTGGTTGGAAGGTTGCACTGGTCCCTCCCATTCCCTTAATATCGAATTCAAGCATGGCTCTTGTTGTTCCTCTCCCCCTAAACCCAAATGAAGCCTGAAAAAAGTTTGCATTTGTGAAATTGAATCCGTGCCTTTGGCTCCCTTCATTTTGGTTGCAGGATGCTACGGGCAAGGATGTTGATCTCAGTATTTACAAAGGAAAGGTCCTATTGATTGTCAACGTGGTGCTTCAGTTTTGCATGTAATTTTGCCATTACAGATCTTATTGCCTTAATAATGAAACCATGCTCATTACTATTCAAATTAAAGAAATGGTGTTAATAGGTAGATCTATGTGATTCGCCATTCTATCTGTTTGCTTTTTGATACATCATTGATACTCCAACTCTAATAGTAGTATACCTTAACTAAGGGAAGTGGAACTACTAACATCATAACTCGTAACATTCTTGTTGCAGTGGGCTGACTAATTCGAACTACACTGAACTGGCAAAGCTATATGAGAAATACAAGGATCGTATGACTCAAAGTTTCTTTCCTAATGCTACTATATCCTAATTTCAAATAATTCATCATATGTGAACTTCTTTGCTATTTGTTCATAATATAGGTTTGGAGATATTGGCATTCCCTTGCAACCAGTTTGGGTCCCAGGAGCCTGGGAGTAATGAAGAAATTCAACAATTGCTCGGTACTGCCAAGGCTGAGCTCACTGATGTCAAAAGTTGAGATATTGGCTTGTATCTTTCATCACTGAAGGATTGCACTTACATTCTGCTCCTTAAAAGAACAAAGTGTTTTTGCACTTACGTTCTGCTCCTTAAAAGTTACAACATCGAAGAGTTTTATGTACTTATATGTAGTGGCTGCTCTCCTTGCTCCCTCCTTGATGAGACTCATCATCATCCATGAGCTTTGCAATACCCTGTGATTCGATGTTTCAGGTCGATGTCAATGGTTCAGATGCTGCACCAATATACAAGTTCTTGAAATCGAGCAAGGGTAGTCTTTTAGGTGACGGTATCAAATGGAACTTCGCTAAGTTTCTGGTCGACAAAGATGGTAACGTTGTTGATCGCTATGCTCCAACCACATCTCCCAGCCGAGGCCTGATCTGCCAACTCGGTGCTGAGCCTACATGGAGGTCAGTTTTTAGCTCTGAACAAACATCCTCGCCAGCATGCTCACTCAACTTCAAGTTTAAAGTTGCACTTTGGCTTGAAATGTACACCTTTGTATGATTTCAAAAGCGATCCTCTCATTTTGATAGCTTAGCTTATGCCTTACTATTCCACCAGATTTCATTATTATTTACTACATTATTTTCTCTTTTAAAACAGATGATAAAATATGTCAGAGAAATTAAATTTGGAGAAAGCTATTTTGGGAACAATTGTAGAGGGCATGTAACTGACTACCGATTATGCTCATGCAAACCAACAATCTCCTCAAGTGTGGCTTGGTGGGTATTCATTTGAATTTCTAATGGAGTATCTAGTCCATATCAGGGGATCCTTTCACTTTATTTCTCACTATCACTAATCATTTCATTTTTTAATTATTAAATTTCCTTCTTTTACAATGAACTTTTTCACTATTTTTTTCGTTTCTTTCATTTTTACATTATTAATTACTAAATTATTATTTTCTCAAAAAATCTAAAAGTTATGCTAAAATATTATCTTTTTAATTAATAATTTCAACTCTTAATTGGTAATCGAAGTTCTAATAGAATAACTACTACTCCCTCATTTCAAAATATGATTGCTAGATTTGCACTGCTTTACAAGGATCATAAAAGCCACATCAAATGTGAAAAAGGTATATTAAAATCAGAACAATCAACTATCAATAAAAAGATAAAATTTCTGTGATGATCACAGATTAAACAATGAAAGATTAAATAATAATATATTTTATAGACCTATTGTTATTATTATTATAATAGGTGTTAGTTAAATAATCATATGTTTTTGTGTAGAATTGTTATTATTATTTATTATTATGTATGTAACTATCATATTATTATTATAATATGTATTATTTAAATAATCATATGCTATGTAATTATTATTAATATTATTGTTATTTAATTCCCTATAGATATGAATTTTATATATTGAGATCCACAAAAAATTTAAATTATACTTTTTAAATCATACCAATTTAACATAAAAGCAAATAATTCACGATACTATAAATGATGACACCAATATATTTAGCTAGGGATGATATCAAATATTTATATCTGAGTCACCATGGACATTATTTGCCACCAAATCACCTTTAATAACCCAAAACCCCATTAATTTAACAAGAAATAGTTTCAAAAATTTAAATGTTGTACTACGTAGTTTAACCATCGCGGGCATCACCTAATACAACCCAAAGCATAACACCCATCAAAAACAAGATTCACCACCGGGCCCCTCACAAGAAATCAACTGACACCCACCTAACTCGCCGACCACAAAGGCACCGTCAATCAAGGCGGGAAGTGGTGTACTGACAAAATTAGTGGAAACGAATCACCCGGATGGTAACTTACCCACATCCGAATGAGGTACACAATAAATGATATATATACGTAGCGATAAGATAGATAGATATATTTATATATACGATACGGAAATATACCAATTATCCAAGGCATCATAACAGAAATAATCATCATCAACAAATACACACATTATAGAAGATTCAGCTTACGTTAACTCACATGTCATACCCCAGATCTCATATCACATAATCAAACGAGTAAACAGCAAAATTTCACAACACGACGTTCATACTACAACAACAATAAAATAACTTACGAAAATGAAACCACAATAACATCATATATAACATTTCATCCTTTTCCGGCGCACTCCACCCTTCGAACACCCAACATCGCCATATTCTTTCCTAAGAAGCTCACCCTTCAACACCCCACATCATCTCAACATCCTCAAATCAACAATTCAAAAAATCACACATATAATACCAACCATACAAACATCACAATAATAATCTCAATGCAAAGATTCATAATATATTATCTATACAACAAATTTCGTGATAGAACCCATATACTCAACAAAAATATACCCACGTATTACTCAGCCCATAACACCAATATACTCTAACCCGAGTACACCCAACCATATACATACTCAAAGGACCTACACTCAAACATATGTACTCAAACATAAATACCACCAAAAAATAAATATACTATAAGATCTAACACGATACACAAATAAGATCACTCTACTATATACTTCACTCAAACATAAATAAGGTAACAACCGAAAGTGGATAAATCCCCCACCTTGGCTAGTACCACTAGCGCCTAAGCCAATCTGACCCTCACGTTCTACGCCCCTTAATCATTTTTCCTGCCGGACGCAGAATGTGGTGTTAAGAAATGGGTTTTGGGGTTTCGAGTTTGCTTAATGGCTAGTAGTCGGGTCAGTCTAAAAGCCCAACCGGTGAAAATCCGAACATTTTATTCGATCGATACCTCTCGTTTTAATTTATCTCGACAACTAACTTCCGAACTTTAACATTATCATACATAAAATAATAAGTGGGTTTCCAAATTTTACGTAAGTAAATTTAATAATCTCACATTTTAATTTATTAATTAACGAGTCGTTACCGGTTTTTACATTCTACCCACCTAACAAAAATTTCGTCCTCGAAATTCTCAACTCAATGCTACGAAAGGTAAAACTCAAAACAACCAAGATCACTAACCTCGCATTTAAAAGTTCGCGTAACGGCTCATATCCTCCTCAAGGCCCACGTGGCTTCCTCTACCGATGATTCCCTCCACAAAAACTTTTACCACTTCTACTTTTTGTTCCTCAAAGACCCTCTCTTTCTCGATCCAAGATCCTCACTCTGGCCCCTCCTCATGTCAAATCTACACCCAAGTCGTCCGGCGAAACTCTAAGATACGCGACTCATCCGCACGTATCTCCTCAAGCAAGACACATAAACACATCATGAATCCCTTCCAATTCTCTGTGCAAGGCCAAACGGTAAGCTACCGCCCCATCTTTGTCAAGATTTCAAATCAAGTATTTATTAGGTGAGATTTATTATATTTTTATTAATTTATGACTATGTTAGGTGTATCAATCAAGCTAAAAAAAATACAAACTACGAAGTCTTAAGAAAAAATATAATACTTTATTCGGTTGTGAAGAGGAATTATTAGTGAAAAATGTTTTTAATTTTAGTTCCATAAATGATTTTCCCGGGCCGACCTATCCTTTGGGCGCGATTAATAAATTTATAATTGAATTATAACCAATTATGATTAATATTTCACTCAATGCATTTCTATTAAATACAAGACTAAAACGTCTTAATAAAATAGTATTTATAGGTTATATTATATATATAATATAATAATATATCACAAGGTCCAAGACATCCATCAAATATAAATCATATTATATTATGCATGATTAAATAATCAATATTATATTTAAAACATACATGGTACTTGGATAGAAGTGAATAAAATAAAAGTATACATATCAGATGTCGTAGAATAAATGAAATAAACTATTAATTTGGGTTTTAAACAACAGTAAATCTGGAATTTCTGAAGTTCGCTTATATCTAATATTAAATTTATTTGCACATCTAAAAATACTCATTTTTAGACTTAATGATGATTAATTCTAAATTATGTCATAACCTCGAAACTCTATTTATCTAATAATTTAGGTCTCGATTCTAATTAAATCAAATTGAATGTCATCATTATTAAATCTAATCAAATTAGAATTTTAATTTAATGTTCATTAAATTTTAATCGATTCAAAAAATAATTAACATTTAATCTAATCTAATTAGAATCCACTCTTAATGTGATTAAAATAATTTATTAAATTAATTTCATACGTAAAATTAAATTAATTATCTATTCGTCATGCATAATCAACAGATTCGATCGGGATTATTACCAAAAAATATAATTTCTTTGTTAATATTATATTAGTAATATTTTACTAAAAAATATTATTACTATGCTTACTTAAGTTTATAAATACTTATTATTTTTGTTAAAGAATGTATTACTAAATTAAAGAATATTACTTAACTAAATATATTCAAATTAAAAACAAAATTAGAAAATAAACAAATATTATCTACAAAAATAAAGAACTCGATCGCTTATAAAATCGATACTAATGATATTTAAAAAAATATTTAATCATCGATTTTACGTAATTTTTCATCTTATATTTAAAAAGCTTATTCAAGGATCAAAATATCCTTCAAAAATAAAATATTAATTCTCCAAAAAATTCAAGATCATAAGTTTCACAATTTTAAAACGATTAAATTAAACATATATTTATGAAAGATAGGGCCGTTGTGAGGCGAATCGAATCCAGTAGTTAGGGTACATAAAGAAAATAGGGTTGTATCGGCAGCCACAGGCTTGGCAAGCATGTGGCAACATAGTAAAAGAAATTTGCCAGCTGCAATCTAGCAAGGGCATAGCAGTAGCTGTAGTGGACGCAAACGCAATCATTGAAGGCGGATTAAGCCTCTCCAATTCAGCAGACCGTTTCGTTTCGGTCCCTGAAGTCATTCACGAAATTCGAGACGCTAACTCCAGACACTCCCTTAATTTCCTCCCTTTTCAACTCGATGTTACTCAACCTTCCCCTCAATCCCTTCAAAAAGGTACCTTAGCTGGGCTGCATATTCATCCGACTCTTACCCTGCCCTAAGAGGCATCGGGGCGTGTTAATCTAATCATATGTCGTACTTAATATTTGACCAACAACTTTATGCCCACTTTTATGTCCTTTAAAAAGTCATGTGTGAGAACGACATAATGGAGTTTAAATATCGATTTTGCAGTTATTAACTTCGCAAGGGCTACTGGTGATCTGCAGACGCTTTCAGATGTTGATCTTAAGCTCATTGCTTTGACCTACACTTTGGAAGCTCAGTATCATGGAACCCAGCATCTTAGAGATAAACCTCCTCCGGTCCATACTGTCAATGTAAAGAGGCTTCCTGAAAAGGATTTGCCAGGCTGGGGTTCTAATGTTCCTAACTTGGAAGACTGGGAAGCTTTGGAAAATGCAAATGATGATGGCTCGAATCCTAATTCCAGAATTCTTCCTCTAAGAGATTTAAGCCTCAATGTCATCCCTCAAGATCAGCAAAGCGTTGGTAATGCTTCAACTGTCAATGATAGTGATTCAGTGTTTGGGAATCAAGATGATGATGCTGTTGCCTCGACCAAGCCCCGAAAATACATGCCCAAGAAAAAAGAGGCCAAAACGGAAGGCAAGATGGTAGCAGATGGAATTGATGCATCTAAGGGACAATTTAATGATGATGCAGGTGATTGGCTGCCTGCTGTGAGTCGCAGCACTCACAGAAGATTTCTCAGGCGTAAATCAAGACGTGAAATGAATAAGGTTTCTAATGAAATTGATAATCAACAAGGTGAATCTGAAAAGATGGAAGTTGAATGTGATGATGAAACTAGGTGCCCTGAGTTGCTAAATTATTCAAGTGACAAGGACGATGCAGATGAAGGAAGAAAATAGATGTTGAAAAGATATTTCTGCAATATTGCTTCCGTATTTATTTGGAGAAGAGAAACATTGTTCAAAACCAAATGTTTATTATGTTCTTATTGCAGCTGATTGCACGCAAAGCATTCCTACTCAAGAGTTGGCGAACCATGATGTGGCTAGCGAGATTAGTGAAAGTGCAAATGCATCTCATAATGATGATAATAGCAGTGAACATAGCTGGATGTTACGATCTTTATCCGACTCCAGTATCGCTTGCATAACAGGCGACTTTGCTATGCAAAATGTGCTGCTTCAAATGGGCTTACGCCTTTTGGCTCCAGGAGGGATGCAAATCCGTGAATTGCACAGGTAATTACTGTTCACATATTCTCAGTATTGTACATCTATTCCTACTTGATAATTGATCTGACAGAGATCTTGTTTATGATTTCAAATATATCTGTTGGTAATTTGTACTTGATTATCATTTTAAATACTCTGTTCCAGTGCATACTTTATAGATTTGTAGACATAACCTAGATTGTAGGGTGATTTTGGTGACTTTGAACACATCTGTTGAGAACTTGTTCTATATGCTTATTACTTTCAATTACAATACATCAGAGATAAACAGATAATTGATGGTAGACCTCCATGGTAACAGGTGGGTGCTGAAATGTCATGCCTGCTTCAAGGTTACTACAGAGGTCGGGAAGATTTTCTGCCCCAACTGTGGTAATGGGGGCACATTGCGTAAAGTTGCTGTTACAGTTGGCGAAAATGGAATTGTTCTTGCAGCACGTCGACCTCGTGTATCCTTGCGTGGAACTAAGGTGAGTGAATGCAATTTTCTTCCTGAGTTTCTTTTGTTAGTTTTTCTTGTTTCCTTAAAAAGTCCTTGTATCTTTAAAACCATATAGTTATTTTTGGTGTATGAAGCTGCAACGATAATGTTGTGATTAAAATTTACTCTTTTTCTGATTGGGTGTTTTTTGTTATAGTATAAATGTTGTGGTTTATGTTTTTAGTTTGCCAAATAAATTCGGAGAAACACGTAAAAGGCTTTAAACATAAGGCAGCAGCCATGTTCAGTAGTACAAGATGATGATGATGAACATGGCCTGCCATACTGTCTTCTTTACTTTATTCCATGTATTTTGGTGCTTCGTCTTCATGGACATTTTGCTATTTGCTTGCAGTTTTCACTTCCTTTACCTCAAGGTGGACGAGATGCCATAACCAAGAACCCAATACTACGCGAAGATCAGCTCCCGCAAAAATATCTTCATCCAAGGACCAAGAAGAAGAATAAGCAGGTAAGATATTCTAAATGGTCCATGAATTCAATCTAATATGGATGTTCGCCTAAAAGTTTATATCGTTTGATGATGTTCTTTTGTAGGAGGATGATATTTTTGCTTCGAACGACATCTTCATCCACCACACGGATAAGCGAGCTCCTTTGCAACCTCCTGTCAGGAAAGCACTTGCAGTTTTCAGTGGAAGGAGGAACCCTAATGATAATCATTATTCCCGTGCTAAAAAATAGATGTATTGCTTTTCCTATTTGTTTGTTCTGTTTGTGAGTTTTACTGGAGAAACAGTTGCTCAATTTTGCTGTTATACACTGAATGCTCTTTGAACTTTTGTTTATTCCTTGCTATTAGTGCTCTAAATTCATACATTCCATACATTAGTATTCATACCCTTTGATGTATTGATATGATTATCTTGAAATTTAAGCAATAAGCATACATGATGTTTTTATTTTTTATAATTACTTGAAATTATAGTTAGAGATTGACCTATTGAAATCACATATTTCTTCATTTATGGGAAAACAAAGTGTCAGTTAAAATTGATCTAATGTAGGTTTATTTTTCTCACTTACTAATTAAGTGCATAAGTTGAGCATGTAATACCTGGAAAAAGAAAACAAATTAAAATGACAGTCACACAGATACAAGACTCAAATTTCACTATTGGCTGATCCGCTTATGGTATACAAAAGAATCCTAAATTTCTAAAGAATTTACAAGCTAAATCAAAATGGAGGAAGAAAGAAGAATAAATGGAAAGATTATTCAGACCGATTATTTCCAATATACAGTGTTAGCTTCTTCTTGTTTTATATTATTCAAGAAGAGAGTGCAAGCTCAGCCCATGCAAGAGAAGATGCCTTGAGCTCTGCAGAAACAGAAGTATCGATATTGTTCTCGAGCAGGGAGCATAATTCCTGCATACTGCTCCTGTTATTGGGTGTTTGATGGAGACATAAATTCACCACTTCACATATCACTTTCAGATTTTCATGCCTGAAATGTTTTAACTCACTATCCACGAGGATAGACATACTTTCCGGGACTTGAAGATATTCTTTCGCCTACAAATAAACACGAGAAATTTAGAAAGACGTAATATTATCAAGATACAATTCAAAGTTCAATGTACTCACCCAATCAACCAGGAATCCATGCTCCTTGCTGTATGGTGGTCTTCCACTGATGATTTCCAGCAGTAGTACGCCTAAAGCATATATATTTCCTTCAACATCGACATCTCTCCTCTCCAGAGAATTTGGAAGAACACAAATAGCGCCTTTATTATTGATAGAACCAGCATTCTTTTCTGATCTTGAAAGGATCATCTTCCAACTCTCAAAATCAACCAGCTGCAGAGCAATTTAGTAAAAATGAGGAAGTTGTTACGAGGATGCTAAAATACAGCTTCTTGAAGTTGTTTGCAGTACCTTTGGAGAAAAATCCTCCGTCAGATACACAGCACTAGAATTCAGCAAGGACAAGGAAAATGGTGGGTCAATTTCTGTATGAAGATACTTTAACCCCTTAGCGATGCCAATGGCAATCTTCATTCGTTTTGTCCAAGATAATTGACATCCATCTTCATCTGAATTTATTGAAAACAATCATGCTTCTGCGAATGAACACACGAAGAACGCTTTCAAATATAGAATAAGAAAGAGAGTGAAGAAACAACTCACAGTGAAGGTGTTCATGTAGTGTTCCATTTGAGGCGTACTCAAAGACCAGCATCCTAGTGAATGGACTACTCTCGCGACAGTATCCCAGTAGTTTTCCAGCATTCTCATGATTTAATCTTGCCAAATCTGCTACCTGTATAAAGATAACAAATCATTGAAGCATATCATTAAAATTACATATGTTTTAGATATTCAGCATAGCGGACATATTGTTTCAAACTTGGACAAGTAAATTCTCACCTCTTTCTGGAAATAAAGCTCGAGGCAGCCATTCCAATATTCTTCTCCGACACAGAGAGATATTACAGCAATCTCCGGTCCACCTTTCATGGTGCCTTTGTACACATTGCTATCAGGATAGGAACCAATAATGTTGCTAAAATCTTCACATGCAATTTCAAGTTCTTGTCTGCTGTATCTAGCTATATCTTTCAGCATCTCTGAATCTACAGATACGATACTTCGTATTAGTTATTGGGACACAGCTCTTCTCTAAGAGAGTTGAGGATAGGTAATAGTTCGATGGTGCAATACATGCACAAAATCGCACAAAGAAGAAAGTACAGAAGACCAATCTATGTGCATTGTCAAATAATCTTTCCCTTTTCCAGATTTTTTCCAAGGTATGATGATAGCTGATTTACTTTTGCACTTCTGAGCAGCAGTGAAGAGGGCCACTAGGATAAGAAAACCCATCATAATGCCTGTTCCTATCTCCAGGGCTAATAGCCAAGCGGGCTTAGATGCAGCAACATGATGATTGGGTTTATCTGCTATTGGGCGTTGTTCAGGAAGATCTCTAGAATGTGATTTGGCTGGTGGAGTACCACCTTCAAGAAATACAAATATTATAAACAATAAAAAATTATTTAAATTACTAACAGAATGTTGAAGTAAGGAAATAGTATGGAGAAAAATACAAAGATGAGCGTAGTTATCATTATATTTTGATTGCATTACATTCTTTCCACATCTTCTTAATGGGCACCGGAGTTAAAGTTTGAATATTTCCTAAGACTGCAACGGTTCAAGAAAGATTATGTAGTTGATTGAAATAATAAATGAGGTGGTCATTGATCGAAATAATCAATGGGTGGGCACATGATCTATCAGACAGCCTTTTCAGGGTTCAATCATATTGAAAAATTGCATGGGTCATGAGGAATCACATACCACACTGAGAAGATGGACGTTGTATCGGATCTTTATCATCAAGGCAATTCCCTTGGAAGCTGGATCTATGGATAATAATTGGAAAAGGTAAGAAACAAAGGATTTAAACCAAAATAAGAGGTGGTGAGCTTGAGGGAAATAATAAATGAGGCATATAACCTATGGATCTAAGTTGTTCCAAGCACTTCGGAATGTTGCCAACAAGAAAGTTGTATGAGAAATCTGCCATTTTCAATTGAGAAGAAAGGCATAAACCTGCTCGCTGTTTACTTGAAACATACCTGTTGGACATAGAGACAGTGGTAACCTATCAATGATAATATATGTAACAAATTAAAAAATTCCATAGGATTGATTCAATCCAATTGAATGAAATGACAGTAATTGTACAAGCAGTTTGGACCTTTAGGGATAAAGCTGAAGAGAATCATCAACATCATCATGTCTCAAACACTATCTACTACTTCACAATAGATAAGAAACGTAGGTAGTGCAATGACAAATTTTAATTTATTCCATTATGTCTATGAGCCAGAGAATATAATTTTTTTTACTCCAAAGGACACGGAAATTAAAGAGGAAGAGAATACAATAGGTAAATGAAAGCTCATAAACATGAACACAGAAATAGAGCTAAGAAGTTCAGCCTTTGCAAGCGACCATTCCCTAAATATTTAGAATGAGTACGATTCTTATCTCAGATATAGCATCCTCAGGAGTGACTCATGTCAATATGTTTGGACTTAGGTAGGGTAAGAGACCTCAAACCTAGTAAGAATTCTTAACAAACTCACAATCAATTTAACATTCCTTCTTGTTTGTTTTTTCTATTTCAAGATAATACAAGAATCATCTCTTGGATGTTGTAAAAGAACCATACATCTCAAAATCCCCTCTCACAAACAAATTAAATGAACCTTGGTACATGTGACGAGAAATGACAGATAAAAGTTCAAATTTCAAAACAAGAGGAGAATGAAGAGGCCATAAAAAGACGACAAATAATTTCAATAAAATTTACTTACATGCCACGCATGTTTGATTCATATTCAGAGCCATCACTAGCAGGGATAGTTCCTTGAAACTTATTTCTATCTAGGTGAAGTTCTTCAAGATATTTCAACTCCCCAAACTCAGGAGGCAACCTTCCTATAAGCCCATTGGACTGCAAATTTCTGCAAGAACACAATCATATTAATACAATCAGATTGTGCGATACTGGATACTACATACTCCTCACATATTCACTTACATCTTCATGATGTTCGACAGGTTTCCAATCTCAGGAGGGATGGGTCCGGTTATCTGATTCACTCCCAAATCTAGGACCTTGAGGTTATTTAAGATGCATATTTCCTTTGGTATTGTACCGACTAACAGATTCCCGTGCAATATCCTACAAGAATCAGTAAACTGCCTCAAGTCACACTCATAAATTCTGAGACATACTGCTGAAGAACTTTCACGATCATTAACAGGATCAGAGGCTTACAGCTCTTCCAAGGATGACAACATGTACAAATTTGGTGAAATAAACCCTTTCAAAGATGCTCCAGAAATATTACTGAATTGAAATGAAGCACAGAAATGGAAATTTGAGTTAGCTACTGAAAGTTCACTACAACATCAACAAGCCCCAATACCTCCGAAGAGGCTCCTCATCTATGAGGGGTAGGGGGGTCGGGACGTATGCAGCGGTGAAGCCTCACCCCTGTGATAAGAAGGAGGCTCTTTCCAGAGTGAAGTGAAAACACTTCAAACTGAGTCAGAGAAGAGATTCCTTACATCTTAACTACATGATCTCTAGCGATAGAACAAGAAATTCCAAACCAATCACAGGGATCTGAATCTAAAGCATTCCAATTTGACAAAACGAGAAGAGGGTCCTCATATATAGCTTCCTTGAAGTCATTGAGAGCAAAAACTGTGCAAAAAACCTCAATTAGGAACAAAATCATCCAATAGACACAACTTTTCTTCACACTAGAATGAATAACAAACAATTAACTCCAAGAACCTTTCAAATGTCCTATATAATCATACATTAACATAAATATAACATCAGCATCCTGTACCAATACTCTATAAATAAATCAAGAAAGTATACTCAAGATCTAACAGAACAATTGGACAAATTAGATAAGCACTTAACCACTAGCTTAGCCTAGTAGTCACCAGATATTACTCGTATTGAGCTAGTGTTACAGGATATTACTCATACTAACGAGATCACATATTCGTTTTCGAAGAAAAAAAAGGAAACAGATAAGCACTTACTTTCAGGAGGTGGAAATGCACAGAAGGCCACTAGAGATGACCCAAAACCAATCAAAACAACAAATAAAAACCTACCAAAAGATCCCATCTTTGTAAATTCAGCACCTTTACAAAGCCCCACAAATGGAAGAACAAATGCAAACAACTCTTTCCAACAATTCCATACAAAAAAATACACAAAAACTAGAAAAATAAAAACAAGAATCTGCCAAGTTGGCTAAAGATGGTTTCTTTCAGTTCAGCAGTCAAGAAAATGAAGGCATATTAATGCATGCAATAAGAAAAACCCAAAAAAGCAAAGTCCTTAATAAAAAAAAACAAGTGAAAACTCAGAAAGTGAAGAATTAAAAGGGTGCAAAATGTGAAGTGGAAATCTTGGAAATAAAGAGATGGTTGGTATCAGAAACAGTGACAGTAAACAAGATTTTGTTGAGATGAAATATTATGAAAATGAAAGGGATCAAAATGATTCAAGCTACCAACAATTTGAGAGGTCAAAATGTATCTATTCTTGTTTTGTGTTTGATATTGGCGGTTTTTTTTGTAAGTGGTTATTTATTTTTTATTTTTTAAATAAACGATGAATAGTAGGATTATATAGAGTAAGTATTATATAAAAAATATGTATTTAATAAAGAAATAAATCAAATCTCTTTTGTAAGTTCAATCTAATCGCATTATTATTGCTCATCCACTTTGTAAGTGATTTTTTAGGATATGAAAAATGGGAATTAAAGAAAATGATTGATTTATTGGTATGATTAGTTGGGAGTAGTGGGATTAAAAAGCTCATCATTTTCACAACTAATGATGATTGATTAGCGTGGCTTTTGTTGGTCTATATTCTACAATCTTCACCTCAACCCCAAAAGCTCGAAAACACCCCACACCTCGTTATCGAAGCTGTGTGCCTTACGAGAGTAAAATGGGGAAATTTTATTTAAATCGGTCACACCAATCTGGCCCTTCGGTATTCTTCATTCCGAGATACGAACGAGCTTAATCATGAACGACTAATCGATCGCATCAAAGTTTTCCCTTTTAATCACTTCCTAATAAAAATGCCTCCCATGAGTCGAATCCACACTACACCTTAAAAGACGGGGCGCGGCTGGTGACTTAACATTCTGGGCTCTTTTAACAAATAGCTTATTGTCTGCAGCTAAACGGGAAAACGGCGGCAAGTATATGTCAGCGACAATCGCTTCGGTAAAGACAAAAAATATCCCAGCCAAAATGTAAGAATAGAAAATTGATTTCATGGGCTCTAAATCGATTAACGATCGTTTTTCCTCTCTACAGTTAAAACACGAAATGATCGAAACCGTCTAACTTAAGTCGATGATAAAATAAGTATTTTTAACAGTAAATTATATCTTAAGCAATAAAACCGTCTAACTTAAGCTGTGATTTATAAAATAGTGATTTTTAATAAAACACGAGAAATTCTATATCTTAAGCAATATTTACTAAATTTATCTCCAAACACTTTTTACAGAATTAAATTATAACTAGTAAGTTATAAATTAGATTTAAGCCATGATCTTAAATTATAACTAGTAAGTTATAAATTAGATTTAAGCCAAGGCATCTTATCTAATCACAACTGGGAAGCAAGCAATTATTGTTTCATATTATTATGAAGATGTTTCCTGACACTCCCAAGCATTATCATCTCTCTAATTGAAGCCAAAAGCATAAGTTAAAATAGTTTCAGTCAACACCAGCCCTATTTGAAATCTCCCAGTATTTTTTAATGTTAATTATTACAATTTTAATATACATAAGACAAGCTAAATCTATTAAACACTTAAACTTAATTAATTCAACACTTAATTTATTAGTTTTTTTGTTAATGAATTATTTTAAGTACTCTAATAAATTAAGTACTTATAAAAAACTCTTAACAAAATTTTAAGTTAAATCAGTTATTTTTCTACTCTCTAAAAATCAAAAGCTTTTAGTAAAAGTTCAAATTTACATACTTCTCATCCCATACCTTCTTCACATTTCACTTTAACCTCTGATTATTATTATTACTACTATTATAATAATAATAATAGTAATAACAATAATGATAAAATAATAATAAAAAATAATAATAATAACAAAACTAATAATAATAAAATAAAAATAAAAAATAAAAATAAAAATAAAACATAATAATAAAATGAAAATAATAAAAATAATATTAAATAATAATAAAAAATTAAATAATGAATAATAAAACAAAATAAAATAAAAATAAAATACTAAAAATAATAAGAATAATTAATATCAATAATAATAATAATAAGAAAAAAATAATTATAATAAATTAATAATAATCAATTTAATAATAATTTAATAATAATAAATTAATATTAATAATAAGAATAATAAAAGAATAATAAAACAAAATAAAAAATAAATAATAATATTAATATTAATAATAAGAATAATAAAATAAATATAATAACAATAAGAAAAATAATAATAAAAATATCAATAATTATAAATACGATAATAATATAAAAATGATCATAATAATAACAATAATAATAATAATAATAAAATAATAAAAATAATTAACATAATAATAATAAATAAAATAATAATATTAAAATAATAATAATAACAAAATTATAATATTAATAATCAAAATAAAATAATAATAGTAATAGTAATAGTAATAATAATATTAATAATAAATAAATAAATAAATAAAAATAATAATAATAAAATCAATAATAATAATAATAAAAGTAATAATAATAAAAATAATAAAATAATAATAACAAGAATGTAAAATAATAATAATACCAAAAAAAATATTATAATAATAATAATAACAATAAGAATAAAAATAATTATATTAATAATAATAATAATAATAATAATAAATAATTAATAATAATTAATAAATAATAATAATAATAATACTTAATAATATATTTTAGTAATCATATTTATTCTATTCATATTAATAATATTTATAATTTATTTATCTATTTCATTATTATTTATTTAATATATGATGCATATAAATAAATAAAATAGAGTATGGGTAAAGTTATCAATACAACTCAATTTAAGTCTTTTTCTTTGAACTGTTATCAAACAACTAAATATTTTCAGTATTCAGATTCAGTTATAATTCAGTTTCAGTCATTCAGTTTCAATCTTTCAGTTTTGAGTTTTTAGTTTTCAAATTTAACAAACAGGACCTTACTCTAAAAATCACGAACCATTACTCCACTTAACCTTGGGAAAGTTGGTGGTGTTACAACTAAAATTGGAGTTAAAAGGATGTCAAAAACTAGAGTTTAGAGATGCTCAAAAACTAAAATCAGAATATTTTTCAAACTTTTCCAAGCTTGGCTGCTATTTCCACTTGAACATATCCTCTTATTCCTCTATAACGATTTTTGTACCAATAATTGATACACGAATAGTGTGTTACTAAATGTCATATATCTAATATACATTTTTTATTAAAAATAGGAGACTATTTAGATCAACTTTTTATCACAAGCTAACGGAAATTTCAATTGGTGGCGCTGAGGCGAATTATTTGAGGTAGTTTTTTAAATTCTTCAGATTCCGAAATATTCTAGCCTAAATTTTACGTTTGCTTCATAAATTGAATTCATTTACTATGTTTCTGTTAATCACACGAATACATAGAGTCATCATAGGAAGAATATTAGGCTTTAATATTTTTGTTTAACTTTGTAGCTTTATCTGTTTTGGTAGCCTTTGCTGGCTGAGATGACATGAGCAAGAAAAATACTCAACCGAACCTACTTTCCGACTAATTGGACCAGAAGAATAACAAAGATACTTTCCTACATCGAGAATGAATCAGAGTACCTTGCCTGCTTATTTCCGAACTTTACCCTCGTTTTCGCTGTCGCTAATCGCTTAAATTTCTAAGTTAATTTGGCAGTATAAATTATATCAAGCATCTGGTACAAGTAATCTCATGCCCCTATTTGAACACCCAAACAATGGAGTTTTCCCCTTAATTGAAGGATTTAAGTCTAGGAGTAGGGGGTAAAGATACTATACGTGTTTCTTATGTTCAAACTTCAAACTGAAAACCAACTGGAAGACATTTTTACCAAGAGTCTTTCTACCATTAAGTTCGAACACATCAGCTTTCGTAGACCCCCATTGAGCATGTTTTTAGCTTGTAGTTACAGTGATTATTGCATGTAGATGTAGTTAGAGAGTCTAATGTATATGTACTTAACCAGATAGATTAGGATAATGTTTGTAATGCTACATATAGCCACACTTGTAATCATTCACATTCATTGAGCAGTACATCTTGTTCATTTGTCAAATAAGGATGGGTCTTTTCAGCATGTTTTGTCTTCATTCACGTGAGAAACTTCCCAGTAGGTCACTCATCTCAGAATTACCCCAGGCCAAACACGCTTAACACTAGGATTCTTATGAAATGAGCTTTTTAAAAGAAGATGCATTTTAGTGATATGAATGGTACCAATCGAATCTTATCATATTGCCCACTTTGAATTGGGTATTACATGTAATCTGATGGTGCTAATAATGATATAAGCTCAACCTGTATTCTTTTAAAAAATCTTGCACTTGGATTAGGATTGAGAGAGTACATTGTAACAAACTAGCATTCTAGATTGTTTTGTGCCTATATATACAGGTGCCATTTAATTCTAAATTCCTATAATGTTGCACAGAAGGCATAGCATAGGAAAAGTAAACCACCCTTCACCCTGAGCTAAGGGTTGAACTTCTTATATTCCGTCAAAGCACGAAAATTTGATGCTGAAGGCACTAAATCTTCTACATTAGCTCTGTTCCAACTGGATCGACAGAATAAGGAGCATGTAGAGCCTTCTCGATGATCGGCTGAAATTTAGATGACCAAATCTGCAACTTCAAATAAAAAAATTTGCTAAGAAAATTCTCCATGAATACATGAAGGCCAATAAATTTTCAATTGCAATTTGGTTTTCTAAGAAACAACTAAAGATGATGAGAAAAAATATTATGAATTAAGTAAGTAACAGTTCTTAAATATTATCGAGACACTGCAGAACCAATAAGGATTCAGTGAACTGTCTTGCCTTATTGTCATTGAAGACTTTCAGTGAATCCTTGCGATGAACAATTTTTTCATTATACATCCAATTAAATAATTAATAAACTGTTCATGTCAAGAAGTTTTATTTAACAACTCAAGTATAAATGTGGCCAGTCCAAAATGAAGCAGATAGAGTATTTCCTGAAATGTTTCCCTTTCAATTCAAATTTAAGATGACCGAATGAAGTGCAAGTGTAGTAAAGTCATGGTTAAAAACTTCATCAAAAAAGGGTACTTGAGAAATTGAACTAATAATGCTAGAGTCAAATAAGCATAGATGCCCCACCTTTTTGTACTCCGCACTATTAATAAAAATATCAAATGCGTCCGATGATCGATGTACAAACATGTTAGGGGCAAGCAACATAATGAGTGATCGAGTTACAGCAGGAAAATAGCCACTCACATGATCGATTCTAATATTCGATTCGGGAATAATGGCTTGACAACGGCTCGCTGACCAAACATGTACCGGTACTGAGATGATATTTCATAGGCCGAGTCAGTTCAAAAGCGCCTACTACCAACTATTTTGTATCAAATAAATATATGGACATCTCTGGCCCATTTTTGTCTCAGCCTGAAACCGTCATTCCCATATTAATCCAAAATTGGCGAAATAAAGTTTCGCACTTAAATGGCCATACATCTCTCTAATCACTCCTTCTTTCTATCTCCAAAGATCAAATTTCTTCATCTTTTCTCCTCTCTCAATGATACACTGGGACTCAAGAAAACTCAATTAAAAAGTTTGAAGATGCATCATGCATGTACAATTTGAAGATTTGAATTGGGTTTTGAGATAAGTTTTGAATTTGATGTTTTGATCTTTGAAGTTGAGTTATTATTTCAATCATGTTTTAATTTTTGGAATTTTAATTAGGTTGAAATTTGATATTTTTGTGGTTCAATGGTTTACATTATTTTTTGTTCAATTAGCTATTCAAATAGGTTTATTTTAATTAGGTATTTAATAAATTTTCAAAATCGTTGCCAAAGTTCCCTTCTTTATCAAATTTTACATGAATAATCGAATTCAATACAACCCAAAAATTTGAAAAGAGATATGAAAATCTTGAATGAGTCGGTTTCATGTTAGGCTCGGGAACTACTCCAACTCGAACATTAATTTTTGAGGTTCGGCCAAATCGAGTCGAATCGAACGTTAGGTTCGAACTCCCTCGAGCCGAACTCAACCTTGCAATATTCCGGTTCGATTCACCGCTTTTACAACTCCTGTGTACGAGTATATACGAGTCCCAAATATCACGGTAGAGCTCCTAAAACGGAGCGTATAACTATAAAGTAAGAATAAAAATAGCAGTGTGATAGATTGACGAGAATGGAAGGATGAACTTTAAACTTCTTAGGAGAGAGTAATTAGTACTTAATAAGCATAATCAATCGATAAGGACATAAGTAAAGATCGTATTCGCCTCATATAAAACGGACTTAAGCGATACTAAACGGTTATTTTATTAAATAATTTTTTCTTGTATGTAAAATAAATAATCATATTAATTTAAAAACTGCTTCTATTCAAGAGACTCTTCCCGAACATTCATTTGGGGTTGTTCTCATTTTTGAGAATTTTCTAGCTCTTCACCTCTTTTTTTCTTACGCCATCATCATATCCTGAGTCATATTTTCTGGGCTTCTAAGAACATAACCAAAGGCCACGATGACAAAACGATAAATTGCGGATTTATGGATAAAAATAACTTGAGATTATTTCTTCAAATAATGAACACTAATCAATTCTTCCGCCTAATAAGAAACAAATGGATGCACTATTGTTAGTATTCATAAAAATTTAAAATATCAATCAAAATTATGCATAATTCAATATAAAATCCCTTAAAAAAATTAGCGATGATATATTAATAATAGAGGAATCCCCTAAAAAGGACCATAATAAAAGATCGGTATCAAACTCAAAAGACTAATTCAAACAAAAAGAAAAGGATCTCGAGTGTTCTACTGGCCAAAGATACCTCCCCGACTTCGACCAATCTACTAATTTAAAAAGACGGCCCAAGAACAAAACACAACATCCCTAAAGAAGAGTCCACTATGGCCTCCCATCCATCGCCTATCGTGGTCATGAGTACCTGAAAGGGACGAGGCCCTCACAGAAAATCACAGACGCCCTTAGCTTCTGGCTGAGGCAAGATGCTCAAAATTAAACTTGTCTAACGAACGGGCCTGCTTAAGGATCGAACCGGCCGGCCCCCCCGTAACATGTCTCGAGGGCCCCTTTAACAAACCGGGCCACCCATTAAGTGGACTACAATGGTAAGATTTCAGGTCCATTACCGATCATGAAGTCGGGTCTTCAGGTTGGGACTATGTCATTGACGCTGTCCTAAGAAAGGAAAGCTGTGAGGCATCTTCTCAAGTGGAAACCGCTGCATATCTCGCAACCAAAGCGGCCGGGTTAAACAAGAAACATGAAACTTTGAAGAATCAAAGACCAAAATATGAAAAATTTGGAGAAAAATAAAAGGGCTCAATGAAAATTCAAAATATGGGAAAGTAGCTCATTCCTCCCCAACGTAAAAAACCACCTTCGTAACCTCCCCAACTTACATAGAAACCGGGGATTTTACAGATTAAACAAAACATAAACGATACTCCAAATAAGCAAAGTAACCAAGCCCATTATAAAAATCAAACCTCCAATAATCCCGTGACACCTCCTAACCAAAAAAAAACTCAAGCGAGAAATTCACTACGGTGAATACCACTTTGGAAATATCGAATTGCATAATAAAAGCACTTCAAGAAAACCCTAAAATCAATCAGAAAAGACACATACGTTAAGATTGCAAATAACTTAAAGGGAAGAAGAGGGTCTGTGCTGGAGTCGAAAGGTTCCAGACGAAGAGGCGTGACGTTGCAAGGTTCAGAGGAAAGAAGAAGATGAAAAGTTTTGGACAAATGAAAGCAAAAGTACACATTAAACAAAGTAGCAATCTTTTATGTGGCTCAACACATACTAAGTCGATCCCTTTCATCGATGTAAGGACACGCAGAATATCATGGTCAGTTCCACAACGGCGAAATTAACCGTAAATGAAGCCGGGCGATCCACCGGGCGTGTTTTGTCTAATGGGGACATACTTACCAAATACGCGTTTCCTCCAAAGATCGATATTTGTCAAGGTGAAGTTTTGTCCAACGAAGTTGTTCTCGGCCCATGGAACGTCTCTTCGACATCTCCAAAGGCACGCTACTCCTCTAGTCGAGGGCACCGATATATGTAGCATTTTCACTAAGGCCCAGCGAGTTGAACACCAAGTGATAAGGCCTGCGGCGCCATAACTATCAAGACAAGCATGTTGTCACACTAGCGAAAAAGTTTGGCATCACGCTTCACCATTTCTATAAACTACCCTGCCACTCATAAGACATTTATTCTTTAATTGCACTTACTATTTTACAAGAGAATCACTAAAAAATACAAACACTAATCTCACTGGGAGTTGCTGATCGCACCTCGCGATCACGCTTTCAGCACTACGATCAAGCTTTGGACTAACAAGTGACCTCCGCATTGCAACGCCGACGTTTCGACTAACAAGTGACTCTCCAGACAGAACTACTTCACCACCTTCCAACCCGGCTCTAAAGGAGTGAAAGTGATTTTCTGGTAGACCGTACAAAAAAGGACTATTTCTACTGAAATACCGTATCAGAGAATCTAAATCAGAATAAAAATCCTATAATAAAAAGTCATGTTGATATTTGTGATCCAGTTATTCTAACGGATTACATTTATCACTAATGTTCCAATCTTCATTATGTATGATTCTTGTGTAGTACACTTGAGATTACTTTATAATATTAAAAAAGGAACACAGAAGAGCCAATCTTGAATATTGGTGGGTTTAGTTTTTTAGATATTTGAAATTCTGTTGGGAAGTGGCAATGAGTGGCTACGCATGTGCCGAGCAATGATATTTAAATAAGGATTAATTTCGTACACCCCTTAAGGCTTAAACTATGAACATATTTTCATTTAAGGATTCGACTTTGTAATAATTTTTTAATTATTTTATATTTTATTCAATCATTTACTAAGACCTGAATGTCAAATTGGAGATTAATGTATAACCTTATAGTATTTTGCTTTTCACGGATTAAGGTAGGTTTTGACCCATCCTAAATTTTTTAGAAAATTAATTTTACTTTTGAAGTTTTAGAAAAATGTAACATTGATACTATATTTCGCCTTAACATTTTTTAAATTATTTGGCCCACTCTAATTAGTATAACTTTCTCATGAGTTAGACCTACGTAATTTTTTTAATGTATTTATTTGATCCATCCTATAGTTAATTTCTAACTCTGGCCGCCGCCGTTAGGTCGTGTTGTTTATAGTAATTTCTATACTGATGTGATGGTGTCATGGAATTATGAGAGCGAGCGAGAGAGAGACCAAAGACTCATGGTCGTATATGATAGGTTTCAGATCCTTTGTAATACTTTATCTGCTGACATTTTCTGTTATACTTTGTTTGATGACTAATTTTTAAATTTTTAAGTAATTTTTCTTAACAAATTATATTTATATCGGTGATATACTATTTATATCTAATTCAAACAATTGCCATTTATGCTTTTTTAACATATATTCGACTTAATAATTTCGACTTCATTGGGGCATTTAAAAATATAAAATTTTGTCATTAAAAGTAAAATTGGCAAATATTTTGAATTGAGATTAAGTGAGACAATGTTAAAAACGACAAGGCGAACGTGCTTAAAAAAATTAAAAAATAAGATATTAAATAAAAAATGTAATAAATTAAAAATAAAGATATTAAATAAAATGCATGTAGAAGCAGGATAAAATTGTTAGAAAATCCTAATCTTAGGTGATAGATAAATTGACGATAATGAGTTTCATAATAGATATTTCACTTTATTTGCACCAAAATGGATGATATGCATTACAACTGAGCACATCGATGTATATGTATGTGCAATGCTTATTTATTCACACACTAGGCTCCAATATCAAA
The DNA here is from genome assembly GCA_019722365.1 of Lithospermum erythrorhizon. Taxonomy (NCBI): domain Eukaryota; kingdom Viridiplantae; phylum Streptophyta; class Magnoliopsida; order Boraginales; family Boraginaceae; genus Lithospermum; species Lithospermum erythrorhizon. Next base: position 98,924 of record JADFUC010001147.1, read on the forward strand.
TCTTGTAGCCACTTATTATTGCAGTGAACCATAGTATTGCATGCTAATAACGACTTTGCCTAAGGGCAAAACACCACCCTATAGTTTGTTCCACCAGGGCAAGCAAATAAACTTGTTGGATCATCTTTAGGGTAACTATAAGCATCAGGGCACCTAGTTTTAAAGAACCTAGAATAATCTGTCGGCCCACAGTTACCCGAATTACAACAATAATTATCAGTTTTAAACACGGTACAAGGATTATTACATCCTCCAAGAGTTTTCAATTGATTAGGACATTGTCCATTAATATCCGCGGTACATTTAATACTTCGAGTGCACCCACTCGATGCAGAACTAAAGTCCATTGGTACATTAAATCCATCGACAAGTGATATGTCGACGAAATCTTGGTTCATGTATTGGTTTAAGGCAAATTCAGCTAGAGTATTAGGTGGTGCACCGTAAGCTTGACAATTGAGAAGTCCGTTACAATCACCGGTTTGACACCTTCCACGACCAGAGCCGTCGAAACTACATCCTGTCCGAGCCCAAATGCGGGCTCTAGCAGTCCCCGCGGGGACATCAATGTTCCACGTTTGGCCGGAGTTTAGTTGCTTGCCACCTCCTGTGGGCACAGCAGCAGCCCAGACGGTAAAGCGACAATTGTTCCGGATTTCGAAATGGGCAGCATTTGCATTGGTGGAGAACAAAGCAAATATGAATAGGACATTAAGAAAGTGGAGAGATTCGAAGGCTTTCATGTTTGTTATTAGCTTGTTTGTGATTTGTAGAGGAATGTAGCATTTCTATTATTTATAGAAGAAAAACTTGGAAAATTGCATCAACTGTTCGAAGTCAAGGTACTAGTGGAGTAGTGGTGCTCTTATTGTACTACATTGTTGCTTAATTACATGACTAGTAAATAGATAAACACAATTCATCAACAATGGATATTCGTAAGATATTTTCTACACGTTGCATAGCCACCGGCCTCTCGTGTATAGCTTCAATTGATAAAAAATTAGAAGATAGATAAAGACCCCCACCCTTCTGCCATGGCCTGACTCAATAAAAAAACTTTGTTGGGGTTTAAGTGAAAATCAGAAATTCCCTCAATTAATTAAGCACACATTCTACAATTAACTTATTCAATGATTTCGTAGTTATAATCTCGATGATCATACCACTCAAATAATTGAGAGAATATTAACTGAATAATATCGAAGCTTCAACTAGTATTTCGAATGTTAGCCGGTTCAAGAGCTTTTGCTTCTGAGATCAATGAGGAAAGTAGATCAAAGAGATCCTAGGAACGAGAATCGACTTGATGAACTACGATAAATACTTGTGTTATTTATTGATTACTATTCAAATATATTTGAGTAATATTTAAGTAAAATACTTCAACATGTACACTAACCAAATTAAATTCAGTACTTTAAGCATTATTAACACTAAGCAAATAAATTTAATTCACCAAACACATTGTAATTTTATATAAAGTCATGCAAATTAATTATAATTCCAGAAATCAAGAAATTGAAAATATACTATCAATATATTTAGTTCGGTTATTTCTTGTGTAATCTAATACAACGCTTATAAGTGAAATGATTGATGATAGAGACTTTAACAAACAGATATTATTTATAGAAGAAAACTTTGGAAAAATTGCATCAACTGTCTGAAGTCGAGGTCTACTTAGTGATGTTCTTATTATTGTACTACATTGTTGCCTAATTAAATGACTAGTAATACTAACAGATAAACGCACCATCAACAATAGATATTCGTAACATATTTATTTAAACTCCCAGAGATACCACCTGGCAGCCTTTCGGCCGCAGATATGCCACCTCACTGCACATGAAGCGTCAACTCTCACAAGAGACGTTGCTCACTCGAAGCTTATATAAGGCAGAAAAGAGGAGGCCCAAATGCACCCCGCCTAACGAAGATATCCCCCGATTTACCTCCCTAACGCAGAAGGATTGTAGCCATGGTTTCACGATCAATCGCTTTTTTTTCCTAACATATTTTATTTCTACATCGTTGCATAGCCACATGACTAGTATACCCTGATCGTTTTTTTCCCTAACATATTTTATTTCTACATCGTTGCATAGCCACATGACTAGTATACCACCGCCCTGATTGTTTTGTAATTGGAAATTGAATTAGAAAGATTCTGGAAATTGCGTCAACACTCTAAGTCAAGGTTGCCTAGTGGTGCTCCATTCTATTATTGTACTACGTCGTTGAATGGCTAGTTGGCCACATGAATACATGACTAGTATATATATATATATATATATATGGCCACATACCATGACTAGTACACCTCAAATAAAGATTTTTCATTTGGAGTATGAAAGGAGTTGTGCATCGTTAGCCTAATAGGTTATATCATAATATTATATATTATACACATTATTGATGAATAAATACTTGAGAAATTATCATATTCTACACATAACATTTAAATTAATAAAGAAATAGTTAGATGCTCTATAATGAATATTAATGTTTGAATAAAAATATTCAATTGAACCGAGAGCTCCCATCTCTTTTCGCTTAAGTTTTTTAGATGCTCACACTGCTAGAAACGCATTTTATAAGTAACACCTCGCATTTAACACTTTTAATAATTGAAAATTAGCGAGTGCATGTGTAAATAAACTATGGAACACTTTTTATTGTGTAATACTTCACGTAACATTTTGGGCGCATCACTTTTTTTGGCGTTATATACTTTAGGTACTCATGTGAACACCTAAAAAATAGAATATTTTAAGCGTATCACTTTTTGTGTTACATAGCTTATGACAAATTAACGTAACACTTACATAATAGGTAACATTTTAAGATATCAATTTTTATGTATTACATAATTTATGTAACACTTAATGTAACACTTAGAAAATATGTAACATTAAGTTATCACTTTTTTTGAGTTACAATATTATTATTGTAACACATTAAAAATAAAAAATATATATATTAAAATTCAATTTACCTTAGGTATCACTTAATGTAACAAATTAAAAATTAATGATTAATTTATATAACGCGATATCTTACAAAAGAATAGCTTCGTTCGTATAAAGAAAGTCCTCTATTTGTAAAAATTGACGGGGTTCAAGCCCCCTCTAAAGAACATTATTTTCGAATTCCCGTCACCCCAACACTTATATATATATATACATATAAACATTAACAATATAATCGAAATTGACCAGTTTACCCCTGAGCTCAAATACTACAATTACAACTATGGGGTTAAAAATGTAATTTACTATCCTTTTTGGCTGAATTTCGGTATGTGAATAACAACTCAATTAATTTTGTTGAACACTTACCATTTTGAATTGGAGTTAGTAGGAAATAATGTTAGAAAGATGATTGGTTAAGGTAGCATACTTAAAATTTTTAAAAATAAATATTAAATAGAAGTGTAATAGAAAAATAAATATCAAATAGAAGTGTATCAAGGCATAAGTGTTACAAAATATTCTGAGCCCCAAACACTCAAGACGCCGCCTTCAACATTCCTCAGATTGATTCTTTGGTATCGGCCGATAAGGTCCGAGTTGTATCCGATCATAATGACTGATGTTTTATTATATATCCACCCATCTCCAAAGATTTAATCCCTATAAAAATACGAAGACATTTACTTAGCTGGGTAATGAGGCCGCAATTGAAAGGTCAATCAAGCAGAGATTGCAAATGTTTGACGGTATACGAAGACATGTGAGAAAATAAAAGAATACGCTTATCATTGCGGATTATCGGCTTATAGAAATATTTAATCAAGATACATACAACTTGCTTAGTTTAGCACCATGGAGCTATTTTTTATATTTGCAATGTATTAAATAACTTTGATTATTTTTTATTCAAGCTATTGAATTTTCACAATGTGTTTGACATACTATGAATTATATCTATTGGATTATTTGAATAAGTTAATATAATTTTATCAATATATTTTCTCGCTATTTATTCATATATGATAAAATGTTTCTTCTAGTTTTCATAATAATAATACAATTATTAATAATAATAATAATAATAATAATAATAATAGCAAGCTACATTTAATAATGAACAACGCTATATGCGTAGTAAATATATAATCGAAAGTTGTTCTTAAAGATATTTAAAAATGTTACTAATAATAAAAGCGATACATATATAATCGAATAATAAGCATTTAAAGAAATTCTAGAGATATCGAAGTTGATACTAATAGTAAAGTAGTGTTACTTTAAATTTGGACATATCTAAAAGTGTTACTAATCAGAAAATAGTATTACAAATAAAGAAAGTTATTTAAAAATTTGGAGATATCTCAGTGTTACTAAGAGTAAAAATGTTACTTAACAAATTTTGTAACACTTTTAAAGTGTTACAAAATTTCACAGCGGCTACACAAGATGACTTTATGTAACACGACAAAGTTGGGTAAACTGCACTGATCAAAAGTGATACCTAAGAGCATATAAGACACGGCAAAAGATCATCCAAAAAAGTGTTACCCATGGGCTATAGTAACAGCTTTTTAGACCGCTTTACGATCACTTTATTTCAGGTTACCTAAAGCCATTTTTCTACTAGCGCCAAAGGATACTCGCTCGCAGGCCGGGGTTCGCCTGGCCGGGTTCATAGCCGCCAAAGGCCGACGCGAGGTGTTTTTATCCCCGGGAAGTCAGACGCCTCAGCCGCTCTTAGTACGTAGGCAGTGCTCTGAATACGCTAAGGAGCGCTGTAAACGTGACTCATCCGGTACGAAAGGCTCGCGGTAATTGTTTTATCATTTCGTTGTAATCATTTGTGCAATTTTTGTAATCAAGCCAGGTAATTCTCGTATGAGTTTTGTATTGCTCATTCGCAAAGCTATTGTGATAGCCCGCTTTCTATTAGCCTACGTATATATATACGAGTATCATAAATTATATCATCGACTAAATTTCATCATTTCTCGAAGGTCTTTCACGACATAATTTATTATTGTACATAAACCAACAATTTATACAAGGTGTATAAGTCTCTATGACTAATGTATATACTGATTGTGAGTAATATTTGTATTGGTTGAAATGAGTAATATTGCTTTATTAAATGAGTAACATATATATTACAAGGTGATATATATCTTTTTCCAGAGGTTCTTTAGAAGTGCCGTGCCCCGGATCCGAGTCTATGATCTCATCAACTCTTTCTTGAATGGTGTCATGTGGTTCCACCCGAGGGGATTGATTCCCCACTTCTTTGGGTTGGTCCTGCCTTTGCCTTTTTTGGCCCTGAGGTCATGAAAGCAAGAGTCCCCGAGATGCCGGTTGTATTGCCCCACCCTCGGGCCGAGCGGTTAATTCCTGGACAAGCTTACCTCGCTCCATTACTAGTCTTCAACGGCTCACGAACTCGTGCGATCTCCGAGGGACGAGGTACTCTGTAATTGGCGAACCGAAGTCGACATTTTAGCCAATTCGATGCTTAAGTTGTTGGGAATACGAGATTTGAAATAGCGCTCATATCAATTCGATTGTACAACCGATTTACCCATTTAAGTTTAAGTTCAGAGCATAATGCTCGATTAAATTCGTAATGTTCGTGATTAGGATACCTGGACGGGACACTACTGACATGACTTTACCAGGCCCGCTATCAATCAATATACTAACGTATAATGTCTCGGTTAACATTTATTAGTATATGACTTGTCAATCGAGTTTCAAGAGGTCACACAAACACGTAAAGCAAGTCATAATTTAATTATAACTTTTGGGATTTAAACAATCCATGTAAGAACATTGTGCCATCCACCAGGAAATCACCCTGGGCTCGACTGTTGGGAAGTTGATTAGGTTTTAGAATCTTCCTTTGCAGAATAATTATTGAATATTCCCATCTAATCACTCTAAAGTGCCTTTTATTTTAGTGATGTTAAGCTCGTGGTAAGATTCTGTAACACTAACAACCTACCCTACCAATTAAACGGAGGGAGAATACGAGAAGTTTTTTCCTCAAACTCTGGGTGATTTTAAGCATGCCGATTACTTAAAATTTAGGGTCCAAGTGCCTATATAAAGCGCCACTCTTCGGTAAGAATTTAATTTCATTCACTCTTTGTATTCACTTTCATGAAAAGCGCAAAAAACTCTCTCTCTCTCCTCTATTCTATTTTTGGTCGAACAAGAAAGTGGGAGTAAAAACCTTGGTTTTTTTCTCACCAACTTCTTCCGTAGCTCAATATTTTAAACAGTTTAAGAAAACTCACGGAAGGACTTGCTCGCTTGTCGCGCGACAAAACTCGGCGTGATTCTCGCTGACGCCAGTGGCCACAATATTCCGCCGCTATTTTATTATTCTCAAGAATCCGGTAGATACATATTGCCTCTTTAATTATTGCTTATACAACCTGTGAAATGTATCAGCGAGATCTGCATCCATGTGATTGCTAGAATTTTATACGCTAGAAACCAAATATAAGTTAAGTTCGGCTTAATATGGCAAAGTGTAAATATGAGTTATGCGCTTATGCATTACGCCCTCAAAGCGTGATTACTACTGAAGATTTATGTATAACGTCAGCAGAGGCCTCGGGATGCCCTCATTCCTGGAGCTCACGACATCCGCTATCGCAGAGGCCACTAGATTAGGCTTCATCCCATGGATGGGACTTTAATTGGATCAGACTCATGTGATATCAGATCCAATTCATGTTATATCACTATAGGTTATTTTAGAATGAATATCTTGAATAACATTTGCATTAATAACAGTAATGTCGAACTCGCAATATGTGTATCAGTCTTTTTTGATAACCAAGAATTGTAGTAGTACTGCAAACTACGCACAACCAATTAAATCATACAGCTTAAAGTTCTCGACGCGACAGACTCGACCCGTAAAACGCCAGAGAAGAATTGAATTCATGACTATTTTTCGATCATACACTCACATATTCAAACCAACTCGATCATATTACGGATAATATATGTAGACTAGATACTCATGAGTGATGTGAACGCTGCAAGTAGTATTATGAAAAGCGCTAAACCGCCACACTACGGCATGATTCTACTATGAAAGGATCATGGACGTAAGCTCAACTCCACAGTGACAAGAGTTTCCTTTTAAAACACTTCAATACGAGACTCGCCACTTCATATGATTCGAACCCACCACCGCACAGTGCTAGTACACAGATTTAAGACTTTCGCCATTTATTGGCTTACTACGCCTAGAGGGGTACGTGAGTAATATGTTAACTACCGAAAAAGACATCTATAAATGAACAATTTTTGGTCATTGGTCTATTACAATTATTTACACCTCAATAACTGTTTAGTGATGAGTTTGCGCGGGACTTAAAAATTGAGAGGAATTTGGCAAATAATGACTTTAGGTTTTATATAAGAAATAACATCTTAGTTTTTTTTCATTTTTCAAAATATCTCTCATACCCTCTTTAAGTCTCTTCTATTTCCCACTTATCTTTTCATTTTTCAAAATTTGATTCTCTCTCTCACCTCTCTTTAAACTTCTCCACTTCTTTCTAATTTCCATTATCCAAAATAAAAACATATTCAAACTTTCAACCAAACGAATCCACAATTTCTTTCTTTCTTTCTTTCTTTTTTCGAAGTTTTTTTATGTTTATTTTTATTTTTTAGTGTTTGTTAAAATGCCGATTTTTGGGGTTTTTGATAATAAAACATGTGCTTCTTAAAGCCGCTCTATTTTTTGTGTTTTTAATAATAAAAATTCACTGATTTATTGGGGAATTCATTTTTTCGGGTTTTCTTTGATAATAAAAAGTCAGCTTTTGTTAGCCGCTCGATTTTTTGGATTTTTTGATAATAAAATAGGTTTGTTAAAGTTTCGATTTTTTTGGGTTTGTTATAAATTAGATTTAAGCTAAAGGCATCGTATTTAAATCACTTCTGTATTCTTTTAAACATAGGTCAATTGTTCCTTTAAAAAATCTTGAACTTGAATTAGGATTGAGGCAGTACATTATAACAAAGTAGTATTCTAGATTGTTTTGTGCCTATATATACAGGTGCCATTTAATTCTAATTTGTATAATGTCGAATAGTTGCATCACTTGCATGTAACATTCATAAAAGAAGGGGCATAATTGGAAAAGAACAAACACCCTTCACTCATTCATTAGCCTGAAATTTGATGTCAGTTGCCAAAGGCACTAATCTTCTACATTAGCTCTGTTCCAACTGGATCGACAGAATAAGGAGCATGTAGAGACTTTTCGATAATCGGCTGAAATTTAGATGACCAAATCTGCAACTTCAAATAAGAAATTTGTTAAGTTAATTCTCCGTGATGACCACTTAATTTTCAACTGTAATTTGTTTCTTAAGAAACCACTACAGAAGTTGATGAGAATTAATATTACAAATCCGTATTAAGCTAATAACGTTTAACCATAAAAACAGTTCTTAAATATTATCAAGAAACAACAGATATAATAAGGATTCAGCGAATTGTCTTGCATTACTGTCTTCAAGACGTTCAGTGAATCCTTCGCGATGAATAATTTTTCCATTATACATCCACCTAAATACTTAAGAAACTGTATGTCAAAATGTTTTATCTAACCACTGAAGTTTAAATGTGGTCAGTTAAAAATGAAGCAGATAGAGTATTGCCTGAAATGTTTCCCTTTCAATTCAAATTTACGATGACCGAATAAAGTGTAAGTGTAGTAAAGTCGGTTAAATATCAAATGCTGCCCGGCTGGTAGATGTACAAACATGTTAGGGGCAAGCAACATAATGAGTGATCGAGTTACAGAAGAAAAATAGCCACTCACATGATCGAAATCGGATCACACTGGCATGAGTATACGCTGTAGTCCCAACATTGATGGTAGAGCCTGAAAAAGGAACAGATATAAGTAAGAACAAAATAGCAGTGTGATAAGAGTGACGAGAATGGAAGGATGGACTTTCCCTTTCTTAGAAGAGAGTAAATTAGTACTTAATAAGCAATTAAGCATAATCAATTGATAAGGTAGCATTAGGCATAATCAATCGATAAGGTAGCATGCTCAAAATGAGCAATGCTTGTGCGAGTTGCATTTACTAAAATCATATACACCTTTGGTAGCTTGAACAATCAATGATGGAAATTCCGTTATTAGCTCTCCGAAAGCATCCAGAGCATCTTCAGCAGGCCCACTCAGTGCATTTTTAGAAAATTCTATAAGTAGAATGAACTCCAAACCAAAGTTGAATTCCTGCGATCGATATCATTCAACATCTCTTCATGTGCTCTTTAAAGCCTCATCACATTTCCAAACGTATACTTCTAGAGAGTGTACTACCCTGAATAATAAGTTTCAGGTTTTGACCATTGGATTGGAGACATAATATAGTGCACAAAGAGAAACAGAAACATATATGGGTAACCCAAATTGGTATGAAGAAAGGATTCAAAGCTAGCAAGCTGATGTAACGTTTAAGTATCACCCTGTCTTCACGTGAACATATGCAATCTTGGGTAGGAACAAACAAAATCAAACCAACATGGCATAATAAAGAAATAAAAAAGGATAATTGAATGGGCATTCAGACCTCTCCTTTGCGGAATATGGGCAGAATGTCATCTTCAACTTCCGATTCATAATCCACATTGATGATCTCCTTCAAATATAAGCAACATAAAACCCCAAAGTCCAAGAAATTCAGAAGGTGAGAAAATTAAAATGGTTAATGATAGATGAACCAAGAAAACCAATAGTACTTGTAACATGTCTGTCCATACATGGCAATAAGGCATAACATGCTCTCTAAGAACTCGCAAGTAGAATGGGTTATCATAGAACCTAGCAAGATCCTCCTTTTTCTGGAAGCGCATATATATAGCGTGTGTATAGTTCTCAGTGTTCTCGTCAGAGACACGTCCTGCAGTAAAACCGAAACTACGTACAATAAATATTCCACAATCAAAATACTTACATAGTAAAACATTTCCCTAGAAATGATAAAGGAAAAATGACGCATAACATATCCTGTTATTAACTCGATGCAACAAGATCATTAGTAACGTATTTATGATCACAACCACAAGAATAAAACGACGAAACCAGTATCTCCTTAAAAATAGTTAAAATGAAAAGTGAGTATCCGAATTCTGTTTCCACCACCTCTTCAACTGATCATGCTAATAAAAGCTAGATAGCTACAATAGAATAACAATTGAACTAAATCGATATAGTTTATAGCTCAATATGTACTTCAATATATTAAGAAACAAATCAAACAACATAGTACTAATTGTTCTATAATCACCTAAAGATATCGCAACAATGCCACGCATTTGATATTGGACTGTATATAAAAAGTCCAACATATCTTTCTCTTGCTCCTCAGACAAATCCTCCTTCGCTTTAAGAAGAGATACATGTTCCACAACTTTCCTACACCAATAAGACATTAGATTTTGTAAGATTCAAACAACTAAATACAGAATTCTGAATCAAAGAAGAACCCGGGTACCTTTTCTTCACAATATCAGTGGTCAAATTGGCTTCTCCATCAGAAGCTGCAAATATAGCTGTTTGATTTCTCATTTGCAAATTCTTACCCAGAAATCCATCAAAAACCAAATCTTGAAAACAGAAACAGGAAATGAAACAATCAACAACATAAATGGAAGTTTAAATACGCCTTGATAATGTAGAAAATGCAGGGATTTCCATATCCTATGGAGTCAAAGATTTCATCTTCTCTGGCTCTACAACTGAATAAATCAAAATGACTCATTTCACAAACTACGCTTCTTATCAATTATGAAGTAGTAAATACTAAGTACTATTTCACTCTACGCCGCATTAATTTGGAAACAACCTCCTTATTATCATTGTGTACTGCCAGACGTCCGCCGACCCGCTTAGGCGGACAAATTCATAGATATCAAGGGCATGTTGGCATCAAGTAATGAAGAAAAATAGGTGGGGCTGATTTCAAATGGCTCATTTCACTAACTACGGTTCTGATCAATTATGAAGTAGTAAATACTATTTTCACTTCACTATTGGGTCAATAGTGAAACAAATTTCTCCTGTTGTTATAACAATAAAAACGTAATTTGCTATAAATGCATAATAGCAAATTCTAAAATAAGGAATTAAGTAAATAACTGAAAATAAATAGAAAGATACTTTGCGAAATCCCTAACAACGTGTTAACACTAATCAACTTAAGCAATACACAAAATGTATTTCACTATAAATTGGCGAATGACATGTACTAGGAACTTAGCTCCTGATGTCAATCAACTACACCTAGACGAATCGAATTATCGTCTCACAATATTCCTAATTGGGGAATTTTCGTGACGAGCAACCATGCTCTTAGAAGTATAGCCTAAACTATACCAACTAGCTTGTGTAGCTAACATCTCTTCAGAAGTAAGAAGAATAGAGAAAAACGTAATAAATACAACTTAAATTTATACTATTAAGTTAATGTATCAACAATACCTAAAGCCTATTCAAGAACTAACTCTCTATTTAATAAAGATACACAATCGATTTTAGGCTACTGACTCAAACCAAGTGAAGGGGTATTTATAGGCCCAAAACCGCTTCAGAAAGCCTTCAGAACCGACTCAGAAATCCCCGCGTCGGGGCTTCTATCGGGGCTTGGATCACCAGATACAAGTCCCGATATTTCTCTGGACTCCAAATTTGCCCGACATAGGGACTTGTATCGGGACCTGTCATCCCCTATACAAGTCCCGATCATCCCAGAACAGCAGCAGTAAACAACATCGATTCAAGCAACTTGCTTTTACAGCACGTGTTATCACAGGTAAGATTGCACATTGTCCGACCCAGCTTAGGCAGGACTCTTCATAGATATCGGGGCATGTTGGTATTGTTGTAGTGACAAAATTGGGGGGATTTTACCATTGAAATTGCAGAAACAAGCAGGCACCGAGCTAGTGTATCTTCTTGCAAGAACTAGTGTTCTTGAACTAGTTTGGCTAATACAGCAACTGGTGAGAAGTGAGATGGGGTTTAGTACTAGTGTTCCAATCTGCATTATGTATGATTCTTGTGTGGTAAACTTGAGATTACTTTATAATATAAAAAATGGGCATAAACTAAAGGCGGAAACATATTGAGTGGACCAGATAAACAAAGGAACACAGAAGAGCCATTCTTGAATATTGGTGGGTTTAGTTTTTCAGATATTTGAAATTCTGTTGGGAAGCCGCAATGAGTGGCTAGGCATTTGCCGAGCAATGATATTTAAATATGGATTAATTTCGTACATAGATTCATTAAATTTTTTGTTCATTAATAGTTCATTAATGATAAAAAAAATGAAAATTATTATAATATATTTTCTTATTACCATTTTCTAAATAAAAAAACCCATTAATGTCAATTATATAAGTTTATTTTAACTTTTAGATAATTTATACTAATTTGTTCAACGAATTTTGATACACCTTCTAATTAAGTGCATAGAATAATTTTAATATTCTTTTTTCAATTATTGTACCTTCTTAGAATGGTACATTTTAGTGACTTGTACCATTTTATATTGAAATTGAGTACATACGTAAGACAACGAACATTAATGAACTGTAGTCAGTTTTGTTTTGCATTAATCTCAAACTATATGAACATATTTTCTTGTACCATTTAAAACCCCCCACTTCGCCTCTTCAAATCGTTCCCGAAATAAAACCACCCCACAAAATCGATTAATCATTGAATTGAATGTTTTACACAATTCTATTCCTTCTCAAACACACAAAACAATTCACAAAAATCCAAAAAATTGAAAAGAAATAGAAAATGAAATTGAGGAGAATTAGAGGGAGACTTTGAGGGAGAAATAAACATTAAAGAAATTTACAAAGAAATTGAGGCCATTGAAGATCAAACGGGAGAAGAGGTTGGAAATCAAATGCAGAATTGGTTCCATTTATTATGTCTGCTATAATAATCACAGAAAGCAATTCATTTAATTACCAAGTTAAATGTGATTATTTAACTTAGTGTTCAACTTAGTAATTGTATATTACTAGTGCGGGTTCATGATAATTTATACATGAAGTATCATAGATCTTAATTATTCATCGTTATAATAATAGTAATTGGTCAATTATTATTATTATACAACTTACTATTATCTCGAGCCTGGGTCACACACATATACAAAGTGACGCTGAAGTTATATCTTCATGTATGAAATTAAAGAGAGAACTATATAATCGAAATGTATTTCTCAATTACAAGGGTTCTACATTTTATGTAGAATATCGATTAACAAATAGAATCAATTAAATAGTTATTTAATTGGTTCTATAATTAGTATTTATCGATAACTTGAAAGATTATTGATATTGACTCATTACTATTTAATTAGCTTAATTAAATAGTTCAACTTCATTAGCAACTCATTAGTGTCTTAACGAACTAATAGAGTTAACGAGTCGTTTTAATATTTTAATCTGGGCCAAGCATTCAGTTTGTTTTAACCTTAGCCCTCATATATAAGTAACTCTAGGGTTTTTCATCATAAGTTTTGTAAAAAACTTTTTCACCAAAACCCTAGTACTGCCTCACCCTTGGCCTAAATTCTCCCAAGAATTTTGGGGTTTTTTCTGGTTTGTTTCATCCTGTTTACTAGCATAGATTAAGTTCTTGATTCAACCTCTCCTCGGTGTGGGACTAACTGTAGATATCTAATGCATTGATATTACAACAAGGAGCCGGAGAAGTCAAATTCACGCTGTGAATTCAAGTCATAGATTTTGTGGAATTTACTCACCGCATCGTAGTTCTCTGCTCATATAATTTAATTATATAAGTTTTATATGAATAATGTAGTATGCACTTTAAAGATCCTCGAACTATGGATTTGTATTTATACTCATATATCCATAGTAATTTCTTCAAAGGGCACTACGAGCCAAATTAAAGTTGTTTTACATTATTTATTTTATGCTTGTTTTGTTTTTATCAATTTTTATTTGATTAATTCTTGTTCATATATTTAATTGATAAATATATTATGAGAATAAATCACCATGTTCTTGATTATTGATTTACACATGTGTTACAAGTTTATGATGATGTATTATCATATTTTGTTAATAATGGATTTTGTTTCATAAATTAAAAGCGACGATTTAATCGATTTTGTTTCAAAATGCTTTTGTAAAACGTGTTTGGAGCATGTAAAATTTTGTAAAATTAAAACCTAATTTTTCTGGGAACCCGTGATAGCACGTAGAAGATCTCCATTAAATTTCATAATTTTTAGATTTTCTAAGTGTCAAAACAATTTTGAGATTGACTCAGTTTAATTAATAATTAAATATGAAAAATTTAGTTTAATGAACCACCAGTGGGATTTGTTCACAACATTATGGAGTTTAATGTGTTCGAATTTGGCAATTGTGAAAATTTTAAAGCCTCAAAATGATTTTACAAACGAATTAAATTAAATCAAACCGAAGCAATATGGTATTATTACCATAAATCGATCGATTCGCACTCCTACGTGGGCGCGTCCGGTGTCGGATCGCGATTTTACCAAATGACGGCCGTCCGAGCCCATGATGATGTGTGCCCAATTTTGAAACCCTAATTTCGAATTTATTCTCTTATTTTCGTTTCCTAAAAATTAAGGACTAGTTATATTTCGTTTTTATTGGGATTATTTGTCATTTTAATCAACTAATTAATTGTAATTTACTATGTGATGACAATTAATTAATTTCCTTTATATTATTATATCTTTTAAATTAATTTTAAAAGTGATATAAATAATTACGGTAACAATCTCACTACTTAATGTATTTTAGAAAATATTTGTGATGAATATTTTTCTTATAATATGTATACTAAGCACAATTATTGGTACAATTATTAATTGACATGTGTATGATAATTGAGTTTGTATTAATTAATTTTAATATGTGCAATTACATGGATTAATTAATTGATAATTACAAATACGATTTTCCAACAATGCCATTTAAAATATTTATTAAGTTCATTTATGTGATTTAATAAAGTGCCTATATTTTGTAATGGTGATTGGAATGGAGGTATGATATATCATTTATTTATTTTTTTCGTCTCATGAACCGTAATGTCAGAAATGACCTTTCCGAGTCATATTTCTTGTATTTATTTATTTATCGCTTTTACCCACAAGCTCGAAGTACTGCCTAAGATGGGTTAGTATGTAACATTGTAACAAGTGAAGATATCAAGATAATTTCACGGTGGTGATACTTGGTGACTCGTATGGATCCGTAAGTACAAGATACAAGAATTAGACTTATGTTAGTATTTGATAAATACTTGTACAGGCTCCCAGTGGGCCATATCATATATCTCTTTGAACAAAGCAGACATTTGTTTTATTTTTTCATGTTGCATGTATTGCTTTGATTATGTGCTAGTATGTACGAGTAAATGAAATAAAGTAATAATAATCTCACCAATTCAAAATTTAATCAAAGTATCAAGCCAATTTAAAGCTATGAATCAATCGCATCAATCGGGCACACCGTGACGGGCGGTGTTACAATGTTGCATTTGATATGACAATGGATCATGTTGGAAGTTGATTTACTAACGCTGCGGGCTTTCAGACATCAACTGGCAACACTTTGGTTTAATTGGTATGCTTAACCGCTTTGAGATAACGCTGGGCAAGATCCTCAGAAGAGACGCTGAATACAATAAAGAGCATGTAGTTTTACATAATTGGTTGCAACTCTACTATTATAAATCGATTCAAAATGTAGCAGTTGTTGCCGCTTTTGAATTTAAGTGTAATAGGTCTTGATATCAATATATTTCGTGGAGATTTGAAGTATTAGTATTTACTTTACAATTTATTTCTAGTAAGTTTTTAGCATGATAGCTTTTAACGAAGTCTCGTTTATTTTATTTACTTATTCTTGTAGAATTAATATGGCTACCTACCATTGCTACTCCTAAGAACTCGTCACAAGACTTGAAAGGTGCAAGTGTCGAATAACCTCGAATTTTTGACGAGTATTCTCGAAACTTTGAGAATCATTCTCAAGCGTTATAGGATCGAATACGCTAATAAATAAATAAGGTTCCCCGCGAAACCTAACGATAGCGCCTCCCATCGGTGCGGATCCCACAAAAAGCACAAGCCTGACAGGATGTCCAATGTCTCATGCTTACAATATGGAACCTTCGCTCCAAATTCAATATGAAAAGTGTGGCAAAAGATATTTACATATACCCGCAACTCGAGGAATTATTCCGAAGAAGCTGCTGTAAACGGTAGATATTTATTAATCGCTCGTGCTCGTGACAACAAGTCGGGAACGGACAGCCGCAAGCCCCTCATATCATTAAATGACTGGCTCAAGGTCGACGACTCAACGCCTCGGGCACCAGCTGCCTCCAAAGAACTGGCCGCGATCTCTATCCTCAAGTCTCTTCCGCATAAATTCTCTCAGCTTGTCATGAACTTCAATATGCACAAGCTCGAAGTATTCTAAACGAATCGCATAAGATGATCACAGTCGCCGAGACGTAATCCGGTAAGCACTAAAACTTCTACTCCTTCAAGCTGTGCGGTCCAAAACAAGCAAGAAATTCAAGCAGCTAAGCTTGCCGGCAGCACTGGCGGTTCGAGTAATCCTGCTGTCGGAAAGTGGGAGGAGCTGTGAAGGATGACAAGTGTCATTATCAAGTGAAACTGTCACTCTGGAAGTCGAATCTGTGAAGTTCACAGATGATGTAACGGTCCTGGCCACCGTCACCCTACGCGATGATGTTATCAAGTTTGTACAACTCTAATTCTACTGTATGCTTAGACACCGGTCACAAGGGGTTCTCATATTTAATATGCGTGAACTCAAGTCAAGTAGAAGACTCGAAAGAGGAGAAATGGATCTACAGCGCTGGGAAACGGGCGCTAAGGTCATGCCCCTGGCAAAGAGGATCCATTAGTTTAAATTTGCCCACGGGCCTCTTTGCTTTTGAACTTCATTCGGTTTGATTATGTACCGCAATTTGGTGAATATTATTTCTATTTCTGCTTTGAATAATGATGGTTTTTCATTTCAATAGATCCCGAATTTAATTCTAGATCACTGCAACGGGCAAGATTTGGTACCGCCTTCAAATGGTCTATACGCTTTAGACATGATTAACGAGTCATATAACATAAACTTAAAACGTAATAAGCCTAACGACTTAAACCAAACATACCTATGGCATTGCGCATTAGGTCACATTAATGAACCGAATCAAGAAACCTACTCCTTAATACATGCTTCGGGACATGAATCATAATGAGCAGTGTGAGTCTTGCCTTCGGGCAATGACCAAAATGCCTTTCACTGGTTTAAATTAAAGGGCAAGTGATTTATTGGGGATCATACACACCGATGTTTGTGGGCCAATGAACACATCTGCAAGAGGAGGTTATAACTACTTCATTGCTATTTATCGACGATCATAAGAGATACGGTTTTGTGTATCCTGATGAGACACAAACATCGAGTCCTTTTGAGAAATTCAAGGAGTTCCAAATGAAGTACAAACCAATTAGACAAAGATTCCTCCGGTCTCGATGTAGGTGGAGAATATTTGAGCCACGAAGTTCAATACTCATCTTGCAGTGCGGTATCAGTTTCAATAACTCACTCAGCCAGTGAACGCCACAGATAATGGCGTGTCCGAAAGGAGAAATCGAATCCTCTTGACATGGTTCGATCTATGATGGTTTCATCCGATCTACCGGCGACTGGGATACGCACTTCTAAGCGGCACTTGCCTTAAAATGTATGTCCAACCAAGTCACAGATAAAACTCCCCATGAACCGTGGTTTCGAAGACCTTAAGTCATGCTTTTAAAGATTTAAATAGCTTGCGTTAAGATTAACAAAGATAAACTTGTTTCAAATCATAATGTTAGTTTCATAGGATATCCAAGGAAACAGCTTGGTTACTACTTACCAAGCAGAGAATAAAATCTTCATGGCCGTAATGTGAGTATTCCTTGAAAGGAATATCTCGCCCCGTAAGGACTAGAAGTAATGGTGTTCATCTCGATGTAAGCCTGTCGACGTAAGTCAATATCGATGCATCTAATGCGCAGGCATCCTCACACACCACAAGAATTGAACCTCTTCATAGAAGACCCTAGTTTCGGGATCCACAGGAAGCTCTGAAGAATTAACCCTTAGGAGATCCCAATGTGGGATCGCCACGAACTGCAGCTACTGGTACGGTGAAGCTTCATCATTGAGAGTGATTTGAGCCCACTTCTTTATAAAGAAGCAATGAATAGCAAGGATGTCGACAAACGGCAAATAGCCATGCACCGAGAGATGGATTCTATGTACCAAACGAGGCTCCGTCCTTGTTGGATTTTACTCAAACGGGCTCAGCCTCATTGAATGTAAATGGGCATTTAAGAAGAAACATGATAAAGACGAAATGATGTTTTCTAAAGCTAGATTCTGTAGCGAAAAGGTTTCAAACAAGTTCACGGAGGACTATGACGAAACTTACTCTCGCCAAATGCTACGCTTAAATCCATCCGATAATCTTAGCTATCACGCATTTCATGACTATGAAATACAGGCAAATGGATGTAAAGACCGCTTCCTGGAATGGAAATTTTAGAGGAAGATGCACATGGTACCCACCTGTGTTTACGTCCTAAAGTTATTCAAGAAGGTATGCAAGTTGCAAAAGTCCATTTATGGTCTTAAGCAGCATCCTCAAGTAGTTGGGAATCTACGCTTTGATGAATCAATCAAAGAGTTTTGGTTTCATCAAGAACGGCGAAGAATCTTGTGTATACGCGCAAGGTAAGTGGGGAGTTATATCATTCATAGTCATATGTCGATGAAATACTTATCATTGGAAACAACGAGAGTTACTAAACTCGCCTGGCAGATCAGCCAAAAATGTTTCTCAATGAAGGACTTAGGCGAAGCACAGATACTTGGAATAAAGATCCACCGGACGAGCCAGAGGTCGATTGTACTTTTGTCGATAATTTATGTGAATAAGGTACCGCAAAGGTTCAACACGGTAGTAATTCCAAAGGCGGTAATCTCCCCTACGACACGGAGTTCAACTCGCCAGAGCACGCTGTCCCACTACTAAAGTCGTAGATGAAACGTAACGGCGATACCTTATGCTCGCCATAGGATCCATCATGTATGCCATGTTGTGCACTAGACCGATGCAAGCCTTATGCACTAAGCGAATCTAGATACTAAGCTAATCCAAAGTAAAGCACGGATTAGAAAAGCCAAGTGCATCTTGGGGCATCTCGAGAAGAACTAAAGACGCTTTGGTATATGATGGAGAGCGAGGAGTTAGCAAAGTGACAAGTACACCGACGCCCGCCAACCGACAGACGTACTATCGTTCCTGGGCCCGGGTATGTATTTTGTCTCAAATCCGAGCAAAGATTCTATGAGTTCCTACAGTAGTAATCGCTGCCGATTCACCACAGACCGAGGTGACATCGTTGGCCTCAAGCCAAAGTGGGTAAAGAAGCATGTTGATGGTGCTAAGTTCGTGGACCTAACTTGGCGGGTACCCAGTAATTAGGACCAAGTATTACCAGGACAATATCAAGTGTCAAATTTCAAGCTATGAACTTAATATCACAAATCCAAGCACGACTCGTAAAGTATCACCCATTGTAGATACGCCATAGAAAGCGACGCCAAAGTATGTAAGTAGAAACAGGCTGACTGCCGACTCCCTTTACTAAACCACTACGCCGCAAAGCACGATGAAAGATGCAGCGAATATAGTCTCAGATGTGATGTCATAGCATGCTAGGGTTAAGGAGTCATGATGTATCTATCAGGTTATGTGAACAAATATTTGAATATTGTTTTATATTTTAATATATTTATTTAAGTGCGACTATATGTTTGAATTTACATATACTATACATGTAGTGTATCCTCGAGAGTGAAAGGTTAACTTTAAAGTTAGTCTATGTTTTCTGTAGGTAACATGAACCTAATTACACCTTCAAGCCTAGAAACACAGGGATGGAAAGGCCTTGGTCGTGATGTCGATAGTTAGGCTTACAAGCATCATACGACCAATATGGTGTTTTGATTATGATCAAGATTGATCACTTAGCCTCAGTGACTGGGATCAACAATGCTGGACGCCATTCAGCGACCTGAGTCGGTACGACCGAAACGAATTCATAGAAGATATGTATATATCTGTCCTATGACATTTTGTTTAGAATTTTAGGTTCACAATTCTTAGACCTACGAGAGTATAACTATCTCAGGTTATAAGTCAGATTTTGACTACGACTCAAACGTCTGCAAGCTGGGATTATAACGGCATATTGGTCACAAAGGAGTGTAGCGATAGATGCTGATATATTGGGAGGGATTTGTCCATCCTGATATACAAGGAAGATCTCAGCCTCTACACACAGGACTGGATTGGTTTGATGGACGCTATAAATGCTTATTATTCGGGCCCATACTGTGAAAGTAAAGAAAAGTTACATGGTGTTTGGGCGACACACTTCTTATGGTTAGCCTAATACTAGAGATCGCGTGATAAAGCGAACGAAGATAATCATGGGCAAAGTGGGGAGGCTGGAAATCAATGAGAATTGAAGTTGGCCATTGCTAGATCTTTTAATTAATCAACTTAGTGTTCAACTAGTAATCAGATATTACTAGCTGGCTCTGCTGATAATTTAAGTAAGGCGAGCGATTGCTAGATCTACTTCATTAATCGATAATAGTAATTGGTCAATTATTATTATTATACAACTTACTATTATCCGAGCCTGTAAGGTCACATACCGACGGCTGAAAGAGGGCTTCATGTATGAAATTAAAGAGAACTATATAATTATAAATGTATTTCAATTACAAGGGTTCTACATTTTATGTAGAATATCGATTGAACAAATAGAATCAATTAAATAGTTATTAATTGGTTCGAGTAATTTTAGTATTTATCAGATAACTCAAAGATTATTGATATCGACTCATTACTATTTAATTAGCTTAATTAAATAGTTCAACTCATTAGCAACTCATTAGTGTTTTAACGAACTAATGTAGTTAACGAGTCAAGCTAATACTTACGGGTTGCCATCGGGCTTGTTTTAACTCCAGCCCCATATAAGCAAACTCTAGGTTTTCATCATAAGTTTTGTAAAAACTTTTTCACCAAAAACCTAATAGCCCTCAATGTAAATTCTCCCCAAGAATTTTGGGGTTTTTCTCGGTTTTGTTCATCCTTGCTTACTAGCATAGATTAGCAAGTTCTTGATTCAACCCCTCCTGCATGACTTTCAACTGTATATCATACTGATTGATACAAGCAACAAGTGAGTCGAAGTGAGTTTCAAATTCACGCCTGCGGAATTGCCGCTGGATTTTGGTGGAATTTACTCCACAGACTGTAAGTCCTCCTGCTCATATAATTTAATTATATGTTTTTATATGAATAATAGTATGCACTTTTAAAGATCCCCGGAACCATGGATTTGTATTTATACTCATATATCCATAAGAATTTTCTTCAAGACAACCAATAAAGTTAATGTTTTTTTCAAGTTGATTAACCTCGCTTTCTTTCAAGATAATAAAAAATTCACTATTTTCGTATTCTATCATGTTGTATGACCATATATTTGTTGTGGTATTTTCACTATTTGCACCCAATTGATTGAAAAATTGAAAAGATTTATTTTTGTTGAATACGAATATTATGTCTTTGAATGTAAGTTGCTAGATTAAAATATGTCGCTTTTTGGATTATTATGTATTTGGAATTTTGTTGCTTAAACTATGTCGGCTGGGTTATTATGCCTTTGGAATATTGTTATTATTTTTGAATTATTGTCTTTGTAATATTATATCAGACTTTTGTTAGAAATAGATTCAATCGCATGTAAGACAAGGATTCCGACATACACTACTACGTATTTTACACGCTACGCCAAAACGCTACATAAATGTCGATGATAATGTGACGCTTCGCAGAAAGCAAAACGTCATCTATTAGGGCGTCAGACTAAATTAAAACGTGCTACGTATAATGCCACATGTAAGAAGTAGTATGATGATTGTATGACATTTGCAAACGTCACCAGCAATGGAATAACCCGGCTAAAACCATCATAGAAACGTGGCAATTTGACCTAAGCCACCGACATAGAAACGTCACACTATGCATATTAAAATTAATGAAAACACACTTAATTAAGAAAATGCACTTAATATTCATATAATTAAATTTTAACATATGTATGCAAAATGTCACAAAAACATAATTAATTAAGAAATGGACTTAATATTAATATAATTAAATTTTAGAATATGTGGCAAAAATGTCACACATTTAAACACACTTAATTAATGCATCACACTTAATTAGTATGAAACACAAAATTAATTAAATATAATAATAACAAAAATGCCATACTAATGTCACATAATCAAAAATGATTTCGCCACACTAATGTCACACTGTTAATATTAAATAGGCAAAAGCCCCCAATCATCATGCTACGTTTGCACCAGGTTCCGGGGCTCATCATCCACGCTTCAAAACGCCCTTATTCATCACTTACGCTTCAACGACGGGCAAAATGGTCTTCCGTGACGAACTGCTAGTTTGATGGTCACGTGACTAGCACGTGACCATTTTGAGGGGTATTTTCGTAAAAGATTAAAAAATCGACATGGCAATTATTCATTACACACGTTATATCTGTATTCTACCTCACATATTATTTTTCAAAAATGTCCTGTTCATCACTCAAGTTTAAATAACGGGCAAAAGTGGTCCAATTGTGATATAATCCGCTGAGTTGCTACTTTTATCACGTGATCATCATATATATTTAATTTTCAAAAGTTTTTCTTAACAACAAGTATCCAACTGTAAGAACAAGAAATATACGTGACGACGTTTCATTTGTGGCTATCTTAAAATGTATCAATGAAAAGTTCACATATAAGAATGTTAGTTTGAGACTTTTTATGATTTTTTTTCTTTTTAATTTAGTCAAGTGTTAATCAAGTAACCAAAAAAAATAAAGAATCTAACGTAAGTGAAAACTAGAAAGAAAAAATCATAAAAAACTCAAACTAGACAATCATTTTGGGACAAAGGAACCACACATAAAAATCAAAAGTTATACATCAACAAAGATACTTTACAATTACAATAAGAATTTTCATTACCTCTAACCTTTCAACCAAAATAACATTCTTATACGTAAACTTAGCATCGATACATTCGATAATGCAAATGAAACGCCGTGGTGCATATTTCTAGTTCTTCTTAGTTGATATTTGTTGTTAAGAAAACTTTGAAGATTAAATCTATATGATAGTCACGTGATAAAAAGTAGCAACTTAACGATTATATCACATTGGACACTTTGGAAGCGTTATTTAAACTCGAGTTAATTTAACAAGTACATTTTGAAACGTGTGTGATGAACTGAACTCTAAGCAAACGCTATGCATTTAATGTTGTCTTTGTCCAATTTAAAAAATTACGAAAATACTCAAATGGTCACGCCGCTAGTCACGCTAATTTCATCAACTTAACGGATTCCGGCACGGAAGACCATTTTTGCCCATTATTGAAACATAAGTGATGAACAAAGACATTTTGAAACGTGGTGATGAACTAGAACCCAACTGCAAACATGTATGACGACGGGGGCTTTGCCCTATTAAATAATTCTATTTATTAAATATAATAATAACCATAACGCCATAAGAACGCTATATCTCCAAAGTGTTTTCGCCATTAATTAACGTCATACTATTAATATTAAATAATTAATTTATTAAATATAATAATAACCATAACGCCATAAGAATGTCATATCTCCAAAAAGGTTTTCGCCACACTAACGTCACACTGTTAATATTAAATAATTAATTTATTAAATATAATAATAACCGTAACGCCATACGAATGTCATATCTCCAAAATAATTTCGCCACAATAATGTTATACTATTAATATTAAATAATTAATTTATTAAATATAATAATAAATATAACGCTACAAACGTCATAATCTCCAAAAAATCATTTACCACAAATATCTCATAAATAATATTTAATAAATAATTAATTAAATATAATAAAAAATGTAAACGCCATACAAACGCCACTGATGTAATATAATAAAAATTAAAATCAATTTTTACAAAAATATATAAAATGTAATTTTAAATATTGTATATATATATATATTAAATAAATATATATATTCAAAATATACATACATTATATTAATCAAACAAAATGAAAAATATAAAAATTATTTAAACATCGAACATCAACATTCATAATAAAGAACATTTAAATGGAATATTTACACAAAGCGACATTAATTTAAATGAATAACTCTTATTTTTGAAATTATAAAATATCTCATAAAAGTATATTTTGATTTACATCCAAATAATAAAACAAGTTAATATGTAAAATGATTAAATTTGGTACATAATAAAGAAGAATTAAGAAAATATAATATACCTCAAATTAAAATTGAATTTGCTACAAAAAAAAAAATAAGTTATATACATTACAATAAACAACTATGAAATCAATACATTAAATTAAAAACTAAATTACACATAAGAAATAAAGAAAAAGAAAATTACCTCAAGAAATCAAGAGAAAAAATGAGTTTGTTATGTTATATTTATAAGGGGAGATAAGAGATATTATCAGATTTCTTGAATTTTGAATTTCCGCCTATGCGAAAACGTCACACACCCGCCATAGTGTAAAGATATTTCTCGCTTATTCGAAAATTTTGTGAACAATAATTCTGAAACGTCACATACATGCCATAAGGTAAATTCAGATATTTTATGAAAATACCTTAACGTCACAAAAATGTCATACACAAATTAAGATATTTATGAAAATGCCTTTCAGGCTCCAATAAAATGTAACGATAAGTCAATTTATTTAGGCTTTATATTTTACAAAATTTTATATTAATATTTATGAGGCCAGTATAACGTCACAAAATGCTATATCTTTTATATTAATAAATTACCTTATAACGCTACACAAACGAGAGAAGCTCAAAGAATTCTTGCAACTAAATTTGCAAAAACATAATGAAACTCCCTGCAATACATATGAAACTCCCTACTACCAATATACCTCAAATTGTATAATGCATATGTCAAATAACTCAGGTTAGAAAATAAATGTTAAACGAAAGTACATAATACTTATTAGATAATGCGGCACTAATGATAATATCATTATATTTAAATAATGAAACTAATAATCCCCTATCATTCTCATCATCAAGCCAGTTGCCCACTTTCTTTCCTCACTTTTATTTGTAAATAATTGTGGGACTTCATCATCATCATCGTCATATAAACCCATTGTCACAAGAATATTATCATTATCTAGCTCTATTGTTGGTTGAACGGGTATTGGCACTGGTTGCTCTTCTTCCTGAAAGAACTCGACATCGCCATCTTCTTGAATATTGGTCGAATCAATTCACTTGCAAAATGTTTCTTTTTGACGAACCACCTTATTCAAGATGTTTCTGTCATCCACACATAGTCGATGTAGAACACTTGCCAGCCCCAGCAATGATAAAAAATATCGCTCTCAAACCTTTTCCTTTGGTTTTTATTTGCACGATCCTGTCTTGTGGGTGTACCCGCATCCACCTCTTGCATCGAACAAAATACACTTCAAGAACTCCGTGAGTAATCAACCCGCTTCACTATCTCGAATAAAGACCCTTTCACACAAAACACCACTATTATTTATCGACATTGCCCCGCACTACTGTGTCGAAGTAGTATCCATTTGCGTAGTACCCTCAGATTTATTGATTTCCCTTCGACCAGCCAAGGTAACAGACGTCATCACATCTTCATATTATGTTGAACCTAGAAATGCATGGCGCGCATCAATTATTTATACACTTAACCACAATCGAAATGTAAATGAAATTTAAGCAGTAAAAAATGTTATTACTAGTAACTAACATAATTTCTGAAATGTTGTATAAAAATATCATTACCATTTGATCCCTCTGATTAGCAATCATTTCAGCATACCTGTCCTTAATCATATCATGGTACTCCTTACAGAAAATTATTGAATTACGACAAATTATTAGTATTTATACATTAATACTTCATAACTCAAAAGGGTACATCCATCGTAATGCATGTGACCACCCATCAAAGCCTCATAATGGCAAAAGGGAACAAGTAAATGCTCCATTACGCCGAACATCGTGAGATGGAAAGATCTTCTAATCCTGCACAAAGCTTCAACAATATTACTCAATATCTGGACGTGGTCAATCTGTAGGGTGGAAGACGAAATGTCTCTAAAGAAGTGGCATAACTCTGTGACAGTTTCCCAAACAGGTTTTGGTAGAAGGTGCCGAAAAGCAACAGGAATCAATTTCTGAACAAGTATGTGCATGTCGTGACTCTTAAGCCCTGTGAACTTGGCATTACTTGAACACCTTGCAAAGTTAGAAGCAAAGGGCCCTAATTTGATCACCAACTACTGATCGCTTGTCGTTGTTTCGTGTCGTGGTGTGTAAGTTACTTTTGGCTCAAGCAGCTTCCATTTCTCATTGTCATGAACAAAGAATTTCTACATGTATGAACCTCAAGATCCTTCCTCGATGCCTCAGTGTCCTTCGTTTTTCCCTTCACATCCATCATTGTGAAGAAGAAGTTCTCACCATTGTTCTTTTCATTATGCATAAAATCAATATCATACCGATTTTTTAGCTTAGGCCAATAATAAAGCTCCCTGCATTATGCCTTTCTTCGTCCAATTAAGTGAGTTTGACCATAACCATTTGTCCTATATCCCGCCTCGCTTAGAACTTCCTCCGAACACATATGGATCTAGTCAGATACCATAGCCAACTCATCTCCAGCTCGCCTTCACATCTCTCGAGGCCAAGTTCTCGCCTCAAAGTTCTTAGGCTGGTTCTATATTCATGGTCATCAGAGGAATGGACGACAATCAAACCAACTATGTTTTTTTCCCTCCTTTAGCTGAAAGCACCCGCTTCCATACAATATGGACAAGAAAATCGTCCATAAGTACTCCAACCTGACAACATGCCATATGTTGGAAAATCACTAATCATCCACATCAATGCCACTCAAAGTTGGAAATTTTGTTGTTTGTATGAATCCCAAGTGTTAACACCAATAGACCATAAATCATTCAACTCATCCACCAACGGCCTTAAAACATGTTCATATTTCACGCCTGACTCTTCGGGCCGTATAATCGATACATGAACACATACTAATTCCTTCATACATAGACTGAGGCAAATTGTATACACATATCATCACTGACCAACAAGAATAATTCAATACCAAACCGCCTAAAAGTGATCAATCCATCGGTCCACGTAATCGACTACATTATGTTCTTCAAATTTAAAAATCGGGATAAGTAGCATCAAAATGCTTCCTGCCTCACCATCCCTTGGATGCGACATCCAACTGTGCCTCGTCCCCGGTCCTCCGTGACATGTCATATCTTTGGCAATTCCACGAGACATATATGTATCGCTTCAACCCATCTTCAAAGGCAAATAAAACAGCACCTTACGTGGAACACGCTGAGTCAGTCTGCAGTATGTAGGCTCAGAATAAGGCCTGAGCACCGAATGCAATTCTTTCCCCAAGTCTTCAGAGTTTCTTTATAGAACAACATGTAGTTGTTCACTCAAGCATGAATCTTATGCTCAGCATGCAGGTCCTAACAATTTCTTGACTTCATAAAATTATTTGAATGGTAAATCCTCCGTTAGGGTCAAGCCTTTTATGATTTGTAACATTCTCTGAATAATGTTGTGAAATCCTGCACTGATTGTGATTTACCAACTCGATGCCAATTTTAACTTAGTGAAAGTAGTACATCCATCCCATAAAGGTGTGTTGGCATCCTCCATCAAACGGTAGTATTCTGCTGCTGAAATATTAGGATCTTCATCAATATCATCTTCATTATCATTATCATCGTGGATCCCTAACACATCCTCCACCATATTCTCACATTCGTTGAAACTTGTTGTCTCGGCAGCATCACTTGGCCCCACACTCATATCCTCAATCACGTGAGATTCATAAGTCTCGCTATGGTAAACCCATCTTTCATATCCCGTAACAAAGCCATTTTTACATATATGCATCTCAACTTCCTTCCAATCCAAACCATAAATATTTTGACAATTACTACACGGACATCTAATTTCATTATTGGCTTCACCGCCGAGCATGCTGCACAAGAAACTTTTTTCACCCTCAGATAAATAAGTTGTTCATTATATGATCCATCATGGTTACGCCACATATACATCCAATAACGACATCCCGCCATACCTATATTTTGACAAGTGTAGTACATATATATACATTATTATTATGTTATTACAATAATTACATATTTACATAATTTAGCCTAACTAATTCATTTACAATATTTATAATATTGGTTCATTTTGAGAAATTAAATGAAGGAAGAAATGTACCTCAATAATTCTTCAAATAAATGGATGAAAATGAAGGAGAAGTATTAAGAGCTTCAAATCTTCACATTTTGAGAACCAATTTGATGAAATCAAGATATTAGACTTAGTTAGGGTTAGTGAATAACTTTTTTGTAGGAAAAAAAGGGGAAATGAAATGCCTTTCTGTTGTCTGTGTCTTTCTAATATCAGATCTTTAAAATGTCACATAAATATTACAGCTCAATAAAACGTCACACAAATGTTGCAGATCGATAAAACGTCGCATGCATGTCACATAAAACCATAAATGAAAAAAAATAAAATGTAAACAACCTCAAACACTTCCTGCATAGGCAAGATATAGCCAAAATAATATTCAAACAGATTCAAAACAAGCATCACAACTACACTACACAACTACAGTTCATATTTGCATCACAATTACCATCATCACATGTCCGAGAGTAGCCAAAAAAATAACATCTAAACATCATCACATGTCTGAGTAGCCAAACAAGTATCACTATCAACATACAAAACCAGTCAAAAAACTACTAATAAGGATGCGGCCGACGCGCACCACTAACAATAGACTATTTGAACCGAAGCTCAGAAAGCAAACAACATTTCACGAAGCTCGTCATTAGCACGTTTATTAGCAGCATCCGTTGCTTCTTGCTTTGCCTTCATAGTTATTATCTCTTCCTCTAGAGATTTTTGCTTTTCAATTTCTTCATCTAGCCTTTTACTTGCCAAGTCCACCATAGATATTTCATTTCCGTAAAGGGATCGAGGTATGGAAAGAGTAGTTTCGATTGAAAATTTGTGCCAAACCACAAACGCGATCTTCTCCGACCATCCTCCACCTCCTCAATCAGACATCTCACGCATATAGGTAGGTATTTTCAGTCGGGTCCATCTCCTCCCCATACTTAGCCTTGAACACCAATACATACTTTTCCTACACATATATATTATTTGTAAGCTAAAACACCAAACGTATATACTAATTCAAATATATCTAACCAATTTAACATTCTATTATACCTGGGCCCAAACAGATTCAAACTATTTTAACATTCATATACTCGCTCAAACACATTCAACATACGTATTTTCAAATAAAACTCTATTTTGAAGGTCACAATAAAAAAACATGATAATTTTAACACTTTCAAATACTCGCTCAAAAACACATTCGACATGCTACCATTTCCTCCACATGTATATTATTTGTAAGCTAAAATCCAAAATAGTTTGAAACAGTTCGGCTACTCACAAAACAGTTTGACAAATTCAACACTTTCAAATACTCACAAAACACCTTAAGATAACATTTCAAACACTTTGAAACACTTTGACAAATTCAACAAAGATAAAGTGAACAAAGATAACATTTCAATAAAGTAAAGAGAAAAAAGAGAATACCCAGGCTATTTCAAATTCTTTGTTATGAACGTTGCAGTCCCCCGAGACAGAGTTCTTCTTTCGATTTTGCTCGAGAAGAATTATTTAACGGAGAGGGTCAACCCTCGCTTTTCCTAGAAAGATAAAGACAAATCAAACTTTACAAAAAGCAATCAAACCACAAATTAATGTGATTTAAATACATAAGATAAATATCGTGACGTTCTTAAGGTGAGATATTTTCGAGGGAAACATTACGCCACATTCACGTCATAGTATTTTTGCAGAGAAAACTATTTTGCCACACAAATGTCACTCTATTACCGCAATTTTACCCGAAAATTTTTAAGTGGTCTTATTATCGTGGTTCCTAACACGCTAAGAATGTCACACACGGTGTGACATTTATGTATGCTTTTAATTATGTCACAACGCTTTTTTCCAAGAGCTGACAGGGATCGTGGATAATAATTAAATGAACTAATGGTGATTTCATTGATGTGTTTGGACTATTATGTTGTAGTTTTGTTAGAAATAGGATAGAATCGTATAGAAGATGGTGAGATTTCAATATAGGATCAGGATACACTAAATGAACTAATGGTGGGATTTCAGTTTGAATATTATGGAGGGTACTAGTATTGAAATTGATGTTCATTTATTAGCATTTGAATTTTTGTATTTATCGTGTTGCATGACCATATATTTGTTGTGGTATTTCACTATTTGAACCCAATTTGATTGATAAACATTGAAAGGGATGAGTTTTGTTGGAATATGGAATATTATGTCTTTGGAATGTTGTTGCTTAAAATATGTCGTTTTTGGATTATTATGTATTTGGAATTTTGTTGCTTAAACTATATCGTTTTGGATTATTATATTTTTGGAATATTGTTGGTTGTTTTGGATTACTGTCATTGTAAAATTATGTTGTAGTTTCAAGTAGAAATAGGGATATAATCGCATAGAAGATGAAGTAGATTCCAATATAGATCGTGGATACACCAAATGAACTAATGGTGGGATTTCAGTTTGTTATGTTGCATGCCCATATATTACTTATTAGATTCCATAATACATATCTATATTTTTTTCATAATCAAACAATTCGAACTAAAGCATGTGTGTCAATGTGTGGATGAGTAGATGGTTGAATATTAGGGAGGGTACCAGTAATCAAATTGATGTTCATTTGAAAGAACTAAGTACGTGTATTTCATGTAAGGTTCGGGATCCCATACTATCGTGAAATGATTGGATTTCGCCACACACTAACATTTTATACATGTCTGACAAAAGACTAGTTCAAACAAGGATAGACTTACATCCCTAGACCATCGCTTAGTCTAGATCACATAAAGAGGAGTCGATGAATACGCCAAGCACGAATACCAAAAATATGAGGGGCGATACTAGACTATTACCCCGATCTCATCGCTTATCTAGATTGACATTTGGAGTTTATAATACGCATGTTACTAATGAAGTGGTATCCATTATGTTATATGAAATACCACATACTAGTATGTTCTGGTATATATATGTTTCTGTTAGTTATGTAATTCTAGCTTGTGATTTATTCTTTTTTACACATATCTTAGCCTGCTATCTTCTTCTTATAACATCTTATTTCACATTTGTTCATATTATTAATAAAGAATATCACTAAATTGAATCATATATATTGGTTTTAGTATTTTATTTAAAGTAATTTTCTCAGATTGTTATGTTGTATGCCATATTACTTATTAGATTTCATAAATACACATGTTCTTCATATCGTTAAGCCTATTATATTAACCGAATAATTCTAAATTAGTATGCACTGGTATTACATTCATGTATATAAACAATGTATATAAACAATAGAACTATTCATACTTTTTTCGAATTTGAAGAAGAAGCTCATATATATTTGAATTCGAAGCTGGATCCATGATGATGAATAATTGTGAGTAAAATTATATTGAATGTTTTAGTGGAATTATGAATCATCTAAACATAAAACTATAACCTAAGAGGAAGGAAAACAAAAGCAATAAAAATCAAAAAAGCCAGAAACCGACCCGAGTACAATTAGCAACAAATCTAGAAAATATATCAAGAAGTTATAATTATAGCACGTGCGTAACAATTAATACGCTGGAGGGTTTTTCAAAAATGGTAAAAAGTCAAAATAATATACAAAATTGCTAGTGGAATTACTTCCTAAGATAAAATTAATATCATGGGAATACTATATAGTGGTTTTAAGGCATGCACCACGGACCATGAACACAAAAATTCATATTTTATATCATTATCCCGGGATGTAAATAATACAAATATGTTGTTACTACACCATATATGATTAAAAATATATATAAACAATAGAACCATTAATACATTTTTCGAATTTGAAGAATAAGTCTCTCCATATATTTGAATTCGAAGTTTTCGATCCATGATAAATTTAATAATTAGGAGTAAAAATAAGCTAAAATTAAATTATAAATCATCTAAACATAAACTATAACTAAAAGGAAAAAAATCATGAAAAAAGGCAAAAATCGTAGAAGAAAAAAAGGCAGTTAAACTAAACTAATAATGATCAGATCTAATTATGGGCGGAGCGAGCTAAATTTTTTCCTAAAATTAAAATCAACACCAACAAAATATCCCTACTCAATCTTGGCCATTGATCAAAAAGTGGTGATCCAATGACCAAAATTTGAGTAAGCACATAATAAGTACCAAACTCTAAGCATCTATAAGAAAAACTTGTAATTCTATACTGATGTGATGGTGTCATGGAATTATGAGAGCGAGAGATAATGATTCATGGTCGTACATGATATATAGATAAATTGACGACAATGAGTTTCTTATAATAGATGTTTCTACTCTTTGCACCAAAAATGGATGTTTATTCATTACATTATAAATTGAGCACATCGATGTATATCTATGTGCACGTTTATTCCGACACTTGGGGTTCCAGTTCCACATCTTGTAAGTTGTAACCCCTTTTGCCTAAGGGCAAAACACCACTCTGTAGTTTGTTCCACCAATGGCAAGTAAATGTACTTGTTTGATCATCTTTAGGTAACTATAAGCATCAGGGCACCTAGTTTTAAAGAACCTAGAATAATATGTCGGTCCACAACTACCCGGAATTGCAACAATAATTATCAGTTTAAACACGTACAGCGATTATTACATCCTCCAGGAGCTTTCAATTGATTGTATTACGTCCATTATCATCCGCACATCTAATACCGCGGGTACAATCTATTAGATGTAGGGTTGAAGTCCATTGGAACATTAAACTATCGACAAGTGATATGGATGAAATCAAGGTTCTGGTATTGGTTCAATCATATTCAAATAGAGTATTAGGTGGTGCAACCAAGCTTGATATCTGAGGAGAAGTCCGTTACAATCACCGGTTTGACACCTTCCACCAGAGCCACGAAACTATATCCTGTCCGGAGCCCAAATGCGGGTTTCTAGCAGTCCCTGGGTGGGGACATCAATGTTCCACGTTTGGCCGGAGTTTAGTTGCTTGCCACCTCCTGTGGGCACAGCAGCAGCCCAGACGGTAAAGCGACAATTGTTCCGGATTTCGAAATGGGCAGCATTTGCATTGGTGGAGAACAAAGCAAATATGAATAGGACATTAAGAAAGTGGAGAGATTCGAAGGCTTTCATGTTTGTTATTAGCTTGTTTGTGATTTGTAGAGGAATGTAGCATTTCTATTATTTATAGAAGAAAAACTTGGAAAATTGCATCAACTGTTCGAAGTCAAGGTACTAGTGGAGTAGTGGTGCTCTTATTGTACTACATTGTTGCCTAATTACATGACTAGTAACAGATAAACACACCATCAACAATGGATATTCGTAACATATTTTCTACATCGATGACAGCCACCGGCCCGCATGACATAGCTCAATTGAAAAATTTGAGTGTTAACTACTAAAGACCTCACCTCTTCATGTCATACGTGTCAATTTCATAAAGGTAAACTTTGTGTCAAGCCGTTGTTAAAAAAGTCAGCCCCCGATCAATTAAGATATATCCTGCGATTAACTCCTTCATGGTATCTCGCGGCAGGATTCGACGGATCAAGTTAGTTCGCCAGAATAATCAGGCGTAATATTATGAACAATATCGAAGCTTCAATTAGTATTTCGAATGAAGAAGCCGGTTCAAGAGCTTTGCAGATCAATGAGGAAAGTAGATCAAAGAGATCCTAGGAACGAGAATCGACTTGATGAACTACGATAAATACTTGTGTTATTTATTGATTACTATTCAAATATATTTGAGTAATATTTAAGTAAAATACTTCAACATGTACACTAACCAAATTAAATTCAGTACTTTAAGCATTATTAACACTAAGCAAATAAATTTAATTCAACAAACAAGACATTGCAATTTTATATAAAGTCATGCAAATTAATTATAATTCCAGAAATCAAGAAATTGAAAATATACTATCAATATATTTAGTTCGGTTATTTCTTGTGTAATCTAATACAACGCTTATAAGTGAAATGATTGATGATAGAGACTTTACAAAACAAATATAATTAAACTGAAAAATAAAAATTTCAGTAATTTACATTTGTACATTTAAAATAGGATGTAAATCTTCATTCTCTTATTGAGAAGCAATTCTTGTTTGTTCTAATAATTTACATGCCTCAATAATGCTTTGAAGAGGCTCCAAAAATAAGTCGACTATTTGTTGAATAAAAATCTCGAAGTTAAATTGAAATGGAGGGAGTATATACAGTTCTATAAATAGCTCAAACAAATTTATGTACATTTGTTAGTTCTCTAACATCTCAAGTAGAAGGTACATACAAAAGATCAGAATATGTTGCAGTTATGCAAGTACAATGTCACACCATGAGGCATGAACCCTAGTTCCCAAAAAGAAAAGGAAAAAGAATCGGCCTTTAAAAAAAATCCGCACACCTCCTTACATGGTGAGAATCGTACCCAGAACCTCCAAATTGTTGGAAAGCCTCCTAACCGCTAGACCCAATCAATGTTCTCCTCAGTGCCTCCGACTTCTAATTACACAGAACTGCATCCATGGAATGCAACATCATGAGGTTGATCATTGGCGAGACCTCTTCCTTCTTCTGGCATAAAACAATACTTCTTAGAATAACATAGCAACGTCGATATAACATCAATGGTATTGTTACAAGTTACAACAGTATATCAAGATAGAAAAGGAATTATTAGACTCACGAATCATCCGAAGATTCTTTACTAACATCCGACTTCTGGTTGCAACGCTGTGGTCCAGGAGACTGTCATAAGAGAAATTACAAGGCTTGTTAAAAGAAAATAAAAAGCAAGGGAAGGTAAGGAAATTAACAAATAAAATACCTGAAAAAACTATATACTTTATTTATATACCTAGAGACTTCACCATTTGTTCAATAGAAGAGAGAAGAGAAGCTGCATAAACACACTTACAGATGTGCCAGATAGGCATTAACCGGCCATATTACAGGGGTGACTACACTAAATCAGAGAAGAGCTTAGAAGATACTCCATATTTACTAGGACATTAAAATAGCTCTTATTACCAGATCGACAGGCTATACAATATTCATATAGCCTTAGCACAAATTGTCAAGCAATTACTATGTCAAACAATAGCTTAAATTGTGGGTAAGGATAATCTAAACCAAATAGTTTTTGTGGAGGACAGGGAGTATGTACAGAAATGAAAAACATAACAAAGGAAAGTTCTCAAGAAGGTTGCACATTACAACACCATACAACCGATACATATATTTGATTACTGAAGATGAGCCCGCTCACTAGTACAATTACTGAAGATGGTATTTTTGATTAATTATGGCAATACTCATAATTCCTCCAATCAAGCAACTCCATAAATATATTAAGCATGTGCACACCTACCTACCTATTCAGCTTTTCTAAGCATTCGTCTTAACTTATCCATATAATACTTTAGCATAAGTCTAGACTTAAAATACATTTAACTAAATCTAACATAGGAGATATTAATAAAGAATACTAACAGAATGGTAGAACAATCTGTTGTCCCCTCTGCTGTGAGCTTCCAGATATTCTTCATATGTCTGGATGAAAAGAAAGCCATTAAGTTAACTGAAAGGAGGAAATTTAATCCAAACCAGGTCTTACAGAAAACTAGATGGCACATTAAATACAGAAACAAAATAACCCTGTATCAATATTGTCAACACAAAATTTAGAAGCTATACTTCACTGCATAAACATTTATCCCCGTATTTCTGACAATATATTGATTATAAAAGTGACCCTTGAATCCCACAAAACAAGAAATACATAGCAAGAAATTAAACATTTATCCCCGTATTTCTGTATTTCTGACAATATATTGATTATACTTCACTGCATAAACATTTATCCCCGTATTTCTGACAATATATTGATTATAAAAGTGACCCTTGAATCCCACAAAACAAGAAATACATAGCAATGACTCTACCATATCTAGAATATCATCTTCAGTGATTGTACTAGTGAGCGGGCTCCTCTCGGATGAGAAACCCCAAGCATCATAAGCGGGTATTTCTTGATCCACATGAACCCTAGAGGGGCGCCCATTATTTTTTGACCGTTTTGCTTCAGACGCCCTATGAGGGATACTCAACCTCTCATCAATAGTATCACTGGGTCTCTGACGTGCTAAATGATATATACTTGCTTCTGCTTGATTTTGGTAAAGCAATGCTGGATATAGGTTAAGAGGAATCTGTCCTGAAGGATTATCTGTGAAATCTCTGAAAGAATTTGTGAGATCCATGCTAGGCCCCATATGATATGAATCATCTCTGTATAATGTAGAATAAACAAGTTAAACTATTTGTATGGCAGATGCAAACCATTCATTGAAAAAATAGATATACCTTTTCATGTGAACATCGACATCCTTCCTGTCAATCAGTTCACACAGAGCTTCACCAATATCCTGAGGCAACTCCTGATAAAATTACATGAGCGACAGTCACATTCTTACTGTATCTATAGTGATATACTTCCAACCTCTTCCACAACAAACACACAAATATAATTTACAAAGTAATTGTTGAACAAAAAACAAATATAGAACTAACACCTGACAGTCTCTACTAATTTTGACAGGCTTATACTGATTCAAAGGGTTTTTAAGATGAAGAGTCTTTTCAAACGGTAGATCATTTAAACAAAGCCATTTCACTTTAAAACTGTGACCCCATCGATTATTTCCACCACTTCCTTGATTCCAAATACTGTCTTGTCTCCAACCAACAGAAGATGTCATCTGGGCATAGCCTTGGAAGAATCCACTCATGTTTACACTAAATATTAGGATCACCTTTCTTGAATTCTGAAATAAAATTTATAAATTGCTAGGTTAAGAAATATTTTGATATATAGGACTACACCACATAACGATGAAAATATCTTACATGGAAGGCTTCATCCAAAATAGGTTCATTCACAACTTGAGTAGCCCATATACCCTTCCTGACTGATAATTCAATATTTTGATGGTTTAAACTTTTAATTATGAAATATCTTTTCTTGTACGGTTTATTCTTTTTCAAGTCACTTGAGGCTCCCACATCATCAGAAGAGTGTCTTTTCTCTTCAGCCCCAGAGCGACAAGTATCTTCATTTGCTCTATAGCAGGGATCCTCTAGAACACGTACTCAAGACAAGTTATACTCAAATCAGAAGCCTCTTACAAAAGAAGACAAATACTCCCTCCACCCCACAAAGATTGTCCACTTTTTTTATAATTGTAACTTTCAAACTTTGATCTTAAATATATTTGTTTGTGTTGTATAATATTTGATAAAAAATATATCAATGGAAAGAGTTTGAAATGTATTTTTCATTGATCTAGTTCTCATCAAGTATTATACAATACAAACAAAAATATGTACGGTCAAAGTTTAAGGGATACAACAAAAAGTCAAAAGTGGACAATCTTTGTGGGATAGAGGTAGTAATAAAGATAGCTTCTTAACCTCCTAGGCATATCAAAAGCATAAGAAATCAGTATGCCTCACAGGATAAAAAATTTAGATAGATGTCTAAAACAACATATGGGAGATTTATTGCCTTCAGAAAAAATGGCCTCCTAGGCATATCAAAAGCGTAAGAAATCAGTTATGCCTCACAGGATAAAAAATTTAGATAGATGTCTAAAACACCATATGGGAGATTCATTGCCTTCAGAAAAAATGGGGACAGAAATATTAGGTTTACAAGATATAGATGATAATGACTCTAAAACAACAATCTAAATATTACACCACCCAATAAAAGTTCTCCCTCTTAACCAATTCAAGTCTTATGCATGAAGAAAACGGAAATTATAGCTACCCAAACAAAAAATTGCACAAATTTGCCACAAGTTAGAATCAGTATATGTACATCAACAATGAAAAGTTGCACAACAAAACTGGAAAACATAACCAGATAAACACAATGCCTACATTTTTAGAAACTTACATCCTTGGAGTGTATAAGAGAACAAATAGCAAGTTACATACATTTGTGAAGTGTATTCCTTGAGGGTAAAATAAATATTACAACTACTCACTAAATGAAAAGAAAACAGGTCCCCAAACCCTCACCACATCAGACATCCCCGCTCATTTCTTCCTTAGACACCACCGACCAGCCATTGTTCCCAAAGATAAATTGTTGAAGGTTATCTGGAGACCAGCTATCATTTCGAACATCATTGTTGAGCATGACTATTACTTCCAACATGATCATTTTTTAACAACAGAATTGACCAACTTAAAAATCAGAAACGAATTAGAGAAGGAAAATAAATTTATAACTTGGAAGATGTATACTCAATTGGATCCAGAAAGTTGTAAGATTTTGATTCAATCATTTGAGATTATAACAGAAAACTCCAAGATCTTAAGCAGAACCTATTGGAATTGTTATTTGCAGTACTATCAAGTATCAATCAATTACTCAAACACAACCAACATAAATCAGATAGAAAACGCTTCCTTGCTGATCTGAGGCTTGGCTTATTCACTATATACCCTGAATCTCTCAAAATTCATTGCCGACATAGATCGATAGCAGCCTAAAACATCAGCACCTAGCTACTAAACTAATTTATGCCACCTCCACTTCTCTACAATTACTTTAAACCTTCTATTAGAAGTCCTCATAAACAATGTATAACCTTTATGCAAATTCCAGCAACTATACTAATTATTATAGTTTCTTGGTGCAATTTCCGGCAACTATTACTACAGTACAGAAAACATTTAGTGGAAAACATTAGAATAAATTAGATGAAGAAAATGGCTTGAATATTACTTTTTGTTTTCATTGATTATTTAATTCGACAATATCTCCCTTTCAAATTGATCTTGAGTCAAAATTGGAGTTTGTGTTTTTGTCCAAAGAACTGGGGGCACTTATACTCATAAAAAAGGGGGGACTATCAAACCCATATGAGTGTATAACACACACAACCATATGTATGCATATATTGTGTAAAGGAGATAAAACAAGAAATGTCAATTTAAAATTCAGTAAAGACGACCACTAAATTGAATCATAAATGAAAAGTAGATGAAGAACCATATATTCACTTTTGCAAAACTAAAAAACTTAGGTTCCA
Source organism: Lithospermum erythrorhizon (assembly GCA_019722365.1). NCBI lineage: Eukaryota > Viridiplantae > Streptophyta > Magnoliopsida > Boraginales > Boraginaceae > Lithospermum > Lithospermum erythrorhizon. Next base: position 138,575 of record JADFUC010001147.1, read on the forward strand.
TATCGAAGATGCTGTAGGCCATTTTGGATCTTAATAACCATAACGAGGGTGAAAATGACAGCAACGAAGAAACTAGAAAGGAAGAGAAAAAATGGTACCTAAAAAGGGATTAGCTAAAATTCAAGAAAGTAAACAGATCAAACTATCAATGTGAAATATTATGAAATGAAAATATAAAGAAATTATACCTGGTTCAGCTAAACATCCTTTGTCAATTTTCCATTCAGACAATGATGAATCAACTACCGATGCATTTTCTTTCATAGTGTCAGATGACATACTTTATAGGTTCCTGAATCGTTAACGAAGGGAAACAGTAAAATGTATCAAACAATTAAGAAGTGCAAAACATACAAGATGGAATATTCTGTGCCCATTAGTAACTCGAATATTGCTTAATTAGATAATTAAATTAGATACTACATATATCCTGCCTGCCTGATATCTATTGATCTACATCTATGCGATTCAGGAACCATACTATGTAAAAACCTTATGTTACATTACCTAAAAGGATTTATACTTAGCCTGTACACCATGTACACTATAGTATATACACTCTCGAAACCAAACCAAAATTACATATTCGACCATACTAAAAAAATGCGCATATTTGATAGAACATTAGCCGAGATTAAGTGAATGCCATGCATCAAAGTTGGCAAAAAAAACAATCAAATTTCCATATTGAAAGGAAAATACAAACAACACCTAAATGTTATCGTACAGAATTGAATCGCATAAAATTGACACGAAATTTATACCTAAATAGACGATTAAGCCTGTACCTTACACCCACAGTCATAGCACTAAAACAACTCTAGTGTAACTTATAGTACGCGTTTATGAAGTAGTAGCATTTTAATTATGAATCATACACGGGTTCAATTTCGATGCAACATGGCTAATATGCTTATGAAATCCCTCGACCGAGGGAGCTCAATAGAAACTAAATTGTTCACCAAACGTATTACAACAATAAACTAAATTCAAACGAATCGAATTTAAATAAAATTATACAAGTACATATGATTAGTACAAAGACTCCACATTTATAGACATTGTTATTACAATACAATAAAAGCTAGGATTATTGAATGGTAAAATGTAGATGTTTATAGAAATGATAAAAATTGTAATTGGCTAAATAAAATTGAAGATAATAGAGTATAAAATACATACCTTTATCAAGGGAGTGAGTGAGAGATGAATTGGGAAATTGATGATAAGTTTTGCCCTAGTTATTTTTATTTTTTTTATTTCGTTGTAGTACTAGCTTTTAATTGTTACTGTACTTGAAAATTGATGAAGATTATTAGCGAAAGATTTTACTTGTACTTGAAAATTGGGCTGGAAAAAAATACTGACTTTTTCTGAGCCATGGTCCAACAGGCTTAGCCTAAAACTACCTCCAATAAAGGGGTAAATTTGAAAATGTCATCAATTACAGAAGACTATTGTAAGGGCATGTGGAGTTTAAATTTTAATAAAATTACTGAATAAATTTGGATTTATTCTTACAAAAAGGACAAAAAAATGAGGGCATCTTACTTCAATAGAGGACTATTGCAAAAGGCATATTGCTTTTAGTTATCTTATATTTTAAATTGATTTTGGAAATATAATTTGACAAAATAAAAGTGAAAAATATATATATAAGTATTTTTTATTTTAAATCATCTACAAATAGAGATTAGGACTGTTTCATTTGGACACCAAATTATTTTATATTTTTTATTAAAATATTGATATTTATTATATGGAGGAAATAGAAATGTGAATGGTTTTTGAAATGTACTTCTACTGTAGAGTGTAAAAGATTGTGAAGATATTTGATTATGTGATAGTAGAATAATTTGATGTGGAAGGAATAATTGATTTTTTAATTGTCTCCTATTAAAGATAGTCTAATGAATAATGATAACTAACTACAAATTGTGAAAATGACATTAAAATTGAGTGTTAATTTTGATGATAACTCTTACAACATTTTTTAATACATTAATTACAATCCATTGAATCCAATCACAATGTTCATGAATGCATTATGTTTAAGACTTAGCAACTTAGGAGTTAGGATAGCTAAACCACATAACTACAAAAAGATTAAGTAACTTTTTTTACTCCCTCGCTCGATAGTTCAGTTGAGGATCAAAGTATAGTTATAATAATTTCTTTTATTATAATTTTATGACAATTAAATTTATTAGCAAATTAAGGTATTATTGCTTATTGATAAATTTTTTTGTTATAATATATATAAGTTAATGAGAATCCGAATTAATCTATTGGCAATTAATAACTCATCTTTATTATTTTATACTCTATATATCCACTTTTAAAATTTGAAATTTACTTCAAGTGAGCTAGCTCGGCTCGATTTTGGCTTTCCTGAGTGAGCCGTCAGCGAGGCAGAGCCATCTACATTTCGACTCGGCTCGATAACAGCTTTAGGAACATTTACTTTTCTACATTTTTAAATTTCAACTTATATGTACTCCTCAAGTTCCTCTTTACTTGTCTTTCTAGGTCAATTTTTTGTTTTAAATTACTTGTCTTTCTAGTATAGAAAATTATAATTCCACATTTTTAATGTACTTTTTTGTCTAATTTTTGTTATTAAATTATCAACCAACCAATGATATAGTTTCAATTAATTGTGCTAATACCCGACCACCAAGATGCATCTTCTTTTCGGAAGCTCATCCTATAAGAACTCCATTGACCAGCGTGCTTGGCACAGGATGGGTGATCCGCTGAGAAGTTTCTCGGTGAAACACGTGAGACCGAAAACATCTTTGGGGAAAGACCATGGTGGTTTGTGAGTCGATTACTTCAAAGGAAATCCCAATAAATCTCTGCGTCCAGGTGGCCGGGCGTCCTAAGTATCATTCAACGATATCTTTTTGACTAATTTTTATTTGCTTAATTTATGTACAAATGATTATAAAAACAACTAAAAAAGAAGGGAGGAAATTACAATATAAAAGTATCTTCAGATTAATTTTATTTCATCGAAACGTTAAAAGATACCCAGTTGCTTTAATTCTTCTCAAAAAGTATAGAAAATGCATGCACCTTCTTCATATTGTTGTAGCAGCTAGTTCTCAAGTTTTTTCATTACTCTACATTATCGTCATCTTTTCTAATAACGTTAATGAAGATAAACATTTGAAAACGTGATACATTAGAGATTCTCACTAATACTCAAAAATGTTGTAAAGGCCTAAAATTAATCCCTTGATAATTCTAATGGCTCATAGTTATTATTAGCGCACGTTTATTGTGGTGTTTATTCCTGTTTAATGTCCTCACGTTTCTTTATTCTTAGTTCTTACCCCAATATAATATGCATTGTACGTGAGTTAAATAAATAATGGTAAGTGCTTATTATATTTCGGCTATTATATTAAATAATCAAACAATAAGGTTAAAAACACAAACAACGCAAATTCACGTTTAACACGTGATAGTTTTAAGGGTAGCCTAGGTGACATCAGTTGACATACAATGTTACCTCGTAATTCACGTTTTTTTAAGAATCCGGTTATTCGGTTCACTATTATGTGGACCCCTGTGGTACTTATTTTACTAAATACTCCACTCTTTGAGTAATAATCCTTCCAATTCAAAATATAACATTTTTTCTTGCCCAACTTTAATTATCATTAATTAATTAACTATATTATGAAAAATTTAAAAATTTATTTTTTATGAAAATATATTTAAAAGATAAATTTATTCATATCAATTTTTATATTTTGGTAAGAGGCAAACTGATCAATTAAAAATAAAATTTTAATGAAAAGATCCTACAATGAATTAGAGGTAGTACTAAATAAAATATGCATTACGTACATGCTAAGTGTTTATGTTTTCATCTTTAAATTATGAGATTATAAATAAAGTAATTAACTATTCACATAAATTTATAAATTATACTTTTGATTTATATTATAATTCATTTTGTTCATAGTTATATAATCATTTACAATTTTTTAATAATAGATTTAAAAGTCTTATTACCATACTACTCTTCATTTTTAAAGTTTAATAAAAGAATGTCTCTTTAGTTATTTTATTTATTGTCAGAAAATATCACTTTTCTCTTTTAATAAAAAAAGCACCTTATATTATTTTATTTATTATTAGAAAATATCATTTCTCAATTGATTAGTAGTATAAATTATTCATAATTCTATTATTCAATTTTTTTATGGTATTCATTTTAACATATTTTAATTGATGATTATCTCAATAATATTTGCACAAAACTGAATAATATCAAGACTTTATTATCAAATTCTCTCAATTTTAGCCATGCAAAATAGCCAAAGAGGCCACACATTAGATGTCCTTGTTCGAATGTGAAATATTCCAAATGAATCACATTAAAAAATCAAGTAAATACTAAAAGTTGAAACATACCTACTTAAAAAGTATATCTCGTGAAATAAATTGTTTAATAAAAAATTAAACCTTAATAGTGTATATGTGATTAATAATACTTGATATGAAAACTTTTAAAATTATGACATAAATAACAATGGTCACGAAGTCATTCAAATAGAATTTAGAATGCGGAATTTTGTAATAACCGTTACGTTAAAAAAAAAATTTAAAATTTTTAGGTGGGTGGGTAGGACGAGAGAGATAGTATAAATAATTTTAGAATAATAATATTATTTAAGTAAATTATTTGAACGAACTCCACATTATAATTTAGTAGTAATAGCCGGGAGACGATTCGAGTTAAGTGCCGTCGTTCGATGGATCGATAACTTCGATTACATGTTCGGGCAACCTGAAACTCTGTCTGCGGTTTTCATGACTTAAGAGTTAGAAGTTATCTTTTCGACACTTATCATCACAAAATATCCTGAAATCTCTTGCGTTTCGCTTTGTCTTGAGGATCCTTAGACAAACCCAAAAAAAATTTCTTCCATTTCTTCACTTTTTGTTGCATATAAAGATCCTCGAGTTGATTGTTAAAGGCTTAAGCATTTTTCCCCGATTTGGTGAAAATAGGTTTTAGTTGATTTTTAAAGGGTTGAATTTTTGGTTGACTTTTAATTTCAATTTATGATGAATCTTTAGTTTGTTATGGATGCTATAATTAGTATATAAGTGATGAATTCATGACTTAGAGGCCGTTTAAGGATGTATAGTAGGGTTGACTTTTCTAGGTTTAAGTTGACTTTTTTTAGGTTGATATTTTTATAAAACTTTTGCAAGTAACTCAGCAGGAGACTGCTTGGGACTTATTGGTTGTTGTGATGTTAGGTGGTGGTTTAAGTGGGTTCAAAGGGAGTTAGGTTGAAAAAGTGTTATTTTCAAGTTTGAGTTATAATCGATATTTTGGGTATAGGTTGTTAATTATGGATTTGAGGGTTAATTAGAATGACTTATAGTTGATTTGAAATATTGAAGTAAGATTGAAATTCTAAGCGAGGGGAGATCGATTGGGTTATGTCAGGCGGACAGTGGTCTAATTTTTATCAAAGTCATTTTTAAGACCGTTTTAGAAATAGTTCAACTTTAAGAGTTGGTAGCGACTATTTAAAGGCACTGGGAGTAATTTAATAGTAAAGTTTGATTATACTTTAAGGTGTTATTTGTTGTTAAGTAGTTGATCGTGGAAAGGGAGATTGAGGAATGATGTACGTAATATTTTTTGTGTTATGATTAAATTGAGGAATGATATACATGTAATTGTATGATTATGTGTGATTCATTTGAGTAGTCATGATATGATTAATATTGATTACGATGCATTAGCGTTGAAGATTCAAGCATAGAGGTAAGTAATAGCTGAACTCAGCTTTTATAATTCATAATTCATGACCTTCATCGGCACTATTACATTCATTGACTGTAGGCTTGTATTCTGCAGCCGATTGTGATGATTCTGATTGTGCCGGGATGTTTAGATGTATTGCTTTTATATTGGTTTGGGAGTAAGTAGTTGATGAGGTTATGTATGACTTTGAGGTGACTTAGGTATCGGGATTTGACCCTATAGTTGGGATGATTGCTTGGGTTAGCTCCCCATACCTTAGCGTAGTTTAGCATACTCACAATTATAAACTTCTTTTTGATCTGCTTTGTTGTGGGTATCGGTGTGGCCCCTATACTGCAGTATAGGCGTGCTTGGTTTGGCACTTATTATAAGGTATGATCTTGATCACTGTTTGTGCATTGTCGTTATTATTTATACTAGATATAGGCATGCTTGGTTTGACCTTATACTTTTCAAAAGGCGTGTTTAATAGCCGGTTGATCCATTCCTGCGGTGGCGGATTGAGTATATCGCATTAGAGGTTGGTATACTTGTGGTATAGTCGATGTTGAGTCTGTGATTTCATTTTGGGTGATTGTGTGTGTTTATTGAGACCTTCATTTATATCCTTATGGGGCCTTCTTTAGAATTTTTATTGTATGACAGTTAGGTAGTAGTCCTTGATACCATATGTATGTATTTTATTCATATTGGACTATAATATTGTCTATCTGGTGTTCCAGGTGTAGTTCCCCACATTGTTAAGTGTTCACCTTGGCGACACACCCCTTTTTTTTATAGGCGGCATTTTCATTTTGTGCGAGGTTGGCCGGCGGATTAAGCCAAGAGGTGTTTGAGAGTTTTGTTCAGGCTGGGTGAGCTTGGTGGCGAGAGGGATCTCACGATTTTGATGTGTCGTCAAGCATTTTTTGATTGACCCCATGCTATTTTTCACACTTTTGCTTAATAATGGGTGTCACTTTGTATTCGAGAATCTTTTTCTTTTGTAGCCTTTACTTAGGCATTCGCATTTATTGGGATATGTTGTACCTATATGGAGTTGGTTAGTTGTCTCGATGGATTATGAAAATTTATTATTTTGAGAACAGTAGCTGGAAATCGAAATTTTCGGGTAAACGAATTATGTTTAAAGCCAGGTAGATCCATTGATATATGGTATTTCTGGTGTTCCGATTATAATGATTCTCACCTCAGGGCTTAGGCACAGAGGTAAAATTTACGTTCTAATTTGACACATCGAATGTTCATTAATAAAGTGGATTACAACCACCCTATATACATATATTCATATATTTTTGAACCATAATATCGTGAATTATATTTTCATATAATTAGACAAATAATATAAATATTATTATGGCGTATCTTTATTTAGTTCTTAATCAAATACTCTCATTTTTTTTATTTGTTTTAGGTATCTATCAAATTGGAACTTTGACTATCAATTACTCTTAAACTATATCTTCAAAATATATATAAGAAAATAATATTGTAAAACTATTTTAAAATGAATATAATGATATAAATTTTATAATTATTAAAATAATGAGTAATTAGTAATTAATAAGTTAAAAGATTTCAGTATCCAACGTCAAATAAAAAAAGCTGAGGTAGTATTAAATAGTGAAGATTAATTTTTAATTTCTTTCATATGTTAAATTCAACTCCTAATTAATTATTACTATAGTTGCAAATAAAGATGTTTTTATTTAAGTATAAAAACTAACATGTTATTATATTATAAAAATTATATTCTAAAATAAAATATCAAAATCTCTCTTACTCTCCCGTACTAAATGATTGTGTGCTTGATTTTAATGCTCAAAATTGACAAACTATATATAAACATAATTTTGATTTAAATAAAAGTTAATGTAATATTAAAATTATTAAAATATTATTTTGATCCATTTTGCAATATTATACAAGCTTAAAATAAAAATATTTTGAATTTAATAACATCATCAAATATCCAAATTTAAACCTTGCAATCTATTAGGGATGAAGGAATATTAGATATGTATCATTGCTTTTTAATTTTCAAATTATTGAATGTAATTAAATGTAATATAAAACTATCACAATAATAATTTAGATATATATTAAGGTTTAACTAGATATTTATTAAGGTTTAATAATTTAGGAATATCTAGATATATATTAAGGTTTAATTTAAATATCACATACAATTTAGATAAATTATTAAAGAGACTTATTTTGAAACTACTTAATATTAGTATAGTAATTACTCTTAATTTCTTGAGAGAGAACAGAAGCGATTGTTTAGTATATTTCGGGTTTTAACATGAATTCTGTATGATCTTGTTGTCTTGATGCTTTTAAACAATAGACTCTCGGGTACTATTAGTATATAATTATATTTTATTTTATTTTAGAGATTTGGATGTGTTATAAGATTATATTTTGCCTATTTTTAGAGAGAAAGTAAATTAGTATATTTACATAATTTATATATATATATATTAATTTTAGCTATTAGTGTCACTCCCATAGATAGATAATTTAGCAATTAATGATATAAAATAAAAAATAAAAACTCACTTTTATAAGTATGGGGGGATTATTTGTCAAATTATTGGTTCTTGTAATGAGACTAAAATATTAATAATATATATTTGTCGTTCTAGAATTATATATACAAATTTAGAAGAAAAAAATAGTAAACTTTAATTAAAATATAGATGGCAATTAATTCGTGAAAAGAACTCTTTGTCTATTTAATTCATTTTGCTTTTAAAAAAAGATATATAGGTATAAAAATTAATATAGAAGTAACATTTGTGTTTATATAGGCTGATACGTTAGAAGTGTTTTGAACACCCATTCCAAAATAATTTACTTAATATTCGATTTGAACGCATTTAAACACCTAGATATGCCGCGATTGAAAGCGCATCATTGGTTAGTTGATAATTTAACAAGAAAAAAAGGTCAAAAAATATATTGAAAATGTAGAATTACAATTTTATATGTTAGAATAATGATAGGTAAAAAAGTCCAAATATTATAAGCTAGAATGACAAGTAAAAGAATCTAGATGGGTATAGCTTTATTCTTTTTCGTTTTAATCGATAAAAGTGAGTATCTAACTATTACTCCCTAAATTTTTAGTTGTTTTAAACATTTGTACATAGATTAAGAAAAGGAAAAAAATAGTCAAAAGTATTGCATTGAAAATGGTAATCGGTTGAAATAATATCATTGGTTGGTTGTGACTACCTCCATTTCCAAATTAAATGACTTTTTCACTTTTCTGAGTTAACAATCATTAATTTACTTTTTTTACATTATAAAAATTTAACCAAAATAATAATGTGAAAATATTTTAAAATAGATCAATGACCATCAATTTTATATTTTTTAGGGTGAGTGTATAAAAAAATGTTTGTGATCAAAAATCTTGACACGGAATCCCAAAACGTCAATTAATTTGAAATGAATGGAGTAATTTGAAGAGAAAAAATAGTAAAAGAGATAAAATTGAAAATAAAATATTCTTCATTATGCTAAAAGCGATAACTATTTTTGAAATAAATTTATGCATTAAAAGCGAATAATAAAAAAGCAGGAAATTATATCAGTAACAATATATTTTGATTAAACACTTTAAATTGTACTCATAACAAAAAGCTAACAATTCACATTATTGACATGACGAGAAGAAATAATAAATTCTCTTGAAATTAGAGTATCACAGAAAATTCCAAATTTTTTTTTTTAAAGTTGAGGAAGCTAGGAAGATAATCAGTTATTGGCCTTGAATCTGAGAACAAAACCCCATACATCAGGTGTTACGGAAAATTCCAAGATTAAAAGTCGAAAATAATTAGGCTACATAAACAATCAACAATAGAAAAACTACCTGGAAAGCATTTAATATTAATACATTTTATTTTCCAAAAACCTTCTTTTTTCAAACTCAAGAACCAAATATAATCAAAAGTATAGTTAAAACTGAGATTGAAAGTAACAACAATGTCTTACCAAGAATGCTTGAGAAGAAGCGTGATTAAGTTTGAAAACCTTTTAAGTAAGCCAGTCGCTATTTGAAATGGCGCAACATCTTACGAATCCAGAGATACTATGACTTTCAAAAAAAATTATTAAAATCATTCAAAGGGAGAACCATTGGATGAAATCGTATCATTCATGAAATGTCTCACTTTTTGAGATTTTACCGAAGAATAAAAGCGTCCCCATGTTTCAGAAGCTTGTAAGAGTTAAAAAGTATAGTGTTTAAATCCGATTCCTACTCTACCAAGCTGACCTTAAGAAAATTAATTGTCCTTAAAATTCCATTCTAATCTAGGAATCAAAAGGAAAACACCCTTCAAATTTGTATCCGTCATAGGTTGCTTGGCCCGACTACAGAATAATCAGATTATTAACATTCTTAATCACTAATTTGTTCATTTACTTTATTGCTCAAAATATATCATTCTAATATATTTTCATATATCGAACAAACCTTCCGGATGATATGCATATAAGGGCCTCCTAGATATAGCATGAGCAAAGAGACCGCTCTCAAAACAATTTATTGCATCCATTTCTTGATAAAACTAGGAGGCGTCAATTGAGTGAGTGACATCGGATTCGTTATTCTTGGTAATAAGTAAGATCCTTTAAAATGAATCATGATATCTTGGTTCACAATATGCTTTGTTCCATCAGGAGGACATCGTATTGTCAAAGGTGGAAGTCGAATCAAATTTTTAATCCTTTTGTCAAATTTCCATTGTATTCTCTCGAGGATCTGAGGGTTTTGAACAAAATGACTGTTATTACAAACTTAAACACTTAATCAAACTCTCCATTTTGTTTTTGTTTTAGGACATCAAGATCTTTTGGGGAAAATTTAACTCTAAGTTCCACACTATTTACATTTCAAAATTTTGAAGACCCATCATATAAATCGAAGTATTTAGAAGTCAGTAGCGAGAATTATTCACGAAGATCTATGAAGCCAAGTAGTCTATCTCCATCATATCAAAGCTGAACATCCTTGTTCCAAAGCCTATAATACTATTATAGCAAGCAACGGGTTGAATATTGCTCATTGAAATTACTAAGTTGATGCCCACCATACCCTTTTCATCCACTGGCTAACATTTTTTGAAAAGGATTTTTCGATTACGGATTGATTTTGGTACGAATTCTCTCCTCAAAGTAGATTGGTTTGTTCAACAACTTTCATCAACAAGGCGATGTTTGATGGTCTTGATAAATCTTTTTATTGATTTATGATGTTTACATGATTTTTTGGCGTTGCTTTATTGGGGGGTTTGTTTGGGCTCCAATTCTACAGTAAGAAAATCAACAACTTTACTTGGTAGCTTTAGTTTCTTCTCCTATTTTGAATCCGATGCCTTTTGCTCCTACGCACGTGCCCGATGCATGTGACTACACGGTATTCCATACATCCGCGTTTTGTTAGATCCAATGATGATGTATACCAACGTGATTTCTCTCTTCGTCATGCGAGCCGAAGCCAGCTTACGATGTGAGAGAGGGGATGGGTTGACCTATAGAATGGAGGCTCGGCGGAGGATAGAATTTGGGCAACAGAGATGGAGGAGGCGGCGGAGGCGGTGGTAATTGGGGCTTAGGGTTTGGGAGGGTTTGGGTGAAGGATGAGTAAAATCTTTTTCACATTCTTATTTTTTATGTAAAAATATTGTTTGAGGTATACATACACATGGTTAAAAAAAATATCATTAACATATATAAAAATGTGAATAAGGGTTGTGTTTATCACTTACACTATTAATTGAAATAAATAACCCTTCTATCTAAAAATCTAAAAATTAGGAGTTCGGCAGATTAACTACTACTTCCTCCATTGTTTTGTTGTGAGTTTTTTCGTATATCGAGGTTGAACTTTGACTATCAATTATTTTTAAACTATATGTTCCAAAATTATAAGAAATATGTATTATGAAACTATTTCAAGCCGAATCTAATGATATAACTTTATATTTATTAAAATAATAAGTAATTAGTAATTAATAGTCAAAATTTCGCCGATATACCACTCAAATAAAAAAAGCAGGAGAATAATATTAGTATTAAGTAAATACTTTTATCTTTGCGTATAAGATTATCAATTGAAGGGAATTATTCCAACTGCATATGCATCATATACATTTGACATATATACTTGCTTCGCCAATTTGTGGAGTAAATCCATTTTTTTAATTAACTTTGTTTTATTTATCTCAATGCATGTGTAATGATTCAAAAGGTATGCATTGAATAACACAATTATTTTTTGCTTAATTTTATAGCCTTTATGATTCAATTCACAGAATATACTTTCATATATTATATATTATTAAATTTATTCTACGCTTTCATCAATATGATTTTCGTCATATGTCATTTTAATCTTTAATAATTTGTGTTAGTTAAATAATAATGTGTTTTTATGTAGAACTATTGTTATTATTATTATTATTATTATTATTATTATTATTATAAGCATTAGTTAAATAATATATATTTTTGTAGAATTATTATTATTATTATTTATTACTCCTCACAGTTTCCTTAATAATTGTCTTTCTAGGTCAATTTATTTGTTTTTGATGCTTTTGTCTTTCGTAGAAAATTGTAATTACATTTTCAATGTACTTTTTGTCTACCTTTTTTTTTATTAAATTATCCAACCCAACCAATGATATAGTTTCAATTAATTTATCATTCTACATTTCCATGTACTTTTGACTATTTTTTCATGTCCTTAATCTATGTGCAAATGATTAAAGAGAGACAACTAAAAAGAACAGAGTTATTAGCAGAACTATTGTTATTCATTATTATAATGAATTAGTTTAAAATAAATCCATATGATTTGGGAGTAGAATTATTATTAGTATTATTATTATTTATTATTAGTATTAGTATTATTATTATTATTATTTATTATTATTATTGTTATTTTAATTCTGTGCATATACATAATGATTTTTATATATTGAATTATAAAATTTAAATTATACTTTTTTAAATCATACAAAATTTAACCCAAACATAGAAGCAAATTAATTAGATGATACAGCTAATGATCAATTCGTCAATACATTTAGTCTGAGATGACATCAAATTGTTAAAATAAGCAATTATAATAATATCTATGGACATCGTATTTTATTATAATTTTTATATTATATTTAATTATTGTGATCAATGTCCCTTCAAAAATAAAATATATTAATTAGAAAAAAATTCAAAAGAGTGTAAGTTTTTGCGCCGTTTTTATAATGATTTGAATTAAATATAAAAAACGGTGCCGAATATTTGAGAAATGGGTGCCTACATGCTCGTCATCCTTGCGCATACAACTTTTACTAGTATATATAAATATATATATATATATACATGCACGTGGTTTTGGTATATTTTCATGTGTTAGGACAAATGTCATTGTAGGCCACTATAATTTGGAAGTAATTATACGTCTTTAATTGTTAATTAGATCTCCCCTAATCCTGAGATAATCACACGAAAGCGAAAGTAATACTCCCTCCATTTTTTTATAGTTGTCATTTTAGCTAAAAAAATTGTTTTTTTATAGTTGTCGTTTTTTATTTTCGTTTTGATATCTTTTTGAGCTATTTTTTATTTTGAAATAATGACAATTTAATGATGTTGTTTTTTAAGTGATTGTCATTCTGTTATTTGATGCCTTTTTAGCTACTTTTTATTTTCTTGGTTTATGTGAAATTTAAGCAGCCGGCCCAAAAAAGCGTGCAAATGGCTAAAACGAATAAAAGCGGAGAGAGAGTACAGTAAATGACACCATTATTTATCTTCCATATATAAAGAGTGAGTGAGTTGGTAATCAAGAACCATCCTCGAGTAAGCTATCAAGCAACTCTAAGAAGGAAAAAGACACCATGGAAATGGACTATTCTTTCGACCAAATTAACGATCTCCTAGAGATGTTTCCAGATACTAATCTCTATGATAATCCATTCTTACAAGAAAATTATTCTCTTGAAAATGACCCTTTTCACTTGCATTTTATTCCCCCTCAAAATTCCCCTTCAATTCTTCCTGATCAACAACCAATACATATTAGCCAAGCTCCAAAACTCAAAGATGATAATAGACCAAATACAGATTGTAAAATGAAGAAGATTTCTCATAGAGACACAGAGAGACAAAGAAGGAAAGAAATGGCCTGCCTTTATCGCAATCTTCGATCTCTTCTGCCTATCGAACGTATCAAGGTTAGGCTTTTGTACCAAGTAGCGGTAAAATATCCTAATGAACTAAGTAGTTTTGAATTGATTCAATTCAATGAATCTGGACGATCTGTTACACTTTGCATAATATTATGAGTTACACTTGTTTAAGACCATGATCTTTATCTCAATTTATATGCTTAGAATTATTTTTCTGCCTCTTTAACTAACAATGGATATCATCTGTTTTCATTTTCAGGGGAAACGTTCTGCTTCCGATCATATACATGAAACAACAGGCTACATTAAACAACTTCAAAACAGGATTGAGAATATCTCAAATACAAGGGATAGATTAAACCAACAAGAGAATTCGAGATCTTCATCTCCAAGAACTGTGGAAACACAAAGTTGTAGCTTCACTAGTGTAAAAGTTCGAGGTTCAACGGTGGGCATGGAGGTTTCCATCAACACTGCCTCTGTTGGAGGGGTGAATCTTTCCAGGGTGCTAAATGTTGTAAACAAAGAAGGGTATAATATTGTTGGATGCATTTCTGCAAAAGTAGATGAAAGATTACTTCACACCATTGACATAGAGGTAATGCAAGACATGGTTAGGGGAAGAAAGAGTGGTACTGATCCAAATGAACTCCAAGAAATGTTGGCAAACTACTGTAATTGGTGGAACTAGCTAGTAGGGGTGGGTCCTTTTTGAAAAGTAAATGTTTACTACTATTAAAAAATAAAATTTTACTATAGGTTATGAAAATTTATGTGTTTCGTCCTTCAAACTTCTATAGTTTTCCTTATTTTCCTTGCTATCTATGCCAATTTTATATAAAAATCATGTTTTTGACAGAACATATTGGATATTATTAGTCTAAATGAGGACTGAAGCTTTTTAGATAGCCGCTATTAGGGATGATAAATTTTTTGCCCAATTGCAGATTTGTAATATATAGTGAGGAATCATTCTTTAACTTTGGAGGGGATTTTGTTTCTGTCCAATTGCAGTTTGTAGTAATATTCATCGCATGACTTGGGCTAGTGAAACAGTTGAGTTTGACGGTTATCAAAAAAAAAAAAAAAAACAGTTGAGTTTGACGTTGGTGCTCTAGGACCCGATGCGTATTTAATTTATGGAAAATTATCGGTATATTAATCGGAGTTGAGGCGTCACTTTGATAATTCAAGGACATGGGTATTGTCATGCAAGAGGTGGAAAGTTAAGTTAAATTGGTTTTTGTTCATTAATGATTCATTAATTATCAAAAATATAAATTATACCATTTTATAACATATTTTTTTCTTCTTTTAGTATAAACTTATTTTTAACTTTTAGATGATCTGTACCAATTTGTTCAACAAATTTTGAAATTGTTATATGTACCATCTTAAAATATTATATTTTAGTTATATGTACCATTTTTATATTGAAATTGAGTACATATGAAGATTAATCTGAGTATAGACAATATCACTTAATGAATTTAATTCGTTTCGCATTAAGACCTGTTAGATTAGGGAACTTTTGACATTTTCATTTATTTCATACATTATCTATTACATATCACATGTTATTTCTTTCACATAATTAAATAACCTTACAAATATTCAATTTTTTTGATGATGTCTTATTAATATCTTATTTAGATCCCAACAATTAAACAAAATCATCTTCTATCCTTTTAAATAAAATAGACAAATTGGTCTTGATTTGTAGATAATAAAACTTACAAAAATATGGATATGCAAACTATAAAAATGATCAATGAAAGAAAAAGTGAAAAAATAGTATCAATATGTGTGTGTCTGGAGTTAAAATAACTTTTACCTTTTCCCGATAGAGTCTTTGTCGTCTTGTTGGATCCCACAGTACTCCCGATATTCCAACTCAATAACATATATACCATATTATAAATATTATATCATATTTTTTAATATATATTATTTATTAATAATGTAATAATTATATTTGTCTTAAAATATTTTATTTAATTAATTTTTTAATATTAAATATTATTTCAATATTGTTAATAATATTTATTATTGCAATTTTATTTGGTTAGACACGAGAATAAATTATGCAATATTGAAAAATATTTTTATTATTTAATTAAATTTACATAATTATATTTTTTTTGTTTTAATATTAAATGTGTGTCAATATTGTTAAGCAACTTTTTATTATTACAAAATTTTTATTTGATTAGACACGAAATAAATTATGCAATATTAAAAATATTTTTATTTAATTTAATTTATAATTATATCTTTTGTTTTAATATTAAAATATTATTGTCAATGTTATTAACTAACTTTATTATTCATAATTTTATTTGATTAGATACAAAATAAATTATACAATAATATATACAAGATAAAAACTCAATTCGTACCGATAACTTTGTGAGTTATCATCCACAAGATTTTTAGTTACAGTTACACAATAAATTTGATTGAATCCGAATTTTTACCATAAATGTTGAATAAAGGATTCAAGCAGCGATGTCCTAACATCATGAAGTTTGGCTCTAATGCGAATACGGCAAATTGTGGCAAAGCTTGTTAGTAGTGTATTAGAGACGAAGAGCATGACTTGTTGGTGTTTGGTGTCCGCCCACTCTGCGAGTCGCGATTATCACCTTTTATTAACTCTTTCATCTTCCCTTATCATATTATGTAATATGATACATGCCTAAATAATAGTTGATAAATCACTCAAATCCACAATCAAGGATTCGTTTACTGGTGTTTGAAAGCAGTGATTGAAACTACACCCAAATGCTACGTTCCCGCGTCTTTCTATATGCCTCTTGTCTCTCCGCGAACATCCCTGAACATTATATATATCGCCAGAACCACGAATTGATTGGATAAATGTCGGCCATTTGGGATAAATAACATCAGCAAGATAATATGTTAGGTCATAGTGTCTTCCATTCACAATAAAGTTAACTTTTGAGTCTTGCACTCAGCATCATCAAATCTTGGTGATCGGTCATACTTGGTGATGTCGTTTAGAGTACCAGACAATCCAAAGAATGTATGACATATCCAAAGATGAAAGAGAGACAACGGCTTTGAGTATTACCGTTACCGTTCCTTGTGTCCTCGGTAAAATGCCCACTACCCGGCCAAGCTGGACAATTTTTTTCTATTCGATGCATCGTCGATACTGCAATCATACCTAAAAATCGATCCACCGACAGCACGAAGTAATCTCTGGGGAATGCTTCACCATTTAGCTTTCTCAAATAATTCTTCATACAAATAACTCTATCATGATAAACTTCACCAAGCACTCTATAGCGGTGAGCAGAACGGTTACCACATATTCATCACATGCATCTGGCATTCCATATCTTTATGCAACGTGCAATGTACATTTTTATGGGTATTAGCCCAACTTATTTTGTAGAGTTAGTGAAATATTTATACACCTGATAGATCATTGACAATTCGCTTTTCGCTGCTTTCTTATTGTGAAGAAATGTCAGACGGGGTAGTCTTGATTGAAAGTAGCATCATTAGCAAAGTAGTCCTTAAAATTACATTATAGAACTTCATGGCGATCACAGTTATAATTCTTTTTCTTTGTTCTTGTATTTTGAGTTTCAAGTTCACTTTGTACTTCTTGACTAAGTTGGTAGAGTGGTGTTACGTACATCGCCTCCTCATACTCATGGCGACTACGTAGATTTTCACTAGAATAGAATTGAAAGTTGGTAGAGTTTTGGTTGGGATCCATTATAAAATGTATTATTACATTAAAGAATTATTGTATTTAAAAGGGAATTACATTGGAGCTGCATACGTTGTATTAACATCCTTTGCATTTTACAAAGATATTAAGTATTTCATTGTAAGTTTAGCCCAAAAAGTGTGAATCGATATTACAATCAAAAAGTCCTTGCGGTATTTCTTGAAAGTGTGCTTACATTGAGTTCATGCAATTATTGCGAAAAGTGTTAACTGTGCGTTATCGTTTGAAAATTGTAAATGTAATACCAGGCCCAAAATCATGTTTGTGATATGTTTATTATGGTTTGATTGGTACTACTCATATTACTAGATGCATCTTCTTTTTCGGAGCTCAAATCTATAAGAACTCCAATGTTAAGCATATGACTGGGGGAGTAGTCTAGGATGGGTGGCTATTTGGAAAGAATTTGCCCCAGTGAGAACAAAATGTGATGGAAAGACCACCGTGGTGATTTGTAGAGACAGTCCATCAAGTCTAATAACGTGCGGCTTTGTGTTCCGGGCGTGCATCGATGGGGATGCAGTGATTAAAACGTATTATTTTTTTGAAAAGTGTGAATCTTGGATTAGATAACGTAGATTGACAATAATATAAAATGTTATTTATTGATAAAACATCATACTCCCTCCATTCCTAATTATTAAATATCGTAACATAGCAATACATCCCTTAATTGTGACCAAATAACTCCAACTCTAAGAGTTCCATTAGTTTCTTATCATTAGTGTCCATATGTGTTTTCTTAGTACCATATAATTTCATATTTTTGTCGCGTAGTTTCCATTTTGCTTCCGTATCGTTCAGGCTTCGATCCTTCACGAAAGCCATGTAGTCTTCATGACACTCAACCGCCTTTTCAACTACCTCAGCATGAACGTTTTTTCTTAGATTTTACCTTTCAGCGTTTAAATGCATCCCTTCCTTGTGGGCGTTGATGTTGGTATTTGATATTATTTCACCTCCTTCACTAGCAAGCCCTCTCTCTTGAATCCATTACTACGATCTGTGAATCTGTTTATATTTAATCATATATTTTGGTTCATCTGAACAACCTTCCATTCTTCCATTAAATTGAATTTACCATACATTGTCCTCCATGCCATTTCATAGGCTTTGTTAGAAAATAATCATCTTCGGACCAACCACACTAAGCCTTAGCTTTCTTAGCTGTCTATATGAACTTAATAAATTTATTAATCTTAATACGTAAATTGGCTCTTACATTATTTACTGGATCTTTCAGGACCACGTGGTGAATTTTGGTTGACAAATGCAATTATCGCATCCCAAAAGTACCCCGGTGAGAGACGTTCGATAGCTGAATCGACTGTATACCTCAACCAACCATTTATAAGCAATTTGTTATGCTCAGTACTCCATGAATTATAAGTTCTACTACCACCGCATTTTTCGTTGTATTTAGTAGGAGAGCTCAACTTTCGCGTGAATTGTTCGGAGCCAGTCATCCCCAACAACTTCTGGAATTTGTTGTGTACGATACCCGGGGTAATTAGTTATACCCATGCTAGGTTCTTGCATACCACCACTATAGCCATAGGGTGGAGGTGGTTGTCCATAAATAAGCATATAAAGATATTTCCTTGATACGGCATGTCCCCATTGGATCAAAATAAAGATGACATTGTGGTGGCATTAGAAGACATACCTAGAATTGATATTGAAGTCGGGCGTTGTTGCTTGGAATTGTTAGGATTGTTAAGATTGTTGGGTTGATGAAAATGAAATGAAGGATCCATAGTTCAAGCAGAAGATGGAGAAAATATAGCCTTAGATGGCGGCCAGTTGTTGTTGATGAAAATGTATTTGTTGGGTTGGTGATTAAAAAAGGAAACTGTTGGAATGAGAAGAGGGAAGTATCCAAAATATATAGAAATGTAAAATCATTTTTTTAATATATTGCTAATAATTGTTAGTCTTTGGAAGCAGGCGAGTCGAGATTATTGGAATGCAGGGGCTAGGCTAAATTAAACAAAAATACACACCTCTTATCACCTCTTTATGTAGCAGGCCAAAATTATCTATAAATCATAATAATTATCTATAAACAAAAATGAGCATACCTCTTATGAAGCAAAAATACACGTTTATCTCTTGTGCCGTACCTCTTTCATTAACTTCTCCGGCCATTCAGCCGTGTCGGTGTTCGGCAGTAATAGCTTACCAGATCGATGCCGATACTACATATTATAAATATTATCTCTCACTTAATTATTAATGTTAGATTATTTTTTACTAATGTAATTATATTTCTTCTTAAAAAATTTATATTTATATTTTACTATATTTAATTAAATGAAATAAATTGATTATTTATTACTAATAATAAAGGATCACCATTAAATGAAAGATTGGTGGACATTTATCTTAATCTCATGTAAAGATTGGGCTCATTATCAATTACAATGTTTGAAAAAACTTTGAGATAATGATACACTAATGAAATCCTTTTCCATTTACAAATGCAAATACACACTGCCTTTAAGTATAAGGCCTTAATAAGGAACCAATCATTAAAACGATGGAGGAAAATTATGATTTTATCATTAAATGCTAAAGATGCGCCTCATTTGAAGGAAAAGACAGGAAAAATCAATGTTCGTCACCACAGAGGCAAAAGACCTCTTATATCTGGAACAAATATAATATTAGGATTTTATCATGAAAAATGCATTTTATATAAGTGAAATCTCTTGAGATTTTATTCATGACTCACATGAAGGGAAAAACAAAGTCCAATGCCTATATAAACACTGGTGCTATAACACTCCAAACAGTGTCAACTACAAACTTGAAATTACTATTTTACCACCCTTCTATTTATAAGTATAATGACAAAGAAGTTTCATTAGAGGTAAAATACTCATTTCATTAATTAATTTTACTGTTTCAGTGTGCTTTTAGTCCTACTCCTATATAACCCCCGGGCCACATTATACATTTATACTCATCATACAGACATACACAAAGAAATACGAATTAATAAATAAAAATATCAAGGCACTAAGAAGATCAAATTCCGTGAAGAAATTAGTTGATCCCTTAAGGCTACACAAAACTAGTTTAGAATTTGTGTCCAAAATACAAGGTTGGAGATCATGCGAGTTGATCACTATTGAGAATATGAGTTATAATATCTAATGAAAAATGGATCAACTATTATTTTAACATATTCCATAATTCAATATTTACATGATAATTTTAATTTAACATATGATTATGTATCTTCTTTCGAAAAATTAGAATTTTGTTCTAACCATTTTTTAGAAACAAAATGCTTTTCTATCTCACTTGAGTCTTTTTGCACTCAGCAGTAATGATTCATTGGAGTCTATATTTCTCTCTTTGCTCTCAGCTTATTCAAGAACCCAAAACTACATAAAATCAAAAGTTCAAACATAAAATCAAAAGTCTCACAAAAGTACCTACCCCTACCCCACAAATTGTACTCTGTATATAAGGTGGACAGTTTCATCTCTTTTTCTCTGCATATGATAACTTCTGCAATACCACATAATCAGATCAGAAAGTCTTGTGTCTCAAATCCCAATATATGAGTACATACACCAACAACGAGAAAACTGTCACCAACTATTTTCTTTTTCCTCTCTCTTAATTAACCATTCATACAGTACTTTCATGTACTTATATCTCACAATTTTATCATTTCATCACATCAAAATTTCATCCATAGACTATAGTACCTAAGGTACCTTCTTTAGGTCTCTCTTTTTTTTAAAAAAAAATCGATCATTACAATACTCGAAACTGATGATATCTTGTCATTAGTAATATTTTTTAGTTATTAGGCAAAGCTAGTGGTTTGTTTGGTTGAATATTGCAAAGGGTAGTACTTTCATCAACTCCATGTACTTACATCTCAACAATTTAATCGGTTCATCACATCAAAAATCTCAATTCTCATCTATAGTACCTAAAGATACCTTCTTGTGGTCCTAAACTTCAAACTTCAAGCTTCAAAGCCCCATCAACTTCATCTCCCCCCTTCCCCTCTCATTTCTTTAGGTCTCTCTTTTAAAAAAAAAATTGATCATTGCAAGACTCGAACATGATATCTTGTCATTACGAGTAATATTCCATACTTATTAGGCTAAGCTAGTGGGTTGTTTGGTTAAATATTGCAAAGGGTACTTTATAAATTTCTTATTTCATAAAAAAAAATGCAAGAACCAAGTTTAGGTATGACGGGGTCAAGTGGTGAGGTAGTGAAGGGGGAGATAGTTGGTCACCCTTTGTATTCGCAGCTCCTTTCAGCTCATGTAGATTGTTTACGTGTAGCAACACCTATTGATCAGCTTCCTCTTATTGATACTCAGCTTTCTCAGTCTCATAATCTCATCAGCTCATATGCTTCAAACCAACAACAGAATGCTTTTTCACCTCAAGAAAGACAGGAGCTTGATGATTTCTTGGTTTGTTTTTCTTTTTTGGATCACTTAGGGGTTATGTATATAATATAGATTACTTCTTTTCATCATTTGCTATTGTTTGTTTGCCTTTTCATGTCATATATCGAGTCAAAAAATTTATATTAATGATTCTTGGATATAACAAAATATATCAAAATGGTATATTAGACTACATGTGCATTTTATTTATTTATTGTGAAGTAGTAGATGCGACTGGCAGATCGACTTCGGAAGCTTGACACAAGTTGTTGTCATATATAGGGTAAACTATCCCACCACTACTTTTATCGCTTTTAGGCGGGAGTCTTCGAAGGGAATTGAGACATTGTTAATGTAATATTATTGTTTGTTTGCTTGTCATTTTGTCAAGTGAAAATTGAAACTTCATGTATACTCCTGGTTTGGTTTTGATTTTAACAGATGGGTTGTGTGAATATACAGGAACAGTACTTGTTGGTTCTGTGTTCTTTCAAAGAACAGCTACAGCAACATGTCAGGGTCCATGCGGTTGAAGCAGTCATGGTTTGCCGTGATATAGAGCAGAATTTACAATCTTTAACTGGTAAAAACTCAGTTACTTTGGTTCATAGACTTTGATTTTTCATATTATGTCCTATTCTTGAAATGAATTAGTAGTGTAAAAGTAGGTAAACTGTCTGATGTTAATATAATATGACTATGTATTACTATAGTCATAGTATTGGTGATGATAGGATAGGAGAAACCAACTTGGAGGTTTTTGCAGGTTTGTGTAATTGTGTTACAGTACACCTAGAAGTGGGTACATTGGGGCCTACTTGGATGCTGTACTTTATAGTTAAGATGGTTCAATTAGTTGGTATGTGATGATGACTTATGAAGGAAACTGGGTCACATACTCACATCAAACTTACAACAACTGGTTGATGAGTGCATTTGGAATATTTTGATTCCATAATTTATGCCCTTTGTCCTGATTGATTGCTTCTTGACAATGGGGTTAAATTTTTTTCATAACCACAGTAATTAGCTTTCTCCAATTCTAGGATTCATTTCTTTAAATAAAATATAATCTTATGTTGAAAGATTAAGAAGCAGAGTCAACTAAGTATGAGTAGGCTTTTTCTTGCACTTCAAAGAAGTAAGTCAAGTAACCTATATATATGGAACTCAATGATGTGAATTCAGTTCCATGGATACTTAAATAGTATACCTTTTATAGTTGGTGGCATTGATTTTTAGCAACCATATAAGGATTCTTTGATTGCAATGTCCTTATCATAAAAGTCCCAAAAGTAATGCTTGTTTGTTGCATGATATATTACGTAAACATAATTGGATCTTATAATGATGCTTACCTGTTTAAGGCACTATTGTATCCCCACATGGACCAAATTCATAATGTGGGCGAAACAATTCATTTGTTGGGGTCTTAAGAAGGTTAAACCTACTGACAAATAAAGTTTACAGTAATAACAGGACGAACCAGCATAAAGAGATCTTTATGCGTTGCCATTGACTGATTAAACGGGTGGAGTTTGCGGGGGTCAAATTAATAACACATATATATCCATGAGGAGATAGGAAAAGATAGCTTTGTGTGCTTAAAATGGTGCATGGAAACATTCTTCTCATATAAGTCGTACCTGATAGGTGTCTAGAATCTTTGTAGTCTTAAGAAGCAGAGTCAACTAAGTATGATAGGTGTCTAGAATCTTTGTCACCCTAATGGCCCTAAGTACTGTCTTAACGAGCCATTTTTATCTCCTTTAAAGACTATAAAGTTCTTGGTGATGAAGTATGAATTTTATAGTCAACTCATGGATGACGTGCTTGTTCGGTCAAAAGAGAACCTACAAAATAAAAGGAGGCGCACCTCCCGTTAACACTCAGGCAAGGCATTGGTATAATGTGTGTAATAGGCATGCAAAAGCATAAATTACGAATTGAAAGATCATACCTTGTACCTTGAGGCCCTTTTATAGAATGGAGAGTGTGGTCTCTTTTATGTTGTGAGTGATGTGGGAGAAAGTTAGGTAGTTATGTCTTCTCCTCTTTATCATTTGGGATGGAGCCTTTGGCAAGTAATCAATCGTCATCTTTGAAACCGCATCTTCTTCAATACTTGACGATTTACGATCTTGGTGCCTATAAACTCTCCGTATGTAGTTTCTAATGATCCATAGCTTGCCCGCTCAATCTGTAGATAGCTGTCCCGAAATTCTTTTTAATTGAGTTAGGATGCGTACCATGTTACATCATAGCATCTCTGCTTTTCGCTTATGAAGTTCTCTGTTTGTCTCCAGGTTTAAGTTTGTAATCTAGTTTATGTCCCTTTAAGAAAATGTACTAAATTCTTTCTTATTGAGAAACAAAGAAATCCATTCGTTCCCTTCTTTGATAGGCTGTGCTACATAAATTAGTCAGTATATAAATTGAGACTCGGTGTTTTACAGCTCTAGGCTTTTATGGTAGAAATTGTTGTGGGTTGTGCCTCACCGCAGTCACTAACGTGATTATTGAACTAAAGCACCAGGAGGAAGATAGTAGAGATCCTTTTTGTCATTTTTTGAATGTTAAGAATGTTTGTTACTGCAGTAGAAAAAATGGTCATGACATTCTGTTACTCTAATGGACTTGATCATGGAGCCCTACAGATTGGTACCAGAAGAAACACAAGCAGCATATTGATACTTGAAATATTAACTGGTCTCTTTTGTTGGATAACTTGGACAATTTCCAGATAACCAATTATCCTAATAACTAAATTTTGTAGATACATTTTTAGCTAACAATCTCAGAATATTAAGTAACCAAAAAAATGATTGAGAAACTAAGAATTTTATCAAGATATTATCTCACTAATCGATTTTCTTGAACCAGATCAAACACATAGTTTGTTGAAGTTGTGACAATTAGTTATGATGTTACAAAATCTTATCTTGAATTTATCATATGGCCAACACTCAGGATTATAATGTGAAAAAGCAATGATTATAAATAAATATGCTTCCGACTCTCCTTAGGAGCAACTCTTGGAGAAGGAACAGGTGCAACTATGTCAGATGATGAGGATGAGCTGCTGCCAGATTTCTCATTGGATCAATCAGGAGCATCTGAGGCGCATGACATGATGGGACTTGGTCCATTGCTTCCAACAGAATCAGAGAGAACTTTGATGGATCGAGTGCGACAGGAACTAAAGCTTGAGCTCAAACAGGTAAAATCTTTTGAGATATCTTGATGAACATATGCATATTAGTATTCGATAGCTAACAACCATGTCGAGAGTTTTGATATAAGAAATATCAGACCACGAATCTGCAGTAACCAAAAAATACATCTTTCTTTACTAACATCTGTTACAATGCAGGGATTCAGGTCGAAAATCGAAGACGTGAGAGAGGAAATATTGAGGAAGAGAAGGGCTGGAAAATTACCAGGTGATACCACATCAGTGTTAAAGAACTGGTGGCAGGAACACTCAAAGTGGCCATACCCAACTGTAAGCTACTTAAAAAAGGTTGCAAAGTGTATTTAGACAAACGTCTCAATTTTTTTAACTTGTTTTAACAACTAATTTATGAATTGATCCAAAACATGATGCAAAATGTCATAAAAATCAACTTTTTAGTTGAGGCTCGAAGAGCTAATTGTTTATTTGGTGGGAATAGTGGGCCAGAGTTGCGGATTTAGTCTGCTTGAATCTTTCGCGTTGTAGGTTGATACCAGAGTGAGTGCAAATATGATCTTCGAAGTGGCAATTTGCCAGCGTTGTTATATTTTTACGTTAAAAAGCGAGGATGAATGTCTGATATTTGTTATGTTGTCGACAAATGTGCGACATTTCTATTCTTTCGGTAGCACTTGTAATAGTGTAGCTATTTGGATTAAGCTGGCTTGATCACATTATTTGGGATAAATCATCAATTACCGTAAAAAAAATTGCAAAAGAAAGAAAAACTTCAGCTCTGGTTAACAGTCTCAAGTTAAATCGAGTTTCGGATACATACGTGCAGGAAGATGACAAGGCAAAGCTTGTGGAAGATACAGGATTGCAGCTAAAGCAAATAAACAATTGGTTCATCAATCAAAGGAAGCGCAACTGGCATAGCAACTCACAATCTGCGATGTCCTTGAAGTCCAAACGCAAGCGATAGATCATTCACATCAAACCTTTTGCAGAGAGAACTTATAACTAATGGTTAGGTAATCGAGATTGAATTATTTTGCACAGACGTTTTCGAAAATGCAGAAATACTTGTAATGACATGACTGGTAGATTAGGCATCAATGTACTATATATCTGTTTTTAACATGACTTATACATCTTCTTGTAGCTTTTCTCCCTTTGAATAAGATAGTCGTGTTTATTATACTCACTGCATCATGAATTGTCAAACTTTCTTATTTTTGTTAAATCTCTTGGCTTTTATTATTATATATTTTTGTTTGTATTGTATAATCTTGATGAAAATTATATCAATGAAAATTACATTTAATTTCTTTCAATTAATATATTTTTATAAGATATTATCTGGCCAAATAAATATATTTAAGGTCGAAGTTCGAAGATGAGCAAAATTTAAAAGTAGACCCGTCTTTGTGGAAGGACAATATTATTAATTGGATAATATAGACTTGGGCCCGTAAGGTTTATGAGTGATGATGTATATATTTTGTCTAAACGTTATTTTCTCGTCAAAAGTTATTGATATAACGCGTGGTATTATAGAGAGCCAAAAAAAGAAGCCATAGCCTCCTACAAATAAAAAAAAAAGCCGGGTATTTATCGGAGAAAGTGACCCCTGTACCATTATTATCTAGGATCGTCGACAATCCGGGTAACATGATTGAATGCAGTGAACTTCATGCGATTATGAACAATGGGCTCGTTCGATGCGTTTGTCTCTGCGAGGTAGACGTAAATTTGGATTTATTGATGGCACTATTCGTAAACCCACGAACCCGACACATCTTTGCGATTGGGATGCAGTTCAGTCGACTTTAGTGCAATGGATTATGAACACCATTGATGACTCTCAGAAGGCTATGATTCCGTATTTTGAGGAGGCGAAACCGTTGTGGGATTTATTGCAGAGACGGTTTCTGATCGATGCTTGAACACTTATGAGCATGAATTGAGCGGCAATTATGCACTACAAAGCAGTTATCAGCGTATAGTATCGCGACTTTCTTTGGGAAGCGTATAGGATGAACTTCGTAAGAAGAAGAATGCAGTCCGGTTCTACGTGTGTTTGTGGAATGAGCGAGGAATTTATGAAACAACGTGATGAGGAGAAGTTTCATGATTTTTTATCTGGGATTAATCAAGAACGATTTGGGCATCTCCGTTCTCAGTTGTTGGCGCAGGATCCGTTGCCTACTTTGGATTGGGCATATAAAGCAATGAATCAAGAGGAGCAACTTCAGAAAAGCGCTTGATCGGTGGTGCTTATGATAATCCAACCCGATGTCATGACTTTTTGCGATTAAACCTCGGTTTCTTCCTAATGTAACTTGTACTTTTGCAATCGGGTGGGTCATGAAGAATCGACTTGTTTTGGTAGCCGCAGTTCAGTGGTGGGGGATAGGCCCCAAGTCCGAGGCTCCCAGCCCGAGCAGCAGGCGGCCCGTCACATGGCGATCGTGGCTGCGAGGGCAAGCCCTCTGATTTTCGAAGAGCGAAATTCTTAACTTCCGGTCTTGATTCCAGGTATTTGGGTGTGATTCGACGAGATACAGCAATTGCTCTCTGTTGGGTACTACACAAATGATCGACTTGAAAGTGAGTTTTCTTCGATTAGAGTGGCTTATCGATCACGGTGCCTCGAATCGTATTACAGTATCTGTCTTTATTATCCGATTTATGTGATATGCCTTTATGTACGGTTGGTTTACCTGATGGGAATAGAGTTGTTTCTAAGATATATGGCACGGTTCGATTATCCAGTTCTTTGGTTCTGCGTAATGTTTATTATGTTCTGATTTTTTGTGTAATCTGATATCTGTTTTCCATTTGACGGATGATATTATTTGTGTGATGCCAATTTGTGTTTACTCGGTTGTCTTACTCTGGAGACCTTTCGAGGACATTTATTGGACTCGGTGAAAACAGAGGTCTTATTATAGAGGCGATTTAATGTTCGGGTGAATCACGGTGGTTGCTCGGCGAATCAATTTTTGTGGCGTCAACGATTGGGACATCCGTCAATTAAGATCGTCTTGAACACTTCGCCCAATTTTTATGTCTAGTGATAGTTTGAATAAGACTTTTGTGATGTGTCTTTAATAGGGCAAAAAGCGAGTCGTGATTGTTTTATGTTAAGTGACAATAAGCGGGTTTTCCTTTTGAATTATTACGTTGTGATGCTTGTTAGGTGCTGCTACTAGAAATACGAGCAAAAGAGACGCCCGTCCGAAATAAGAACCGTCTCTGTTGTCAATTGGAGACGGGATGGAGTCGAGAACCACCAGCTTTTATGGATACCACAAATAAATACCCGACTCCATTCCATTCAAAACTCGACCCGCGTATTTTGAGACTTGATAAACTCATTGCGTCTCGAAACACCGGCGCAACCCGTCTGCATTGCCGACTTCGTTCCGACTCCTCTGAACGGCGCTGACCGTACTTAGCATGACCGTCTCGAGCCGTGCTCCATAAACCCATTGCCAAACCTTACTCCCGTTTTAGCAGGCGGAAAACCCGACTCCGCACGTAGGCAGGCTGGGCCGACTCGCTCGATGTAAGCGCAATCGACTCCCGGCCGTACCATGTTGAAATCCGACTCTGGTAGAATGACTCGAACCCGTCTCTGTTGCGACTCGTATATACCCGACTGGGCCGACTTCGAATTCGAAGGCCGGATCACGAGAATTCAAACTCACAATGAGACCGTGCCAGTGTCGGCGGCGTTTTACGCAATTTTATAAAAAAAGCTGACCCGGTTCTTTGATAACATGCGGCAGCGAGTACGCCAGCTACAAAAACGTCGAAATGATAAAAACAAATATCGAAAGATTGATTAAATGGCTTCGTACAAAGCAAAATATAAAAACATCAAAGATTCAAATATAAATATAATAATTTCATAGAACAAATACATAGTAAACATGTATTCATATATAAACATCAAACATTAATTCATATAAGCATCCAAGCGTCAAACTAATTCATAAACATCAAACATTAATTTATATAAACAAATTGAACATTCGACCTAAAATTAAAAATAAAAACCAAATTACCTATTTCAAACTTGAATATAGTATTTCTCTACAACAAAAGTAACAAATATAAATTACAAATATATTAACAAATATAAATGACATCTGAAATAAAAATTGATTCAAAGTATTAATCATTTACCTCTTTAAAGTGACTACAAAATAAAATAAAATTTAATGTTAGTAAACGATAAAATTATGGAAATAGAGAATTAACATAAAAAAAGATGATATTATGTGGTGGGTTGGGAAAAAAATGGTTGGAATGATGATAATGTGAGATATATATAGGGAATGAGATGCAGATCTGTGCAATCCCGTCTCCATTTGAAAGTTGTTCTTTTGAATTTCCCTCAATTTTGTAGGAGGGGAAATGAAGTTGAAAAGCCGAATCCATCCGTCCGTTTTTCACGTACGTCTCGATCACGTCTCCGTTACGTAAAGAATTAATGCGAGACATTTATTCGAAGCCCGTCTCATCTTGTCTACATCCCGACTACATAAGAGTGAGAGCTGCGGAAAAAAAGATACGGTTTCTGAGCCAAACTCCTGTTATAAACCTGATGAAGAAGCGATATCATGCTCCGCGGTTTTTGAAACATGATACGATAAGCGTATTAAATACAAAATACACCCACTACGCTCATTGTGCGTTTGATATGAAGTTTAATACAAAGTGCAAATTACTATGAAAAAACTTGTAACTTAAAATATTTGACTACTAATATTAGATCCGAGGTAAATTATTTCACCATCATCGTCATGAAGCAGCGTTCGGGATAGTACGACTAAATAATCCGAACCATCTCCCGTAATCGGATACCACGTAGGTAGTCCTCTTAGCAAACAACAAAAGCGCCCGGTTCCAGCAGCGGCGTCATTGATTAGGTCAGCCAAGGAGCAGGAGGAGGTTGTTGTTGTACTTTGGAGAAGACTCTATGGCCCCGATTATCCAAGCGGAGACATCCACGGCTGCATATGAGTCCAATCGACTGGAAGCTTCTGTGTTCGATTTCGTTTCGACGCTGCTTGTCTATGATCTCGGCTGCGTGATACATAGCGGATATAGTATACTTGTTGTGCAGGATGCTAGGATAAGCAGTGCATCTTTTTCTCCTTTTGTGTTTGATTTGAACGTTTTCCATTCTTCGGACCATTCAGCTATGCATATGCGATTATCACGAAACTTGACATAACCCGATGCGTTACGTAACCCTTCATCATAAACAACGTGCCGGTAAGAATGCATCCAGAACAAATTCTCACCGCTGATGATGAACCCGTATTGGAATATCCTCAACCAAAACCATTACTAATCCAATGTAACTCAACTTCAACTTTCTTCCGACACATTTCTATTTTGACACCTTCGACACGGACATCTTATCCGGAACAATATCATTGGCCAAGAATGATTTTAGCAACATCCATAAATTCCAATACACATTTCGTATATTAAATGCGTGAACCTTTGTGCTCTGCCGATAACGATTAATATACATCCAAAAACGATCTTGAGCCATTGTAAATAAATGTATTGAAATTAAATTAGTGGAATGGCGTACCTTAACCTAACAACAGGTTATAATTAGTGATTCATAGAATATCACTAACAATTGTGGATTATCTTCAATTTCAATTTGTGAATGATAATGTTGTTTGATGGGGTGGTTTTTTTGGTGGAGGTGCATTTTTAGGGTTGTGGGGTGTTTTTTTATTGTGTTTTTGTGTGTATAAAGCGTTTCCAATACGTGCATTTTTAAAGTTATTGCGAGAACAACTGCGGCGATGCAGGCGGGATGGAGTCAGTATTTAAACAATGGTCAAATAGTATAACACTACAAAGGAGGCGGGATGGAGGCAGGGTTTTCGCGACACAAATGGAGGCAGGGATGAAAACGAGGTTTTTAAATATAATTCAAATAGTATCTTAATAAAAAGTAGGCAGGGATGGAGGCGAATTATTTAAAGAATATTCAAATATGATATACAAATGGAGACGGGGATAGGCAGATTTTTGATAATACAAAAAGGAGGCGGGTATTTAAAAATATTTCAAATGGTATAACAATAATAAAGGAGACGGGGTGAGATAGACCCGTCCCCGTCCGATCTCTTAAAATGGAACCGTTCGGGAGCGGGCTAATATATGGAGGCGAGGGGTCGATACCGGGTCATCTCGGACCGTCTCGTTAGTGGAGGCAGGTCCAAAGTGGAGGCGGGAAAGAGGCGGTCGATGCCAGTCCAAAATCTCCATTTTTATTTAAAATGTAATGGTTTTTACAGACCCACAGTCGCGATTGTTAATGGACATATTATTTGAAAATAATATATTAGTGGAGATATGATAAATGTAAATATCTTGAATTAGTGGATATGTATACATTCGAAGCAACGATATGTTATCTTTTCGACATATTACATGTAAAGTATAGGATTCTGACCTACCGTCTATATTAACGTGTGATGGAGTAGATTTGCCATTTAGTGACGAACAAATATCTTATAACGTCATCATGCGCATGTAATGTGTCATATTAGTATATGTGATTATTGAATGTTGTATAACTAAATAAAAATGTCGATATATAACTTGTTATTAGTTAGGATTTAATTTAAAACATATAATATGCTTCGCTCTGATAAATTAATGATTTTTGTTCATAAATCTGGCGCCGTAGAATTGAATGGGAGTTCTGATACCTTAGGAATGTGAAGTGCACTTTTTGTCGATCTGTCTCGAACCGTCTCCATTTTTCATAATCCGGTCTCGACTTCCGTCTCCGCCTTGGACACTATTAAATACACCGTCGCTTTACGTCTCAGATTCCGTCCCGATAGAAATTTTAATTCATCCCCGTCTCTACCGGCTGTCCGTCTCGGAGTCAACTGCAACTAGAATGGCGGATCACATATAGCAACTTCCAACACGCAAATAACTATTCCAATCATAACAAATGTAACAACTATTCAATTATAACACAATCAATAACCAATAAGCAGCATTAAACATAACCAATAAACAAATAAACACAGCAAGTAATTGATATAAATGAAAAACAATTATTCAATCATAACAAATGTACATAACTAAATCAAATGTAAGTGCATGTTTCTGATAGTTTCAATATACAATGAGTGTCCAACCCGCCCCATATCATCTTGGGCGGGCTCATCCTGAGGCTGGGCACGCGGGGAAATCGGGGTAAGGGGGCAGGTCTGCGTCTCGAACTGAGGCTCTGTGGCGTGGGCGGGGTGGAGTGTCGTCCACCGTATGGGCCAACCAAATCCGATCGCCGTCGAGCTACCATGTTGTGTGGAATCTCTTGGCGGCTTCTTGTCGTACGGGTCGGCTGGAGAATTTGCCCACTCTTAACCGTGACATAGGCGGAGCGGCTAGCCAAATCGACCTCCACGTTTTGACGCCTTAGAACTGACTCTCGCTGTCGAGGCTTCACATTTCCGACTCCTCCATGAGGGCTGCTTCGCTCCTCTTCCTGCCTCTTTCTTTCGTTTGCCTCCTCGCAGAGCCGTCCGAGCTCCTCGAGGCCGCGCCGTTGGCCGACAGAGTGGTGGCATGCCCTTCGCCAATCCAACTTTGGGCCGAGCGTCCGTGAAGTCATGAAGTCCTTACTTGATAGGCCAGCGCGGATCTTTGTCTACTCCGTAAACTTCATGGAAGCTGCCTTGTCTTGTTCTGTATTTCTTGTGTTCACAATCATTCACAACCATAAACTATTCACAATCATTCACAAGCATAAACTATTCTCGATCATTCACAACCATTGACAATCGTTCACAATCGTGCAATCATAAACTATTCCTGACACATTCGCGATCATAAAAAACTAAGCTAAACTATTTGTGATCGCCAAACTATTCACGATCATTGTGACCATAAAGCTAAACTAAACAACCATAAACTATTCACAAACTAAACTAAACAAGTAACAACTATAATCAACAACTATTCACCGTCATTACAACAACTATTCACAAATCATAAACCTCTGCCAACAGTATAAGCGAAAGAGTACAAACTTTAATGAAATATAATAAACTATAAACTATTCCTGAATCATAAACTAAGCAAGTATAAGCAGGAAACGACAACTGTACACGTCATAAACTATTCACAACAAGTATAAGCGAAAATTATACACATTCACGACTATTTACAAATCATGTAACAACTATACAATTCAATATATAATCAACAACACGATTCAATATATAATCAACCAATATAAACTATCTGCGTTAAAAAGCATTCACCAATTATAACACATTCATAATACTATTACGAGCACTATTCACAACTACTATTAAGCAAATATGGACAAAATATACTTACAAATGCCATGTCCACAGCTTTGGAGTCGTAAAGAGCACGTCCGTCTCATAGAGGGGTATCACTTATCGCTTCTTAACATTCATCTTGTTGGAATACCCGATGGTGAACTCGCCTTCCGTCTTAACTGCGAAATACAAATAAGGAATGCGATTATTAAATTCAACACAAATATTTGAATAAAATAAAACAAAAATTAAAAACAATATTTATTTCTTACTCACCGGCTTGACGGTCGACCGATGACTTGCTTTGAATGGATGTTAGACGTCATTTTGGGCGCCCGAGCTCGTCGATTCGACTTCGCTGTCTCGCGATCAGCGGCATCATTCGTGGAATCTTGATTTCCCAATCGGGCCAGTACGGTAACCCATTTCTTCATGTCAATTTCGGCTCACATCGGTACTACCAGAAGTCTTCCTATTACATGGACGTCGAGAAGTTTCTCCACTTCTTCTGGCAGTCTCGCTCGAATATCGGTTGAGCACAGCATCGTCCGTTCTTTATCGTATATCTCTCCTGAAAAATCAAATAAAACAAAATCTAATTAGACTATAATTCACTCAAAATATTTTAAATAACTTTATTTTGCAAAAGACTTACTTGGAGCGATCTCGGATGTCGTCCACCAATCGTCGATGCATGCGAGGGCGGAGTGGTATTTGCATCGTCATGCGGAAGAGCAAGCTTCACGTCGAGCACTTGTAGCACGTAGCCTAAAGTAAGCCAACGTCAAAGTTAAAACATAAATAAAAATACTTCTTCTAATTAATTTAGACAATTGTAAGGGGACTTCTGGTGTAAGCGGATCTCTAATTCCAACACGCCATGGGAGACCAAATACCAGTGGGCCGGTCGTCTCCTCTCCTTGGCAATGAGGCGTCTCCAGCGTCTTCGGTACAGGGTCGTTCAGTCCGATCCGTCGCGCTATCATAAATCCCATCCAGCGTCATTTCGAAGCGAGAACTGTCGTCGGTCTCGGCGATGAACGTACCGGTCCCGTGTGTAACAAGCGTGTAAATGTTGGGGGCGGCTGCCTACTCTACGAAGGGCGGGGAGTAAATCGGCTCGGCCCATCACGAATACCGAAGTCCTCGGCCTTTTGGAGGTCGATTACACTTGTCATTCTCAACCAGAAGTTTCTCGCTTCCGCCTTGTGTTTACCACCGCGTGCCGTCTGCTGTCCAGATTAGAAACGTTAGAAATGTTTATCAATAAAAGCGACAGCAGTTGACTGAGCCATTGAGCGACAACTGTATTCAAACTATTCAAACTCTGACACTATTCAGGCATTATAAACTATTGAATGACAAGCAATCAAGCTATTAATATATTCAAGCTAATCGACTATTCAACTATATTCAACTATATTCGATATATTGACTATATTCAACTATATTAAACTATATTCGACTATATTCAACTATTCAATGATATTCAACATAATATAAGCTATTCAAATGACAAGCAATCGACTATTGACTATAATAACTACTCTGCATTATAACTTTTCGAATATAACTATTTATTTATTCAACTACTCTGATTACTGATTTATCAATTATTCAACTATTTGAAATATTAGAAATAAACTAATAATTAAGTAATAATAACTAAAAATAATAAACAAATTTGAATTTAGTATTTTTAGATAGGCAGGATAGAAACGAGGGTTATTTTTATTTATAAGCGGAAGCGGGAAGGAGGGCATATTTAAATTTATAAATGGAGGCAGGGGAAGAGCGTCGGGGCATATTTAAATAATTATTTTACATTATTTTTCCATCTCTTTTGCCGCTTATTCTAATCAACCTAATCAAATATTCAACTATATTAAACTATATTCAACTATATTAGTATTCGACTATATTCGACTATATTTAACTATATTAAACTATTATTATATTAAACTATTGACTATATTCTTCAATCGACTATATTCGGCCTATATTTAACTATATTCAACTATCATTCACATATTCGACTATTCAACTATATTCAACTATTGACTAGGTTCAACGATATTCAACATAATATAAACTATTCAAAGCGACAATTAATCAACTATTCAACTATATTCAACATAATATAAACTATTCAAGCGATAGTATCAACTATTCAACTATATTCAACGATATTCAACCGTATTCAACGTAATATAAACTATTCAAAGACCCGACAATTCGACTATTCAATTATTGGCTTGACAATTCAACTATTCAAGCGACAACTATTATTCAACTATTCAAACAGCAACTATTCAACTATTAAGCTTCCGAATATAACTACTCGAAAAAAATTAACTACTCGAATATACCAGCAAATATAAACAAATTACCAGTACGACAACATCAACATAATATTCATTTACGATTATCGATATCTGAAACAAATATAAGCACATTGAGTTCAACTATTCAACTATCAACATTATTCAATTAATACACAATAAAGAATCTACCATTTATGGTAGAGAATCTAAAATTATTCAAAAATTATTACCACGATAAAGAATCTGACATTATTATTTGAAATTAATCACAATAAAGAATACAACATTATTGTAGAGAATCTAACATTATTGAAATTAATACACAATAAAGAATCTAACATTATTCAAAATTAATACACAATAAAGAATCTAAATTATTCAAAGGGAATTAATACCTGATAAAGAAAAATAAAGAACTGGCCTTTGATTGTAGGCGGCAGTGGGGGTTGTTTGTGATTGCCGAGAAATTGAGGGAGGAAGTTTCGAGACAAAGGAGAGGAGGCCGAGGCGGAGGCTGCCGAGAAATTGAGGGGAAGTTTCAAACACGGATGAAGGCGCGGGGTTCCACTTTTTCGATCGCCCGGCGGGAGGTATAGAAAGGGAGGGGGTTAGGAGAGATGAAATGTTTTTTAGGGGGGGCATTTCTTTGCGATTATAACATATTTCTGAATGGAGCGGAAAGCGGCAGGAAATATTTTTATTTTTTAATTATTTATTAATGGAGACGGGAAGGAGTCGGGCATATTTTATTTTTTTAATTAATTTTTTATCAATTACGATATTAAAATAAGCCGACGCTAAACCGTATCTAAAATTCAACTATAATAAAACATTGGAGACGGTATGGAGTCGGGCCATATTTTATTTTATATTTTTATTTTCTTTTTAAATTTTTTTTCCATCCCGACTCTATACCGTCTCTAAAACCGACTCCATATAAAGCCCAATTTGACTATTCGGGCTAGAAAAAATACCGATTGGGTAGAGGTATCTGAAACACGGGTTCCGTCGATGCGTCTTCGTGATTTTGTTGTGAATCGTGGTTGGTTTGAAGACCCCATAAATTACAAGCGAGTTCAATCGGCTCCTCGGGTAACGGTAATCCTTATTCCTGTCTAATTATGTGGATAGTAGTCGTTTTTATTAAGACCATCGTGTATTTCTTTGCGGTTGTTACTACGGTGTTGGGCCGGCTTAACTCAAAGAAGCCGTGATTGATCAAATTGACGTGCACTGCTCAGGCTGATTGAGGCCCTTAAAATAATGGCACGTAGGAGTTGGTTGTACTTCGGTAAGCGTTAGGGAGTAGATGGATACATAAAATCAACGTATCGTCGGATATGGACAAATTGGCCGGTATAAAGCTCGGTTGGTTGTGTTGAAATCGCCAAGTAGAAAGGTGATTATTGAGATACATTTTCTCGATTTGCAAAAATGGTGGCCAGTTCGAACATTTGCTTGTTGTTGCGGTAACGAAAAGATTAGAATTACATCGGATGGATGTCGTAATGCCTTTCTGCGTAGGGGATTTAGCGGAAGAATTCTACATGCATTCCCCGGGTTTCGAGAAGAGATTGAGCGGGTCAAGTGTGCCGACTCCGTAAGTCATTGTATGGTTTGGAGGCGAGAACCATGGTCTTTGGTTTGCTAAAGCTGGCGAGTGCTTTGTCTTGAAATATGGTTTCTGGTCTTACTCGGATTATTCCTGTTTACTTATTGTATTCGAGGGGATCCGTTTGAAATGTCTTGGTATATGTAGATGATCCCCAATTATTCGGGCAATAATTAAAGCAATTTGAGCTGCCCAAGCGATATCGAGCACTTGTTCCAAAATGAAGGATTTGGAGTAAGTTGAAATATTTTTAACGTATCGAAGTATCGCGAACTAGCGAAGGTATTTTTCTATGTCAACGGAAGTACCCTTGGATATTATCTCGGGTCAGTGCGATTTGGGGGCAAAACCGGATCGTTCGATGGAAGCGAACCGTCGGCTAGGAGCTTCTGCGAGCCTACTTCCCAGCCGATGGTGGGAAATATCCCGGCGGATTTGGTAGGCTACCTTACATGTTGGCTTTACTCGACGGTTGTATTTTCGGTCATGTTTTGTCTCGGTTTTCACGAGGCACGAAGGAAGATCATTAGGCGACTACGCACTACGGGTGGTTCGATATCTCGAAAGTGCACAGGCGGGGTGTGTTCTTTGGCGAGAACACGGCTACCGGGATGGAAGTGATTCGAGGCCCAGACAGCGTGTCCTCGAGCGAAGGCAGTCGATTCTGGGTTGGATTGTGTATCTTGGTTAACCGCTTTGTTTCATGAGTCAAAAGCAGGACACGGTATCTCTTTCCTCTTACGAGTGGAGTATCGAGGCTTTAGTAGGTGACATAATGAGTTGAAATGGTTGAAAGGTTTGTTGAGGCGGATTTAGGTGTCGTGGATTAATAAGTCACATCTTGGGTATCTTTGTGATAGTCGTCGGCGTTGCATTTAGCGAATCCAGAACTTTTCATGGCTGAAACATGTCGAGAATTAGTTGCCATTTTGTGCGGGGATCGTTACTCATTGGGATATTCTACGTCTTTATGTTTCGTGAGTTCAGTTGATGATCTGTTCACCCGAACCCGGGGCGACAAGTTTGAATTTCTATTTAAGCCAAAGTTGGGCGTGCTTGATTCGTCTGGCCGGCTTGAGGGTGATGTTGAACTCAGATAGTCGTGTTATTATATTTTGTATTATTAGTTGATAGTATGAAGCTTGGGCGTAAAATTTATGAGTAGATGATGTATATATTTTTGTACAAACGTTATTTTGCAATCACGAGAATTATTATTCTGTATCACATGGATTACATGAGATATATGAAAAAGCTTGTTAACAAAATTTGTCATTAATAAATAAAAAAATCAGTGATTTTCTTTTCTTTTTCTTTTTCGATAGAACCATTCTGTTTCATGATCAAAACGATATGCTGACGTTTAGATTGATAAATTCTATTGGCGGGCGATAATGTCATAGCGATTTCCATGTTGCCAAAACATAAATGTGAAATGATCCCTGACATCAACTTGTCCTGAAGATTTATACGGAGTACTAAATTTTAGAGGGAGAATGGAAAAAAATTCTAATATTTTTGTGGTTACAAATTTATTACAATGTAATCAACACTTCACAGAATCACCGTACAGGTGTTAACAAATTAAAATGGAAACCTAAAAGCCATCAAAAATTAATTTTGGTATGAGTAATTGATATTTAATTTGCGGACTCCGCAATTGGATAGTTTTTGGTTGATGGTGACACGTTTTTTACTATACTCGTTGTAAGTGTAATTGAAAATTCGGACCCTGTAATTAATGAATAGTTTTAAATAAAAAAAGAATGTGTCTATAGGCTATACATGTCACATTGTCACATATAATTCCAAACATCCGAGATCATTGCTACCAATTTTTCATCCTATACGTTCCCATGGTCTTGAATTTATTCCATCCTTGTATTTCATTTTAATAAAAAAACTCATCTAATCAATTGATTTCATGTTCTTGTTAACCCATTAGTAGAAATATTATTATTATTATTAGAGATACTATTATACATTTTATTGATGGTGTTTCACCTTGTCGTTCCTGCATGCAGAGGATCCTAAGATTTGATATCTAATTAAATAAGTTGAGAATTTTAAGATAGTTAAGAGATGTCCCTTTTGATCATTTATTATTCGGATTGATGAATTCTTGATCATTGTTTTCTGAAAGTAGGGAGCCTCTGGTACCCTCATGGCAGAATTTAATTTCGCTTATCCGTTGTCGTTAGGTTCTCCACATGGGCAGGGTACACAACTTGTGCCATGCAAGGCCTTTAAGTTATCTCCTAGGGTGTTTTTATTGCATGGAAATTTAGATATTTGGGTGAAGGACGCCAAGAATTTGCCGAACATGGATGTATTGCATAAAAGAATAGGAGATATGTTTGGAATATCGTCTGGACAAACGAAAAGAGGGGCATCTAATAAGGATACAAGTGATCCTTACGTTACTATATCAGTGTCTAATGCTGTGATTGGTAGGACTTATGTTATGAAAAATAATGAAAATCCTGTTTGGATGCAGCATTTTTATGTTCCTGTAGCACATTATGCTTCAGAAGTACATTTTGTGGTCAAAGATAGTGATGTTGTAGGATCCGAGACTATTGGGGCTGTTGGCATCCCTGTAGCACAATTATGTTCAGGTGTCAAAGTAGAAGGCACGTTCCCTATCCTTAATTCTAGTGGAAAACAATGTAAGGCTGGAGCGGTTTTGAGTTTATCGATTCAGTATACACCGGTGGAGATAGTGCCCCTCTACAGTGGTGGGGTGGGACTCCAAGGGGTACCTGGAACTTATTTCCCGCTTAGGAGAGGTGGGCACGTTAGACTTTATCAAGATGCTCATGTTCCAGAGGGGGTGTTGCCGGATATATGTCTAGATGATGGCTTGCGGTATCATCATGGACAGTGCTGGCATGATATCTATAATGCTATCTGTGAGGCTCGTCGGTTGATATATATTACTGGATGGTCTGTTTACCATTTAGTTAGACTAGTTCGCGATGATGATAAAACGAGTAGGAGTTTGGGGGAGCTTCTCAAAATAAAGTCTCAAGAAGGTGTGAGGGTGTTGCTCCTAGTATGGGATGATCCTACTTCCAAAAGTATCCTAGGCTATAAAACTGTAAGATTTGACATTTTGATCTCTTTCTTTGATAGCATCATTTACTGGTATCAAAATTGTTGGCTTTCTATAGTTTTAGTGTCTTTTTTATTGCGTTTTAGGTATTTGTTAGGTTATTCAAATTTCCAATTTTCTCATATAACATAAGCTAGAACTAATTCTCATATACAGGTTCCCTAATTTGAATAGATAACTGCAAAATCTCCATTATGCTAATTGCAAAGAATGAAAAATTTGTTAAGCAGTTGCTGCCTTCGTAGATTTCATCAGTAATACTTGTCTGCGAGTAATACTTGTCTGTGAGTCATTTCTTGGAATCATTTTTCTTCCAAGGGTTTATCAAAAACTTGAGAAACATTCTTCAGTGCAAGTGCTTTATGGTTATTGAATTTCCAGTTAAATATCTAATGCTATTTCCATTTCTTCAATGAAGGAAGGAATCATGCAAACAAATGATGAGGAAACTCGTCGTTTCTTTAAGCATTCTTCAGTGCAAGTGCTTCTCAATCATCGGTCAGTTGGAAAAAGACACAGCTGGGCGAAAAAACAGGTTGCGTTGAGATACATTTTAAGTTAATAATTTAATTTCTTGCCATATTCACTCTTATATATGAGTATGCATGATTTTTTGTCTACCATATAGAGCACAAGCACCTGAAATGAGGAGTTCATCCGAATCTGTTATTGTTTTTGTCCTTTCCCCATTTTTTCCTGACTGTTTATCCAATTTTAGCATTTGATTTTTTGAATGTTATTTGTTGTTAGGAAGTGGGAATCTATACTCATCATCAAAAGACAGTCATAGTAGATGTTGATGCAGATAATTCTAGGAGAAAAATCATAGCATTTCTTGGAGGCCTTGACTTGTGCAAGGGAAGATATGACACTCCACAACATCCACTTTTCAGCACATTGGAAACTGTCCATAGAGATGATTATCATAATCCCAATTACGCGGTAATTTTTTAGACTTTCAGCTAATTGAAATTCTCTTATACATCGACACCAAAATTTTATGGATTTTGTATCATTGACAGAAGTAGATCCAAAGAGGTACAGACAAATGTACTCATTCTTATGTCTTACTGAGCCTTGCATTTTTGCAAAACATACCTAAATATCTCTTAATTTGACTAGTATTTAGGAGTAATATAATTATAAGCCATGCTGGTTCTCTGCAACTATATGACAAATTATGCCTTGCCTTAACTTATCAAGGTTCCTCCTGCTGGATGTCCGCGAGAACCCTGGCATGATTTACATAGTAGAATTGATGGTCCAGCTGCTTATGATGTTCTAACTAACTTTGAAGAGCGTTGGATGAAGGCTTCAAAGAGTCATAAAATTCGAAAGATAAAGTCTTTTTATGATGATGCTTTACTGAAGCTTGACAGAATTCCGGAGGTTTTAGGAGTCGAAGAAGCTGCCAGTATACCTGAAGATCATCCAGACGGTTGGCATATCCAGGTATATCAAACTACCCCTCCTGCTTTAAGTTAATTTTAATCTAACTACGTACTTCCACTGTTTCTTTAGGTCTTCCGTTCAATTGATTCAAACTCAGTCAAAGGATTCCCCAAAGATCCAAAGGAGGCAACAAACAAGGTCAAGTATCCTTTGTTACAATGTTCAACAGTATCATCGTGTTGAGCTGATAAGTTGACATGATTTCTTTAATTCGTCAAACAGAATCTGGTTTGTGGGAAGAATGTGCTTATAGACATGAGTATACATACTGCATATGTAAAGGCCATTCGTGCAGCACAACATTTCATTTACATAGAGAATCAGTATTTCCTTGGATCGTCATACAATTGGAGCCATTTCAAAGATCTAGGTATGGTAATTTATGCCAGATTGAAGATATTGCTTTAAGTTCTTCATTTGACAGATGAATGGACCAAGCTGACATCAATTCTTCCGGCAGTTTATGGAATGGTTATCCTTCTTTGGTGATTATGATTTCATGATATCCATTTAGAGAAAATTCTTTTAGCTTCATTTATCTGATGTTATATGTACGGTCACATTTTCATCATGGCTAGTGCTAATAAAAAAGTGAGATTATCGTGTTAAAGGTAATGATTTCGCAATTATTGTAGGAGCAAACAACTTGATACCAATGGAGATTGCTCTTAAGATTGTTAGCAAGATCAAGGCAAATGAAAGGTTTTCAGCATATATTGTCGTTCCAATGTGGCCAGAGGGTATTCCTACCAGTGCTCCTACTCAAAGGATACTGTTTTGGCAGGTACTTTTAACATTTTTAGTAAGTCATGGACCTATTCTGGACCATGTGAGACAGCAATTGATTAGCGACTCTAATTTTCAAGGTTCAAGATGTTCTACGGTTCTCCCTTAAAAAAAAGCGCTGGAAAGGCTATAGAATGTAACAATTAGAAGAAGTTGCCAAGAAATAAAAGGATCTTTATTAGGAATGTTATTGGAGGATTATGAATCAAAATGTTCATATGGATTCCATTTATACTAATAGTTACTACTTTTGGCAGTTCAATACAATGCAAATGATGTACAATATCATATACAAAGCACTGGTAGAGGAAGGGCTCGAAAAGACCTATGAGCCTCAGGATTACCTGAACTTTTTCTGCTTAGGCAATCTTGAGGCTCCCAGAAATGGGGAAATACCATTTTCCATGGCTAATACAACTCAGGTGCTTCCATTTTATCCTCTTAAAAATTGAGAAGTGGGTGATGTTTTTCCAAACATGTTCCAGTTATTTTTTCATATTTTATGATTTCTCACTCTTTGACCTCAGGCGCAACAGAAAAAAAGGCGTTTCATGATCTATGTTCACTCAAAAGGTATGATTGTCGATGACGAATTTGTCATATTAGGCTCTGCAAATATCAACCAGAGGTCTATGGAAGGAACTAGGGATAGTGAGATCGCAATGGGTGCGTATCAACCTCTTCATACTTGGGCAACCAAGGAGAGTGGTCCTCGAGGAAATGTAGGTATCTATCTCTGACATGGAATTTGGTTTTATATGTTTTCATGAGTGATTTGCTTATATTTGGTGCCATATCTTTTTCCTCTTAAAGATTTATTAGGATTTGGTCTTTATATTTGTTAATATTTAGACATGGATATCGATTCTATGGAAATATTTTTGATAGACCTTGATGCATCATGCATGTCAGAATTTGAGCAAATTAAGGTTGCCTAATTTCTTCATTGGCCGCTTATATATCTCCAAATTTTCATGGTATCTTTCTGTATCTGATAGAACGTTTGATGTATAATCTTGCAGCATTCTCATATTTCTAAATTAATTATTTTGATACATCAATCAAAGTCTGTTAATAAGCTTGTTTGCGCCGTAACTGACCAGCCTTAAGTTGCAATTTCGACATTTTATGTTTTTCAAGGTTCTAATTTCTCACTAGTCATCACGTTCATAACCACATTGTTATGCCTATCGAAATACAGATCTATGGATATAGGATGTCACTCTGGGCAGAGCACATCGGATTTCTC
The DNA here is from genome assembly GCA_019722365.1 of Lithospermum erythrorhizon. Lineage (NCBI taxonomy): Eukaryota > Viridiplantae > Streptophyta > Magnoliopsida > Boraginales > Boraginaceae > Lithospermum > Lithospermum erythrorhizon. Next base: position 182,845 of record JADFUC010001147.1, read on the forward strand.
GAGAACTGTTTCATGCAACCGGAGAGTCTTGAATGCGTGAGACGAGTAAGATCACTGGCTGAGCTTAACTGGAAACAATTCGCAGATGATTATGAAGAAACTCACATAATTGGTCACCTGCTAAAGTATCCAGTTGAAGTAGATCAAACTGGAAGGGTTCAGCCTCTTCCAGGGAATGAAACATTTCCAGATATAGGAGGCAATATCACAGGGACTTTTGTTGCAATTCAAGAAAACTTGACAATTTGATATCAACCTTTTCAGCTTGAAAAGGACACCTTCAAACAAATATGGAGTAGTATTTAACTGTTTAGAACCCTTTTAACCATGCAGCCAATTTTAATTGTCCTTGGAGTTCTTACTGTCATTCTTCAAAATGTAGCATAATTAGTCATTTTTGTTTTTATAAAATGTACTAAATTTGTAACTTTGGTACATAATTATGTTCTAACTATGATATATATATGGTGTCATCCATATATCTGAAGTATGGTGTAGTGTCCTAGTATGAAGCTGGAAGATCTTATTTTCCTGTACTTTTGGATCTTTAGTTCAAATCTTTTTAGTCTCTTTGGATATAGGTACTTTCCTTTCTCATTCCCTAACCATTGTACTTTTGGATGGACTATACAAGAGTCCCTAGGTCCTCTATGTGACCAAGATTATGGATGGTCATTGATGCTGATTCGTTGCGGATTTTTTCAGTAAATTATGTATTTCAGTTTTTAGAACAACTAAATGATTAAAATATTGTCGGTTTTTTGGGTACTGATATTAGATCAATCTACTTCATAAGTCTTCCTTCTCACATGTGTTCCACGTGCTAACACACGTACGAGTTTACTAGTATAAAATCACCCAAAGGGGCTAGCAAAATACTGGTGGGGCAGAGGGGTCCTATCGCCTTCTCAGATTCAGTTCAAATGAACTTGTGTATGTATTTGGTTTCTCTCATCTACAGTATCTCACTTTTAAGGCTTAAATCAAATAGGGAATTTGAAGCACTCGATAAACAATGAGAGTTGAGAAACATCACAAATTCATTGCAGAATAAAATCACTATTTTTCTTACAATAAAATATTAAAAGTTGTTTACAATAAAATATTAAAAGTTGTTTGTTGAAATCTGATAAGTACATTACTGCAAAAGAAGCTACATTGTCCTACATATCAATGATGCAACTCAAATAAGGCAGTTAGTTTCCTATTTACTGCCAAATACTATTACAGTGAAAGAAAATACTTTTTTCACATCATTGCTTGCTCGAATAAGCTTCAGTGACCGTTGGCTAATTTTCCATCCTCGGATTCCTTCTTCGAGTAAAATCTGCGATACATGGAGTCCACTTCAGTGAGATAGTATGAGCCTGGAGCTAAGAGGCTACAGTCTTTGCTCGTTACAAAGTCTTTAGCTCCATATCTGTGCTCCATCAGCTGCATAAGTTCGACGAATTTTTCTGGAGGTAACTGCAAAGTATAACACAACCATTAGAATATTTGCAATAGAAATATAGTTAAAATGACAACAGAATGATCCACCAGAAGTCCAGCATACCTCGTGCCTTGACTTCAATTTCTCAGCAACATTCATGACAGTTGCTATGTTTGACAAGCTGAAAGGCTGTTGACCCTTCCGAAGTCGGAGAGAAAACATTGTGGCCGTTGAACCACTACCATACGAAAACATCATCACTCGTTTTCCATCCTATAATTGCAGTAGTTACTTATGAGATACGCCCAATCATGCAAAAAGTGAGACAAAAAACTAGCTAACCAATTGAGATACTCACCAGTGAGCTATTTTTGTTGTGGAGGAGTGATGCAAAAGCTGCATAAAGTGATGCTGTATACATGTTACCAATTTGCTTCGGGATCAGGGTAGCTGGTTGCACCTTTGTGTCATAAAATGGCTTTGCAACTTGTTGTGCTACCTGCAAGCGCATCAATAATAAGCGACAATGAGTTAGTTGAGTTGATTTTTAATCGATCTTCTGGGAGCTGTTAGCAGTTTAACAAAATGGCTGTTAGTATTTTGTTGTTATTCTTTGAACTAAAAAGGTAAAATATCAACACAAAGCTGAAATCAGAACTTGAAATAAGTACTGAGGAGCAGGAAAAAATTGAGGAGCGAATTTGGACCTTTTCAAGATCACGGCTTGAATAACTTTCATCACCGGTCAAAGATGCAAAAGGTGCAAACTTTTCTTTTGCAGCTTCATCAATTGAACTGGCATTCCTCACAAAGTCATTGAACAACAATCGAGCAAAGCTCTTCTGCACTAGCTGCAAGATTTAAAGAAAAAGGTTAAGGTGCTTCTGCCAACCTGATGGTCTAAGAGTCTAATTTTGAGTTTGTCCAACAATGATGACGCAATTACCTTGTTGTAAGGAGAGTGAAACACGAAATAATCAGCATCAGAGATTGAAAACTGCTTGCCTTCCAGTTTTTCGTATCTGCAGTATGCAATAGATTAGGACTCAAACGAACAGGAGTATTGCGTCTGAAAATGAAAGTTATGAGCATATTACAAGAACTTACTTGTTACACAACGTCTCATAGCAAGAATCTAGAGCCATCAAATAACAGGTCTGTGAGAGCTTTCCATCAACCACCTGAAAGTCAACTGCCATTAGTTTCTGAAAGAGGATAAGCACTTGAAGACTGCTGCAAATATAATATGGAGTCTGAAGATGCTCCTGGCATCATCAGAAGTTGAATATTTAAGAAACTAAAGAGAATTACCGGATACTCGCTTGCTAGATTGGGTTTATAGAAATCATATACATGTGCCATATGACTTCCCCTCAATTTGCTTTCGAATGCAATCGGGGCATCAGGCCCTATGAGCATAGCTATAGCTGCAGCTCCTCCAGTTGGCCTAGCAGGTCCATCGGCATAGACCTGTTACGTGGAACTTTCAGTAAGTAGATTTCCAAGAAGTCCAGGGAGTAACGACTATGAATTGACATCAGCGAACTCATACATGATACATAAAAAAGTTCAATCAACAGGTAGACCACTCGAAAACCAATAAAAATTGGGGGGGGGTGGGTTGAGCTTGGCATAATGAATGAGAACATGCGGTAGTATTGGCAGAGAAACTGAAAACTGTCGAATATAATTTTAGAATTGTTGACGATAAAATAACTACACATGTAATCGGGGATAAATGAAAACTACATGTCAGTAAACATGTATGAGTAACATAAACATACCGCACTGTCAGTGCAAACAACGAGTCCATAACGTCCATCCCATGAACTACTCTCCACCCAATTGACACAGTTGAGTAATGCTGCAGTTCCTCCATAGCATGCATTGGTGGAATCAACACCTTCAATGTCAGCGTTTCCAGATTTCTAAGAATTTGACAAGGAGAAGGATGAAGGTTAGTACTGATGTGAAATGTGGTTATGAGACAAATATTAAGATTCCGTGGAAATTCAGCTAATTGAAAACCTGGTAGTTGAATCTAGTCTAATCACAATACCTCAAAAATCTTCATCAAGAATGTCTTGATAGATTTGCTCTTATCTAAAACAGTCTCACTTCCGACTTCCAATCTACCAATTTGTTTCGGATCAACCCCATATTTCTGAAGAAGCCAACTAACAGCTGTCAAACTGAAGAATAGTAATGTTAACGGGAGATCGAAGTAGAGCTTAATTTCGACATCTATTGCTGCATATTGTAAACATTTCAAAAGCACTAGCACAACATGAAAAACCAATCCTAGACTCTCATGTGCTTCTTGGAAAGAAAATGACTACAAATTATGGTCCAACTGGTGGTGCACAGATTGTTTGCAGTACTATTATCATATTACAGTAAAGATCAGAATCCACTTTAGTTCTTCTTCTATGACTTCTTTAAGCCTTATCTCAAATCCACATTTAAATAGACTACGACATCATTCAAATTAATTTGGCACAAACGATATTATTTTGTTCTATGATTGAGCATCTAATAATTTGTTGAAGTGATTGCCAACTCATAGATGCAAACCAATACCTCATAGAGATAACATCTTCCACCTCACTGCAAAAAGCCATGCAATCTTGTCCGAGGCCAATTGTATATTTCCCCTTACTTGCTCCATCATGAGCCTCCAGTACTTCCTATAGGCATACATTAATCAAACATCAGAATCACTAATCAAACACAAAATCATCCTACAATATCTTTCCGACTACATAAAAATTGTCAAGTAATCATACACAAACCTTCTTTCGTTTATAAGTGATCATAAATCAAAAACAGTATTATACAGTATATCATAACCATACTCAACAACAATCCCATATTCTTGCCATATCCAAGTATATTCAAATTTCCATGTCCTATGGAGTCAGAGATTTTATATTCTTTGGTTCTAGAATATAATGGCAAAATGTTTTGTTACACTACCTACGCTTTTTATCTATTGTGAAGTACTAGATAGTATTTGCACTTCATTCATGGGTCAATTCGAAAACAACCTCTCTGTTCTATGTTTCTACAAGGACAAGGTTGCATACTACATACTATCCGAACTCCCTTATAAAGCGGCATTGGGCATGTTGTTGATCTTAGTATACAAATTATGATCTACAAAAATGCATGTTTCCCACCATCAGAATCAAATATTTCACCTACCCCACCAATCAAAAGTGATTTTTTTTTTCATAACAGACAACTTCATCAACATGGTCAACATACATACAAACAAATACACATCTTTAAGCATCAAATTTAAACAAAGAACATTAATAAAGAAAAAGGGTATGCTTATATGAGGTACCTGTTGAATACAAGTAGGAGGGAAATAGATTTCCATGGCAAGAATTCCAACATTTTTGGGTTGAGATGCCATTCTTGATTTCAAGAATATGAATGGAATGAAACAAATACAAAAACTAAGTATACTAACAAATGAGATCAAGTATGGTACAAATAATTGATTATTGTACTTGTAATTAGGTGAAGATATTAGAATATCCTATAAAATAGCATACACAAGAGGTGGTCAGACTTTGAGATGTGAAGGACCTCATAAATTTGTGATATATATAGCAAAATTTTATTACTGTAACGTTAGTGATTAGTAGGAAACAATCAAAAATGGGTACCAATTGATTAATTATTAAATTGTTGGGAGTATTATAAAATGTTGTAGTAAGTGGACCAGTAATAGTTGTTGGGCGCCAACCAAATACGAAGGGAACGTGGGAGTGTGCTCCATAATTCTTTTACCTAATGCATACTTCATGAATCATGAGGCATATGTATTACCGCCTGTAAAAAGCGAGTCGAATCACTGCAGCTTTGATTCGGTTCGGCCGAGTAATTTGAGAGTTCGAGTTTAGAAAATTTTTGAAGTTCGAGAGTTCGGTTCGAAAATTAGAATTTTAATGATAGGATATGAAAAAAAAAAATTATAAATTTATGTGATTCGAGCGAAGCAGGCGCCCGGCTCATTCCGAACCTAAAATGAGGTAACTACGTCGAACCGACCTTGAATCGAACCGAACTTCTCGAGCCGAACCGATATGTATCAACAATTAGATTTATTTTTCCATTTTCAAAAGTTTTTTTTCAATAAATTCATACTCTGCCCCTTTGTAATTTTGATTGGGTACAATGCCCTACGTGGAGGGGGTGACGCTATTAGACCTCATTTTAAGGGCCAAGTTTATTTTCAAGGCAAAATTATACAAGACACATTCTTATACATTTTATGCCTTATACACTGTGTACTTTTTCATGTTTTGGAAATATATATTTAAAACGTCTTAAAATTTTCAAAAGTGTATTAATATGTATTAGAATATATGAGATATTAGGAAAAAAAATCAAGAATTATAACTTTTATTTTAGGTCTTTAATCGACTCTTTACATTTTACCATCAACTAAAAATTCAAATTTTAATTTTTGTGTTAAGGGACCTATTTCCAGTTTTCGCACTAGGCCCAAAAATATCATGATCGACCTTGATTTCGTAGTTGCTATAAGCATTCTTTCTAAATTTCAGTTGTATGAAAATATTTTTTAATTTTTATGACTACTTATAACATCATCCTTTTTATAATTTGGTTTTTTTACATGTGGCGTTAAATAATGAAAATTTACACTTTAAGAATTAATTGCTCTTTTATGTCGGAGTACTAGCCGACGGGGCTTGTCGATTGACCGGCCAAAACACGGGACTAACTAATATGGGGAATTGTCGTTATTATATTATCAGATTACGCGTCAGTCAAAATTAATTTTGAAATAATTGTTACATTATTAATTAATATTTTATTAATTTATAGTGAAATCTCAATTTACAAAAACTTTTTGAACTTAATGGTATTGCGCGATACGTCGCATTATATCGAATGAATCGTCGAATTTTGAAAGGAAGCTTCTTGTCTATCACACCGTATGCGTGGCACTTTGAGTGATTTTTTAATAAATAAGCAAAAACTGATTGAGTCATTTGTCGAAAAGCTTAAATAAATACGTTAAGTAGCAATATATAGTATATCGGGAATTATTGTTGATATTTTATGAAGATACATAGAAATTCTCAATGTATTTATCTTATAATTTTAGTGAATTATTAATTTAGCAGCACTTATCACATGATCGGAACCCAGTAAAAATATTATGCTTAAAGAGTTTATTAAATAATCGAATATCGATTTTGTCAATTTCTCACTAGAGTTATAATTACAAAATGATAATTGCAAAAAATAAAAACCATTATTAATTTATAGTTTATATGGGGTCTATAGAAATTAGCAAAAATGTATTATCTTATAATTTTAGCTAATTATTAATTTAGCACCCTATTCTCGAGTCGGGACCGGCAAAAAATATTATCTTAGAGAGTTTATTAAATAACCGTGTATTAATTTGTCAGTTTTACTTTGCTTTGTATGCTGGTATTAATTTATCGAGTTTCTATTGTAGTTGATAATTGCGAAAATAATTATTGAAAAAGAAAATAACTCAAACAAGGAAAAAATAACCCCGAAAAAGGAAAAAAATGCTTAAGTAATATATAGTATATAAGGAATTATTATATACTTCGTAATATGTAGTATATAAGAAATTATTAATTTATATTTTATGTGGGGTCTATAGAAATGATCAAAATGGTAGTATTATCTTATAATTTTAGAGAATTATTAATTTAACATACATATAAAGTATTAATTTATCGAGGTTACTTAGTTGATAATTGCAAAAAAAAAACCTGATAGCATATGAGTATATGACCGTGGGTAAACTTGAAAAAATGAAGCTGGGAAAAAGCTAATTATTAATTTAGCCTTTTCTAGAATTATGATTGACAAAATAATATTATTTTAGAGTTTATTAAATGTCAGTATTAATTTATCGAGTTTTCTTATAGTTGATGATAATTACAAAAAAAAACACAAAAAAAACGAAAAAAAAATATTTAGTATGGTATATTATATCACAATTAATTTGACAATATTTTTTACTCCGTATAATCTTTGAAAGAAGCAAGGCTTTGCAATTTTGTTTTCCTTTTATTTCGTCCATATTTTATGGAAGCCAAAGTCGGTCCCACCTAATTTTTTACTTTGTTTTTATTCATGCATTTGATTTATTTAGATCGATCCCTCTGTTATGTTTTTACTTCTTTGTTCATACTTTTTAACATATCTTAATCATGTACACAGGCATCAGCTAATATTCCGACTAGTACTGCTATGTAATGTTTGTATTGGAACTTTTATCATCAATAAAATCATTGTTTTTCATGACATGGACTACTAATTAATTATAAATCATTATGGAGTATTATTTTTTTGTAGCGTACATGATTTGATTGTCTATAACTTAAAAATAAAACATGTCTTAAACATAAGCTACAGCAGTACAGTATTACAAGAAGTTGGTAAAAAGATATCGATGACTCGAGCTAAACTTATAGTGGAAAGTGCGGTTAATTAACGCTTTTTATTCGTGTGAGATTTATTAATGATCAAAAATATAGAATTGTATCAATTATATTTATATTTCCTTAACTTTTCGGTATATTTTTAGGTGATGCGTATTATTTTATCGAATTCTTTTAATTATGCGTATTATTTTTAGGTAATATGTAGCCGATTTGTTGGCCAATTTTTGCTCGTATTACAGTCGCAAGTCACGTAGAATAATTTTGAGTAAATTTTTTAACGCTTTTTAATTATGCTGAAATGCCCAGAATAGTACGTTTAGTAAGCTTGTATCGTTTTTACACATTCAAATTAGGAGTGCAGCCTGGAATTAATGAATCGTATCGTGTGAGCTAGTATTTATTCTACCAGAAACATAACAATTAAAATGATGATGTTATATGTAGTTATAGAAAATGTGTATAACTAGGAATCAAGTCACATATGTAGTAGTAAGTAGTAAGTAGTAACATACAGTAATATAGGTTATTTAGTTGATCATCATGATCTCATCGATATCTTTTATCAATTGTGGATCATTATCTCATCGAGTCAACCGGCTCGATGACACCCAAAGCCATGTTATCGATGACTCCACCTAACTAGCTTAGTCAGCCGCCATAGTTTACTTTTGATCAACATTGGCTTGCCCACCTTAACCACCTTTCCTTTCCCTTTCTCTTTCCTTGATACTATCGATTGAAGTTGCATTTTGGAATCTACATATGGATCTTGTTATATTCTATTGAATAGTTCATTTGTTTTATTCGAATATCTTTTCGTGAAAATCAATGAAACTATTTTGTATAAATACTTTATTATATTATACCATTTTATTTGTTGAATAAATAAAGAACAACAATTAGAATATATGTACTGTATAACCTATTGCCAATATTATTAGAGTATAATAACTTATACCTAAAATAACCAAATAATTATCCGACTTGATAAAGTACATACATCCAATATTCTTTAATACCCGACTTGTTTATATTTTTTACACATTTGTATGTATAAATTGATAGTGTACCTACACAATATTCGGACTCGAGTTAAAAAAATTATTTGATACACGAAACAACCGCTTAATTATTCGACTTGATTAAGTATCTACCCGATCGAGTTACCAAATATCTGCTCGAAAATCTAATTCAATAACACCACCGGTAATAATTAATAAAATAATTGATAAAGAAAAGCATTGGCAAATAAAAAAGATGGACATGATATTGCATGTAAAGTAACTACATGTTAAAAGTGTCGATGATTCCGATTATAATAATTCAATATCGTATATGTGGATCCTCCTATTCATACTTACAGGTCTGTGAGATCTATTACATTTATTTGTACATTATTCATGGAGTAAATGAATAAGATAAAAATGGGATAATTGGTCTACTTCTCATTTTTGTTCTCTATCTTCGTAAAGAAATTCTTATATCTTTAATTTAATTCTAGTCCGTGGATACCTAAAACCGATCGAAGCCAAATGTTTGAAGACTGAGGATAAAGTACAAGAACTATACCATACACAACTTAAGTAGCGCTCTTTTAAAGCGCTATTGAAATAAACATTTTGTATATATCATTATGAACCTACATGATACACTTTTCAATCCTGACATTTTCGAGGTCCAGTATGAAAATAAAATAAAATGAAACACAAGATTACCAAATTGATTCCTTGAAGAATCAATATAAATAACTTCTTCTCGATAGATAAATTATCAAATTGTTTAATTTCTTAATGTTTTTACTATCAAATTGTATAATTTCTTAATGTTTTTACTTGATCACAATATTAGACGTAAACTAAAATATAATATAATGGACGTATGACAAATATATAGTTGAAGTTACAAAGTTTGAAAATAGAGGTGAAATTAGCAAAGTTTGAAAAAGTTAGTTAGTCGGAGGGGGAGAAGAATGAAGAAAAGAAATGTTGTTGCCTAGATTCAAACTCTGCCTAAACAATGATTAGTTGAGCTTCCAACCAGCTGCACAACACTCATATTTGTTAATTCACACAATATCTATAGTAAATATTTTAAAAACCAAAATATTGGTGGTAATATAATTGCATCAGTATGCTATGCATGGATCCGGCTATGATTATATGTATCCGCAAGGTGACCAAGTTGGTGGAGTAAGTAAATCTAAGATTTACTCAGTGTGCACTCTACGAATAGCGACTATATATCCCCGTTACAAAAATAACAGTGATAAAAATATCAAAACAAAATCATTCAAGAAACATGATGCACTATATGCATCTAATTTGACATGTTAGTAAATGACAATTAATTTAAAGTCGTTCCATGTTCATGTGGAGTATGTTGTTTTATTCGAACTTTTCCATTTCCTTGTGTTGATGTTTATTTAAATTTTCACATTGAAATGGAGATATATCAAAATAAAATAATCAAATATACTTCACTTAATATCTTTTTATTGACGTTTTTATTTTTCAAATAATAATGGTTTATTTGGACGCAACATTCGTCCTGTGAACAAACAAACCAAATATTGGTGACAGTATGACACAACTAGCATCCTCAATGCCACTGAAACGGTTGGGGATCCTCGTTACGAAAGGTAAATTGATCCCGCCTTATTATGACAAACGTGTATTTTGGTTTTGAACGTCTAACCGGCGTCCAACAAATGATTTGAACGTTTCACATCATTACTAGTTAGCGGGACTAACTTTTCGAGTTATACCCAATATTGTTTCAAGTAGCATAATGAGTGCATGTAATCACAACAAACGTAAATTATTATAATTAAAGTATTTATAGTAGTAAAAGGCATTCATAAATCTTGATCGTCCGCTTTGAATCCTGATTCGTTTTCTTTGTTCCAAATGAGTTGTTCTTAGCAACTTAGCGCCTATTCAACAACTCTTAGTATATCGGATATGACAAAGAAGTGGTAGTGAAATTGTATACGAAGCAATAAGTTTCATTTATCGGCGGCTTGAATGGAGACATTGATATATCAGAGCTTTTTCTTATTTGGATGATTCCGCAATTTTATCTTTGCCGAGAACATGCGATTCGGTAGTATAAGCAACGCTTTAGTTGTAGATGCGGAATCCTCATAGTATAATATGAGTAGCAAGTGGCGTTAACAAATAAAATGCTCAGGCATATTGCTTTTATTTGAGGGTCTAAATGTAATTATTTTAACATAATTATATAAGTTGAGCAAGGGAAATCTACTCGTTTTATACATATATGTATATATATATTTTATTGTAATTCGTTTATATACATTTATTCGATCTTGGTTGCATTTGTTTAATTTTATTATGAACAAGTTGAGTAATTTTCCAACAAACCTTAGAATACTCTAATTGTTTTATAGGTTCACCGGTGTTCTTTGTCAAACTGACACTATGATCAAAGGGTGTAGAAGTCCCTTTACAATCATAACTATTGAAGTTCTTCAACACATTTTCTATGTATAAACTTAATTCATTACTAGACCTTGTGATCTTGATTCCCAAAATCACATCCGCCACATCCATGTATTTCATGGAGAAATTTGTGGAGAAGAAGTTCTTAGTTTCCTCCACTTGTTGGAGATCAGTGCCAAATATCAACAAGTCATCGACATATAGACAAATGACAACTCCTTTGTTTCCATTAAATTTGCAATACACACACTTGTCTGCATCATTAATGTGAAACCCATCACTCAATACTATCTCATCAAATTTTTGATGCCACTGTTTGGGAGCTTGCTTAAGTCCATAAAGAGACTTAATTAGCTTACAAACCTTGTGCTCTTGCCCAGGAACAATGAACCCTTGGGTTGTTCCATATACACCTCCTCATCCAACTCGCCATTTAAAAAGGTTGTTTTCACATCCATTTGGTGAATGACCAAATTATGCGTAAGGAGGTCGAGGCGATGTGAGGCCCGATGGTTGTCGTTCTTGCAACCGGGGCATAAGTATCGAAGTAATCAATACCCTCCTTTTGGGAGTATCCTTTGGCTACTAAACGAGCCTTGAACTTGTCGATTGTTCCATCGACTTTCATTTTCTTCTTGAAAATCCACTTACAACCTACAGGTTTGCACCTAGGAGGTAAGCTTGCCAATTTCCAAACTCTATTACCCATGATTGAGTCCATCTAATCATCAATGGCCTCCTTCCAGAAAGGAGCATCCGGAGACAACATAGCCTCGTCAAAAGTGACAGGTCGAGGAATCCGAGTTGTAGCAGGTATGGAGCATGGGCGTTAGCAGTTAATGTCCCTACCACCTTCCATGAGAAACATAAAGAAATCTGTACCGAAATCTTTAGATGTTCGTGTCCTCTTACTTCTCCTAACTTGAGAAGTCTCACCACTAGGAGAATCATGTTCACTATGAACATTTTCATGACCTCTAGTTCTTGTGTCAACAAGTAAATCACGTGGCGGGAATCGTTGTGAAACGATTCTCATCAAACACCGCATCACGTGACTCCATAATTGTATTCACCGAATAATGATTATTTGGTTCGATAACCTTGAACCTATAGGCCTTGCTATTAGAAGCATATCCTATAAAGATACATTCCAATACTTCTCCTAGTTTGTTCCTTTTGAAATCGAAACTTTTCTGATTGCTCTGCATCCCAAACCTTAAGATGACTTAAGTTCGGTTTTCTTTTGTTCCAAAAGCTCATACGGTGTAGTCGATTTTTTGCCTTCCGATGGGCACCCTATTCGGGGGATATGTAATCGGTTTCACCGCTTCACCCCAAAAGCCATGGGATAAACCCGAGTTAGATAACATGGCATTCACCATTTCAGTTAACACTCAATTTTTCCTTTCAGCTACACCATTTTGTTGTGGTGTATAAGGTGCTGAAACCTGATGAACAATCCCACACGATTGGAAATACGATGAATTGTAGTACTCCCCTCCTCTGTCAGACTTGAGACACTTGATAAATGTCTCACAATGAAGTTCAACTTCAGTCTTAAAGACTTTGAAGTTATCCAAAACTTCATCCTTTGACCTTAAAAGGTACACTTGACAAAACCTGGAATAATCATCAATAAATGTAGCAAAATACCTATATCCATCCATTGTTAGAGAATCACTTAAGTCACACAAATTACTATGGATTAAATCCAACAACTTTGATTCACGTTCAACAGAAAGGAATGGTAACCTGGTAATTTTAGTTACCAAACAAGTTTTACAACTCACGTCACATTTATCAACAAATGGAATCAAAGATAAATTAGTCATATCCTTTAGTTTTCTAAAATTAACATGTGCTAAGCCATTATGCCATAAAACAGAATCATTATCAATACTCAAGACATAAGCTGAAACATTTTCATTAACATTGTCAACATTAAAAACTAAGTTCAGCTTAAACATACCGGTATGGACATACCCCTTGCCTACAAAGACACCACCCTTAGATAGGATAAAGTTACCAGATTCATACACTTGCTTGAAGCCATACTTGTTTAACAGATAACGGACATAAGATTCTTGCTTTCAGCGTAGGAACATGATCTAGCGTCGTTCAAAAGTAAGATATTTTACAGAAGTAAATTCTAATACAACTCTGCTCGTTTCTAACACATCAACTTGAACATATTTTATGTAGAAAAGAAAGTAGAATCTTGGTTGGATCACTTAAGTCTTGGCTTGACTTATCCTTTAAGCGTCTTGTTGCACGAGGAATCAACCACTTTGATCATTTGTCCTCACGGATCATATTGATCCTCGGATATCATGGCGATGAAGTTTTTTGAAGAAAATTACTATGGATATGAGTATAAATACAAATCCATAGTTCGAGGATCTTTAAAGTGCATACTACATTATTCAATACAAAAACATATAATTAAATTATATGAACGAGGAGGACTTACGATGCCGTGAGGTAAATTCACCAAAATCCACAGCTTGAATTCACAGCATTAATTTGACTTCCCTTCAGCTCCTTGTGTAATATCAATCGTATGATATCTCTCAGTTAGTCCACACCAGGAGGGTTGAATCAAGAACTAATTATGCTAGTAAACAAGGATAAAAACAGGAAAAAACCCCAAAATTCTTGGGAGAATTTCGGCAAGAGAGCGGCTACTAGGGTTTTGGTGAAAAAAGTTTTACAAAACTTATGATGAAAACCCTAAAGTTTGCTTATATAGGGCTGGGTTAAAACAAGCCCGATAAGCAACCCGTTAAGTATTAGCTTGACTCGTTAACTCTATTAGTTCGTTAAGACACTAATGAGTTGTTAATGAGTTGAACTATTTAATTAAGCTAATTAAATAGTAATGAGTCAATATCAATAATCTTTCAAGTTATCGATAAATACTAAAATTACTCGAACCAATTAAATAACTATTTAGTGATTCTGTTGTTCGATATTCTACATAAAATGTAGAACCCTTGTAATTGAGAAATACATTTCGATTATATAGTTCTCTTTAATTTCCTTAAAAATATAACTCCAACGTCCTTTGTATGTGTGGCTTGTGACCTTCTAGGCTCGAGATAATAGTAAGTTGTATAATAATAATGAGTGACCAATTACTATTATTATAACGATTAATAGTAAGATCTAACTTGTCCTTTCGCCCAACCCTTAAATTATCTTGAGAACCCTTGGCTAGTAATATCTGATTACTAAGTTGAACACTAAGTTACGATAATCACATTTAACCCAAGCTGGTAAATGAATTGCTACACAATTGTCGCATAGCGGGCATAATAAATGAATCAATTCTCATTGATTTCCAACGATTTTCATTGCACAGTGCTCTTTATGATAGGAATTTTTGACGACCCTTGCGCTACCGGTAGCTCACTTCTCTTGGATAGTCCCTCTTCATGTGAGGACCATTGCAAATCCAACAAGCAACTTTCTTCTGCTTGTCTTTGCAATAAGGTGTCAACCTCTTCTTGTCTTTACCCCGAAACTTAGCCTTTCCTTACCCTTATAAGATTGACATTATTTAGATTGTCGTAGGACCTGAGATATACATATCTTCTATGAATTCGTTTGGTCATACCCGACTCCCGATCACGAGACCGGCGGCCACAGTATTGATCTAGTCTGAACTAACGTGATCAATCTTGATCACTAATCAAAAACACCATGTTAGTCATATGATGCTTGTCGCCTGACTATGACATCGACCGAGGCCTTTTAGGTACATCCTATGTTTAGGCTTGAAGAGGTGTAATTAACAGTTCATGTTACCTCTCTAGAAAGCATAGACTAACCTAGGGATTTAACCTTTCACTCATCGAGGATACACTACATGTATATTATATGTAAAATCAAACATATAGACATAGCAAACAAATATACTAGAATATAAGAAGCAATAATATTCAAATATTTGTTCACATAACACAATAGATACATACTGACTCCCACTTAACCTAACACCACTGCGACATCTGTCTAAGATACCTTATGTTATTTGCATACTCATCATCTTTGCACATTTAGTGGTTTGAAGCTAAAGGGGTCGGCAGATTAATACTCTGTTTCTACTTTACATACTTTGACATCACCTCTATCAAGCATATCTCTAATCGGGTGATATTTTACGATGCGTGCTTGGTTGTGATGTGCTCGAGTTCCTTAGCTTGAGCTATTGCCCCGATGTGTCACAAAAAGCAACTCGGCTGGTCCTTTCGATGTAGGTACACGCTGATTCGGTCCGCGAACTTCTTTATCCAACATGTTTCTTTAGCGGCAGGCTGCTGATACTTCAGTGCATTGGTAGAATCGGCAACGATTACTGCATTTGGAACTCCTCGAATCTTGCTCCACTTGGGTTGAGCAACGAAAATCATTACCCCGGTGGGAGCGATAATCGTCTCTGTCGGTTTGAAAAGCTGGCGTCGGTGTACTTATCACTTGCTATCCTCATCTCCACCATATACCAGAAAGCATCTTTAGTTCTTCTCGGATACTTCAGATGCGGCAGTATAATCCGGTGGCTTTACTGGATGGCTTGAGTATCTCTTGGATTCGCTTAGTGCGTAAGACACATCGGTCTAGTGCACAACATGGCATACATGATGGATCCTATAGTCGAAACGCAAGGTACAATAAACCATTACATTCATCTCGGCTTCAAGCTAATTGGGACAGCATTACTGCTGGGTTGAACTCCGTAATGTCATGGGGAGATTACCGCTACTTGGAATTACTGTGTTGAACCTTTGCGATTACCTTATTCACATAAGTATCGACAAAGTCGAAATCATTATCTGGCTCGATCGGTGGATCTTTATTCAGTATATATTGTGCCGCTTCAGTCCTTCATTGAGAAACATTGCCTGACCAATCCTTGGCCAGTTTAGTAACTTCGTTGTTTTCCAATGATAAGTAACGTCATCGACACTGAGGACTATAGATGATACATAACTCCCACTTACCTTCTTGTATACACAAGATTCTTCTTAGTTCTTGATGAAACCAAACTCTTTGATTGATTCGTAAAAGCGTAGATTCCCAACTGAGGATACTGCCCAAGACCATAAATGGACTTTTGCAACTTGCATGCAACTTCTTGGAACCCTTTAGGACATGTAAAGCACGGAGGAGTTTACCATGTACACATCTTCCTCTAAATTTCCATTCGGGAAGCGGTCTTTACATCGTTGCCATATTCCTTAGTCATGAAATGCGTGATAACTAAGATTATCGGATGGATTTAAAAGCGTAGCCAGCAGCGGTAAGTTTAAGTCATAGTCGCTCGTGAACTTGTTTGAAACCTTTAAGCTTACAAGTCTAGCTTTAGAAAACATCAACGTTTAGTCTTTATCATGTTTCTTCTTAATACCCATTCACATTCAATAGAGGCGAGCCCATTTAGTAAAATCCAACAAGGACCAAATCTTTCGTTTTTGGTGCATAGAATCCATCTCTCGGATTGCATGGCAATTTGCCATTTGTCGGCATCCTTGCTGTTCATTGCTTCTTTGCTTAAGAAGTGGGCTCGTCGCTCTCAATGATGAAAGCTTCACCATACCGGCCTTCTACAGTTCGTGGCGATCCACTGTTGGATCTCCCCAAGAATTTGGTTCTTCACGGGCTTTCACGTGGATCCAGAGCTGGGTCTTCTATGAAAGAAGGTTCCAATTCTTGTGGTAGTAATGAGATGCCTGCAAATTAGATGCATCGATATTGACTTCATCGGCAGGCTTCATCAAGATGAACACCATTATAGTCATACGAATGAGATATTCCTTTTCAAGGAATACTCACATTACAGCGTGAGATTTTATTCTCTCTACTTGAGGGTAGAAGTAGTAACCAAGCTGTTTCCCTTGGATATCTATGAAATAGCATTTATGAGATTTGGGCGCCAAGTTTATCTTTTTGTTAATCTCTTAACATAAACTTCCATGACCCCAAATCTTTAGAAAACTAACTTAGGAATCTTCCCGAACCCAGCGGTTCATGGGAGTTTTATCTGTGACTTGGTTGGACATGCATTTTAAAAGGTAAGTACCGCTTAGAAGTGCATATCCCAGTGCTTGGTGGGTCGGATAGGCTCATCATAGATCGAACCATGTCAAGAAGGGTTCGATTTCTCCTTTCGGACACGCCATTATGTTGTGGCGTTCCTGCCGGAGTGAGTTGTGAAACAATGCACTCTACAAGATGAGTATTGAACTCGTGACTCGAATATTCTCCACCTCGGAATAGGAGAATCCTTATTATCTTGTTCAATTGGTTTGTACTTCATTTTGGAACCAGATTTCTCAAGGGCTTCGTGTTTGTAATACCGTGATACGAAACACGTATCTTATGATCGTCGGTAAATGTAATGAAGTAGTTATAACCTCCTCTTGCAGATGTGTTCATTGGCCCACATACATCAGTGTGTATGATCCCAATAAATCACTTGCCCTTTCATTTAAGCTAGTGAAAGGCATTTTGGTCATTTTGCCGAGGCAAGACTCGCTTTGTCATTATGATTCATAATCGAAACCTTCAAGTATTCCACCGGAGTGGAGTTTCTTGATTCGGTTCTCGTTAATGTGACCTAGTCTGCAATGCCATAGGTATGTTTGGTTTTTTAAGTCGTTAGGCTTATTCGTTTTAAGTTTATGTTATATGACTCATGTCATGTCTAAAAACGTGCCAGACCATTTTGAAGGGAGGCGGTACAAATACTACCCCATTCACAGTGATCCTAAATTCATGGGATCTATTGAAATGAAAAAACATCATTATTCAAAGCAGTAAAATAATATTCACGCAAATTGCGGGTACGCAATAAACGGAGATAAGTTGAAAATGAGCCCGTGGGCAAATTTAAACTAATGGATCCTCACGCAGAGACATGACAACACGCCATTTCCTTTAGCAGTCCATTTCCCCTCTTCGAGTCTTCTACTTGACCTTGAGTTCACGCATATTACGACAAATATGAGAACCACAACCCGATTGTCTGGCATACGAAGTAGAATTAGAAGTTAATACAAACTTCAATAACATACATACACATGAATTTGGCGGTCGTGAGACCATTCTTCCTATCATCACAGCAGAACTTCTAGCGAATTAGGCTTCCGATGGGTTCGCAATAATGACACTTGTCGTCAACTACAGCTCCTCCACTTTCCAGCTGACAGGATTACTAAGACCCTTGGTCTTGCCGGCAAACTTCTTCTTCTTCTTGAATTTCTTCTTGTTTGGACCACCAAAAGCGAGAAGGAGTAAGTTTAGTCTTGCAGGTTCGTCTCGGCATTTATTGATCCATCTTATGCCGATTCGTTTAGGGAATGCTCAAAAACATTGCATATTGAAGTTCATGACAAGCGAAGGGGTATGCGGAAGAGACTTGAGGATGAGATCTGACCCGATTCTTTGGAACTGCCCGGTGCCCGAGCGTTAGTCGATCGACCAAGCGATCATTTTTGTGATATGAGGGCTTGCGGCTGTCCGTTCCCAGTACTATGCGAAACACAGTGATGTCATATCTGCAGATTTCACAACTCACTTTGGGAATAATTCCTCAAGTTGCCGGTATATGTCATATCTTTGCCACCTTTTCATATTGAATTTGGAGCAGAGGTTTCCCATATTGGCTTAAAGCATGAGACATTGGACATCCACGGCATCGGACTTGTGCTTTTGTGGGGATCCACTTTTCCGATGGGAGAGCACCTTATCATTGGTTCGCGGGAACCTTATTGTTAAACCACGTATTCAGGTCCTCTCTTTGCTTGAGAATGATTCTCAAGTTTGAGACCACTCGTCAAAATTCGAGTTATTCGGCACTTTTTCAAGTCTTGTGACAGTTCTTAGGAGTAATAGTGGTAGCCATATTATTAATTCTAAAATAAGTAAATAAAATAACGGACTTCGATGCTTCATCATGCTAAAAACACTTTACAAACTGATTTAAAGTAAATACTAATGGCACAAATCTCCACCGAAATATATTCAAGACCTGGCCGGTTCTTAAATTCCAAGCGGCGGCCTTTGCTACATTTGGAATCAGTTACGCATAATAGTAGGTTGTCAACCAATTATGTAAAACTACATAACTCTTGTGTTACTAGCATCTCTTACGGTCTGCTACCCAACATTTGTATCTCCGAAAACCAGCATACCAATTAAACCAAAGCGTTACTTGGATTGATCATCGAAAGCCCACAACGTTGGTAAATCGCCAACATGAGCCGTTTGTCGCATCAAATGCAGCAGCATTGTAACACCGCCCCGTCGGTGTGCCCGGTGATGCGATTGATTGCACAACTTTAAAATTGGCTTGATACTTTGCTTAAATTTTAGTGGTAGAGATTATTATTACGCTGTTTTCATTTACTCATGCATACTAGCACATAATCAAGCAATACATACAACGCAAGAAAAAATAAAACAAGTAATGCATTTCAAGGAATACTCGATATGGCCCCTAGAAACTATTACAAGTATTTATCAAATACTTTAACATAAGTCACAATTAACGTATCTTGTCTTACGGATCCATCACGGAGTCCACCAAGTATCACCACCGTGAAATGATCTTCAATATCTTCTTGTTACAATATTTACATACTAACCCATCTTAGGCGACTATGACTTGTGGATAAAAGCAGTAAATAATAAATACAAAGTACATGACTTTCAGAGGACAATTTCTGACATTACGGTTAAATGGGCAATAAATAAATAAATGGGCCATATCTATATACTCCCATTCCAATCACCACATTACAAAATAGGCACTGTTAAATCACATAAATGAACTTAATAAATATTTCAAATGGGATTGGAAAATGCATGTTGTAATTATCAAATTAATTAATCAGCAACAATTACACATATTAAAATTAATTAATATAAACTCAATTATCATACATGTCAATTAATAATTATTACCAATAATTATTAAGCAATGTCTATATTATAGAAAAATATTCATCACAAACTTTCACAAATACATTAAGTAGTAAGTTATTTACCGTAATTGTTATATCACTTTTAAAATTAATTTAAGATATAATATAAAGAGAAATTAATTAATTGTCATCACATAATTAATTACAATTAATTAGTTGATTAAAATGACAAATAATCAATAAAAACGAAATATAACTAGTCATAATTTTGAAACCAAAATAAGGAATAAATTAGAATTAGGGTTTTCAAATTGGGGCACCGTCGTAATGGGTGAGACGACTGCCTATAGCGACCTGGAACCTCACAGGTAGGTAAATTAAAGCCGTCATTTTATTACCAAAATCACCGGATCCGACACGGTTTTGTGGGTAGCGGAAGGTGGTCGGCCGATTATAGTAATAATATATATTTAAACTGGTTTCGATTTAATTTAATTAGTTTGTAAAATCGTTTGGAGGCTTTAAATTTTCCAAAATTTATGAAATTGAACACGTTAAACTTTCCATAATTGTAGAACGATCTTTCAGTGGTTCATTGAAATAAATTTTCATATTTAATTATTATTCATGGTCAAATCTCAAAATTGTTTTTGACACTTAGAAAAATTCAAAATTATGAGGAAATTTAATGGAGATCTTCTCGTGCTATCTGGGTTCCATAAAAATTAGGTTTTAATTTTACAAAAAATTTTACGTCCAAACCGCGTTTTACAAAACTGTTTTGAAACAAATCATTAAGTAGTCTTTAATTTGCTGAAACTAAATCCATGTTAACAAATATGATAATACATCATCATAAACTTGCTTAACACATGTGTAAATAAATAATCAAGAACATGGTGATTTATTCTCATCATATATTTATCAATTAAATATATGAACAGAAGATGTCAAATAAAAAATTGATAAAACACAAAACAAGCATAAAATAAATAATGTAAAGCAACTTTAATTTTGGCTCATGGTGCTGCCCGAAGAAAATTACTATGGATATATGGTATAAATACAAATCCATGATTCAGGGGGATCTTTAAAGTCGTCTTTCGTTATTCAATACAAAAACATATAATTAAAATTATGACGAGAGGACTTCTGATGCGTGGAGTAAATTCCACCCAAAATCCACCGCTTCAAATTCTAGCGTGAATTTGATACTAAAGCTCCTTGTTGCTTAATATCAATGCGTGTATGATATCTAGTTAATCCATGGGAGGTTTGAATCGAGAACTAATCCCCATGCTAGTAAACAAGATGAACAAAATGGGAAAAACCAATTCTTGGGGAATTTAAAAGTAGAGGTACTGGGTTTTTTGGTGAAAAAGTTTTACAAAAAACTTATGATGAAAAACCCTAAAGTTTGCTTATATAGGGCTAGGTTAAAAAAGCAAGCCCGATCATGACTCCGTTAAGTATTAGCTTGACAGTTAACTCTATTAGTTTGTTAAGACACTAATGAGTTGCTAATGGGATTAGACATTTAATTAAGCTAATTAAATAGTAATGATCAATATCAATAATCTTAATTTATCGATAAAATACTAAAGTACTCGAACGATTAAATAACTATTTAATTGATTCTATTTGTTCAATCGATATTCTGCATAAATGCTTAGAACGCCTTAATTGAAATACATTTCTCAATTATATAGTTCTCTTTAATTTCATACATGAAATATAACTCAAACGTCACGCATGGTAGCGACCTTGAGGCTCGAGATAATAGTAAGTTTGTATAGCTAATAATAATAATTGACCCGATTACTATTATTATAACGATTAATAGTAAAGATCTAGCAATAAAACCATAGCCTTAAATTATAAAGGGCCCACACTAGTAATATACATTCTTAAGTTGAACACTAAGTTGATAATCACATTTAACCCAGTAGTAAATGAATTGCTACCTGAGGTGTATGGCGGGCATAATAAATGGAATCAATTTCTCATTGATTTCCAACGATTTCATTACCACGATTACTCTTTCTATGATAGGAATTTTGACCCGACCCTTAAACTACCGGCACTCCCACTTTTCTCTTAGGATAGTCCACTTTCTTCATGTGAGGATCGTTGCAAAATCGACAATGACGACTTTCTTACGCTTGTCTTTGCGATAAGGTGTCAACCTCTTGTCTTTATACGAAACTTAGCCTTTTTATTTCCCTTATAAGATTGAGTTTCACTAGATTATTTGGTTTCAACACAAAGGACTACGATTCACTTGCCATTCTCTGATTACGAAATCCTCTTCTATATGAAGATACTTGTGATCCTCGGTATAGTATCTTCCTTCTTACGTTTAGGAAATACGCTTAAAATCCGCTTCCCGTCGAGGGTAACTTATCAATAATACTAGATGCAATAATAGTTTCATCCATGTTCATCTTATGTTGTTTAAATTCTTACAACACATGTGTTCTAGATTCGTTAAATTGTTCACAGACCTACTATAGGACATAGTATAAGCATTAAATTGAGACAAAACCTCTTACTTGTTGCGTCTTCATGCATATACGCACCTCTAATTGATCCCACAGAAGTGTTGCAGAATCCACATTCTGATAAGTATCGAACAGAGCATCCGACATCCCGTTGAGAATGTGTCCACGACACACATACTCATCGTTCTCGACTTTGCTGCTTCCCGAGTTTGGACGAAGTCTCGTTCTCTTGTTTTTTTGTGGTTGTGGTGTTGCCCAAGCAGCAACCTTCAAAATGTCATCTTCTTTTGCCATCTTCGAAAGTTTCCCTTATCAAACCTCTCTAGTTTCACGAAAATCGAAGTCATTTCTCTTACACTCTCCATTTTGTGTAAATAGTCTTAAGATTGTTAGAAAGCAAGTGTTATCAAGAGAAACATAAACATGAAACTAAGTAAATTCACAGATTCCTCGACACCTTGTCTGGCGTTACCCATAGAACTATTTAAACCCCAATAATGTGTTTCGGGGTGGATCGGACGTCTCAGGGATACTAAGAGTTTTGTCTCCTAATATTCGTTTTTCTATTGGTTAATAACTTTTTTCTTTCCTTGAAAATTATACAATCAATGATTGTCTTAATAAAGTACTTTTCTTATAAACAATCAAATAAATTGAAACGGAAGGAGTAAAATTTGCCTTAAAAAGTTCATACTCCCTCATTTTTAAATTAATTGTGTTTTTGGGATTCGTGTTGGGCTTTGACCACAAATTACTTTTTATTCACTAATCCGAAAAATATAAAATTGATATCATTGAATTTTTTTTTAAAAATATTTTCATAATATTATGTTTTTGTAATTTTTCATAATGTACATAAAAAGTAATTGATGATTTAAGTTGTATCTCGAAAAGTGAAAAGGTCAATTAATTTGAAATGGAGGTAGTATTTATGAATGTTTGACCCACATGTAGAACCTGTATCCATATGGTCATTTAAATGGGGATTGGGATTGGTAGAGGGTCGATAAGTTCGAGGGTCGGATAAATTATTTTAAGTTGAAAACCTAGTTTAGGTGAATAAGGTAAATTCATTTGCCTAGATAAAACATATTTTTTAGATTAAACAAATTTTTTAGAATCCCAAACAAAATAAATGAATATATGCATTGCCACTCCAATTTTTTATGTCCAAAATGCTAAATAATTTAGTATTCATTTGGGTAAATATTTAATTGCTCAAAAATATATTCTTGGGCATAAAGGCAGAAGAGAAAATAGTAGTGAAATATTAACACAAAGCTTACTCTTGCTAGACGGCAGCTCAACCTCAGCGCTTCTTCGGAAACCGTTATCAGATCTCTTCTCTTAAGGTACGTTTGGTTGCTAGCTTTCCCCCTCGCTCTCCGATTAACTTTAATTGCATTAGGCCAAACAGAACATTAGGGCACATAAACTAATTGACTCGTAAAACTTTTTTATACGAATCAAAATTATTACGTTAATAGTAAAATAGGGTGGAAATACTATATGTCGATATGTTTTCATATAATATTGTACAACATGTTATGCCACTCACCCGTCTCTAAAAGATTGTCTAATTTTGACTTTTGATAAGTTGACGTTTTAGTTTGAACTCAATTCTTTTGAATTTGGTGTATACTGTTTCTGTGTAAATATATCAAAAACTAGTATTTTAAATGTAATTAAAATTAACATGATAATTTTGATTCAAATGTATGTTAAGACCGTAAAGTTTGTTGATTTCGAACATTGAAAAACAAATTTGATGGAGTTCACAATTTGAAACGGCAACAATCAGAATTTAAAATTAGACAAGCTTTCTGAGATCGAGGGAGAATATGTTTGTACCCATCGTTTTCTTTTGCTCCTTCGCTTATGAATTCATTCTGATATGGACTTCCATAGTTGTGGTTTGTCATAATATGATTTTGGATCTAATGATGAATAGTTAGCATTGAGGGAGGATATGTTTGTATCGTCCTTTTCTTTTGCTCCTTCGCTTATGGAATTCGTTCTGATATCATAGTTGTGGTTTGTCATAATATGATTTTGGATTTAATGATGAATCCTTGAAGTATTCGTGTAGCATTGAGGATTAAAAGCTATGTTAGGCCAATACTTTAGTTCGAAAATTGAAGGACATGGACAGATGAGAAACTGGGGCGAGGAAAGGCGGCAGGGGGGGTTGTTATGTATTTTTTGTTTCCATTGATATATGAAATTATGCAAGATTCTTCAGTTTCTTTTATGAGACGAAGAAGATCGAGTTGTTCTGCGGTTTTGAGAGTTCATAGACCTGTTATGTAAGGGGAACTACAAAAGTAGTGTAATTTATACTTGAATACTTGATGTTGTGTAAATCAAAACTCAAATAAAGCAATTATGTATCTATGATGAAATAAAATTGATAAAAAGTTAGGTCTGAGAATTTAATTGTGCTTTTGTTTGCTACACATTCATAGTTATAGGTATGTTCAAAAGAGAATATATTTACTATTTTGCTCGATATCCTGATGAGCTTTTGTCTTCGTAGTACTTTGTGCCGGAATTGATGCTAAATAGACTGATGTAAAAATAGATTT
This sequence comes from Lithospermum erythrorhizon, assembly GCA_019722365.1. Classification (NCBI taxonomy): domain Eukaryota; kingdom Viridiplantae; phylum Streptophyta; class Magnoliopsida; order Boraginales; family Boraginaceae; genus Lithospermum; species Lithospermum erythrorhizon. The sequence goes on from JADFUC010001147.1 coordinate 208,218, forward strand.
GCAAAAGTGAGAATATGATAACAATTAGTGCTGCTAATGGACAGGTAACGTACCCGCTTCGTTACCGGCTCGAATATTAATCGGCGATATTAAAGTAATTTTTACTTTCGATAGAATATCGGAAGTAACCGGTACCAGCTTCGAGATATTACTCTATAAAAATAAAATAATACTAATTGCTTGGACTTCAAATACAAAAAAGACAAACAAAAATTCTTAAAATATTATATATTGTATAAAATAAAATATTACTTTCATTAAATATAAAAAAAATTTATCAAATTTGCTAAAGGATCGGGTAACCCGGTACCCGCTCGTTACCGGCTCGATACCGCTCGAAGGTTAATCGGCGACACTTTCGAAATAATTTTTTACTCGTTACTCGAAAATACCGGTTAATTACCCTGTTAAAGAAAACCTTGGCCGGGTAACCAGTTGCCGGCTCGTTAACAACACTAATAACAATTGAGTAACATTGAGAATTAATTTTAAATTGCTTGCTCGTACCTTCACTTATGTATGTTTTTATACGGTTTCTTATGTACTGTCATTGCATGAGTTGAATCTGTAGAAGGTTTGTTCTATTTCTCGACATGTCCAGCTTTTTTTTGTTTCTTTAACAACTTTTTTCTTTTATATTCTTGACCTTCCAAGAGAGTAAGGTCTGCAGCCCATTGTTAACGAGTTATTAAGGTTTTACTGTTCTGTTTTATGCTCTATTTTTAAGAAACCTGTTGATTTTCTGTGTGATAGACGAGCTCATCATTGTGTATGTAAGTAGACCTTGTTCCTAAATTGAGATTCCCATTTCAAAACATATGATCTATTCTCACTTCTGCACTTGTCATATGTTAACGAAATAGCTCCATGCCTTGTTATATATGCAATGTAAAAAGTGATGTTCTACTAACAAAATAGGTTCCTTTGAATGATGACTGTTATATTTCCATCTCTGTAAAATGATGGATATACTATTAATTGTGGTTGTGTAGTTTTTAGAATGAAAACCTTATTGAAGTGTTTGTTTGAGGCATGCAATTGGGACTGACGCAAATCTCAGTTTAAGTGGTTTCCAATATATATTTAGTTTTTCCTTCATTTCTAGTTGCATACATTAAACTAACTAACAACGTATATAAAATGGGGTTTTTTTATCAACTCTAGAAATGATATACTGTATCTGGTATTTTCACTTATGGTCACCGAAATCAGTAATTGCTGAATTTACTGCCCACTGATGTTATAGAGTTTTTTATGTAAATATTTGTTCTGCCAACATTGTATTAATGAAGTTCAGTAATAATAGTAGGTACCTGTTATACACTGGTCCCTAATTCTTTATATGCCGGTCTAAAAAATATCAAAATGACGATTATATCATTTACTTAGTTTTTTAATTGCAATAGGATAAACTTAAGTTGAAACAAATCTATTAATTCTACTGAATCACTGTACATCTTGTGCCAAGTGAAGTTTTAATAGTTTTTCGTTTCTACTTGTGATTTGATATTTATTTGAACCGTATTCATTACAACATTTTGGAAAAACTGAGAAAATCTGATCTTTAGCCATTAGTTGTTATATCAGTTGTATCTGTTGATTAAATTGATGAGAATATTTTCATTTGCGATTTGAGTAAAATGTATTAAGGTGAAGTTATGTTTTTCTTTGTGGATTTGAATTGAAAGTTTGATTATTAAATTTTGATGAAGCTTCCCTCTTTGAGCAATATTAAACTACAGTCTACAAAATAAAGGACTTCACATACATACTCAAACAATAAATGTACGTAGTATCTCATTTCTTTGGCTATTCGATCAATATCGTTAAAATGTTAAATATGAATAGTACGGAGTAATCGATTTGGAGGATGCGAATAAGTTAGTAATTTTTTCAAATTTATGAAATTTTTAATCATTTAAATATGTCAAGGTCATATTTGTCTTTTTATCATTTTTTAAACCGGTGTATAAAGAAATTGACACGGTATATAACTAACCAGGGGTATAGCTTGAAGGCTGGCGTTATTGTAACCTTTAAAGCCACCTTTCCAAGATCTGAGTTAAGATTAATTTCTTATATTCAATCAAAGCTTAGTAGTATAATTTTTTCTTCTTCTACATGGACTTATAATTGAACCTCTTAAGAACATAAAATGTCCCGAAGGTACGACAGTCGTACTACAATCTTCTCCCCAGAAGGCCGTCTTTACCAGGTGGAGTATGCCATGGAGGCAATTGGAAATGCAGGGAGCGCTATCGGTGTATTGTCTAAAGACGGTGTTGTACTGGTTGGTGAGAAGAAAGTCACTTCGAAGCTGCTCCAGACTTCCTCATCCACTGAGAAGATGTACAAGATCGATGACCATGTTGCCTGTGTTGTAGCGGGTATTATGTCTGGCCTATCATCTAATCAACACTAACCGGTGCAGGCTGGCGCTACACTTTCGCTTATCAGGAACCAATGCCTGTGGAACAGTTAGTCCAGTCACTATGTGACACCAAGCAAGGTTACACTCAGTTTGGTGGGCTCCGCCCATTCGGTGTTTCTTTCCTATTTGCAGGGTGGGATAAAAACTACGGTTTCCAGCTATACATGAGCGATCCAAGTGGAAATTACGGTGGTTGGAAGGCTGCAGCAATCGGGGCTAACAATCAAGCTGCGCAATCAATTTTAAAGCAGGAATATAAAGATGAACTCTCGAGGGAGGAAGCAGTTGATCTTGTACTCAAGGTGCTCAGTAAGACTATGGATAGCACAAGTCTGACTTCAGAGAAGCTTGAATTGGCTGAGGTGTTCGTTAGCAATGGAAAAGTCAAGTACCAAGTGCATTCACCTGATTCTTTGGATAAGTTGCTGATTAAATCTGGACTTACACAACCAGCTGCAGAAGCTTCTTGAAGGACTATTGTTTCCAATTTATGTACTCGTAATTTATTTCAAATCTTGTTCAAATATTTTATATTGGTGGATTTATTTCAGAAAATATGTTTGAATATTGATTGAATTTGATTTCCTAATTTTTCCTGCAAGTGCTATGCTCACCACCTAACTATTGCAGGGCAAGAACTAAATCATAGGGTTATCACCTGATTATCCTACACCTTTGTGCATGACTACTAAAAGGAGAGAGGCGAGCGGCCAGCTACATTTGTGATGAACTAATGAAGTGAAATAGGGGCTAATGTATTTTTTTTTTAAAATAAAATAAAAATCGGCCATTGTCTTTCTGATAAGCTTCGATCAAAGATAATATGAAGTAATATCGTGACCCATTTGGACTAACCATAGTCGTTGTAGGGGCTCGTTTATTACTTAATTTACTTAATCATATTTACATTTGGTTTTGACATAGTTAATTAAATGGTTTGGATGTGGACCTAATGGACTATGGTATCATATTGAATATTTATTTGGACTATCTAAATCATATATTGGTGAAAAAATTATAAGAAAGTAGTATTTTATATTGTACAATATATGATTTTTTTTATTGAGTATTATGCCGAGCGGGTACCGGGTTACTCGATAAGCTATCGAGTAAAAACAAATTACTCGAGTTTCGATGGGTTAACCTTGACGAGTTATGGAAATCGGGTTAATGTGAGATGACAAATCAATTGATCATTATATTGATATGGTTTAGAATGCTAGATTTGATTATAATATGTCTTAATTGAGTTTAATTAAGAGTTAGTTAGATCAGTTAAGTTTGAATTGGCATTTGAATTATTGAACGAATAGCCTTAGATATTAAGTTTTCTTAGTATAGGATAGCTCGAAAAAGTTCGAATTAGCATTTGAATGCATATCCCTAGATAATAAGTTTTCTTTATGCAATAACTCATGTTGTTTACCTTGTACTTTTTCCGTTTTTTTTAATTGTCATTTTATCTATTTACACATAAATTAAGAAAAATAAAAAATAATAAAAAATATATTGAAAATATAGAATGACAATCAATTGAAACAATATTATTGATTGATTGTTAATTTAAATAGAAAAAGTAGTCAAAAGTTTATTGAAAATGTAAAAAAACTATTTATTATGTTAAAATGACAACTAAAAAAATGAATGAAATGACAATCATTTCATAATCTTTTATGCCAAAGAGTGGAATAAAAATAACACGTCTTGACATAAAAGATTGTTGCCGTTTTAATCAAACAAGCAATTACAAAACGGCAACAACCTTCTTGCCAATACGTGTTGTTTTCGAATCAAAGAAGCAATTATAATCAAACTTTTAATCTTAATTTTAGCAACAACAATCATTTCATTCCCAGAATTTTATTCCATTCGACTATCGACGTGTGGAATCGCATTGCATAATTTGCATCCTCGAACCAATAAAATCTTGTTCATCATAACAAATTTGATGATTGGAACTGAAATGGCACATGCTACATGTACTAGCTAGAACATTCCTAATGTTTTGGGTGTTTTATGCTCAAAAGATAGGACCCTGATTTGTACAAGGATTTTGTTTCTTTACTCCAAAGATGTCCAACAAGAACTATATATTTTTTGCATGTAAAGAATCAATACAGTATTATTTAATTTTTTATAACTAGTGACATTCCTTTCTAATTAGTTGTAGGCTTTCGACGGGAGCACTAAAAGCACAAGGATAATTACTGAAAGTTAGCCACTATTTCATCATTTTGCCCTTAATGAAATTTATACACAATAAATCATTTCAATATCTAAATTATACCCCATAATAATCATTCATTGGCGAGTAAAAAATTGAAAAAAATAACAAAAAAGCATTTTGAACACAAGATTCATTTAACGAAATTATGTTTAAGAGTTATGTGATTGTTTTGATTAATTCAAAAATATCACTTGCAATAACAAGATCTCGAGTTCAAATCTTGCAATGATAATAATCGAATTTTAAGATTAAAAAAACTTTGTACTCAAAATCTAATGACCATCTTTTTAAAGGAGGGACAATTAAATTTTGACCATTTGACTACCTACTCAATTCTTATCTCACTTGCATTCCTCCTCCTCTGTTTGTTGTGATGAATAAATTTCAATCAACATAACCACCAGATAGTAGGATTATTCTTTACAGTGTTTGCCTGCTTGTTGAATGTTGAAGAAATTTTTTGCCACTGTCGTGACCTCCATCGTGAGTGGCGGTCACGATGGAAAAACCATGTTAGAGCTTCTGGAGTGGTTGCTGTCGTGACCTCCATCGTGAGTATAGGTCACGATGGCAGGTCACGATGATAGCGAAAATGCAGAATTTGAGGCGGTTTTGGACTCTAAAGTTACCTATTTTGAGTCAAGTTAGGTTAGAAGTTTTCTTATATATATAGAGGCGTTTTCTATATGTTTTGTATCACAAAATTAACATACAAAACAACTTCTAGAGAGAATATTATTGAATCATCATCAATAATATTGTGAGGCTTTGTTATTGAGAATACTAAGTTATAAAGTATTACTCAATTGAGTGTTCTAGCTTGATAGAGTGGTATAACAATCTTAGGTTTGGTTCTTAGTGGATTCTGCGGCGGCCAGCTGAGCGTCTGCGTGAGGGAACTGTATAAATTTGTGTGTGTCGTTTATTTTTTCGCTTGATTTCTTATCGTTATCGTTGTTTAGCTTGGGTTTTGTGATTAAATTAGAGCATAATCCCACATCACACCTCTAACTATTTTCTCTTTTCTCGTGATTAACCTTGAGGTATATATTTCTATGGCATAAATCATGATTTGAGGCAGTCCGTGAACTTTGTGGCTGCTTTTGCTATTTCTTGTAACCATATATCTCAGGGATTCTTTTGACTTTATTAGTTGCTACAATTTGCTGGCAAAGAGATACTCGAGACACCTTCATAAAGTTAGTTGCATTGAAGCAAAGCAAGTGGAATCGAATTTAGGGGGCAAAATACCACCAAGTTGCATAAAAATTAAATACAACTCCCTCAATCTCAATTAAAATGATGATAGTTTTTTCTAATAAATAATTAATGTTTTTCTGAATCAGTTGGGCCATGTTCATATGTTAGTGAGAGCTTAGCTCCATCCCACCATGAAGTATTAAAAAAGGCATAATTTGTTGGCCGGCTCCATGGCCCCATATGACAAAAACACAGTGGGTATTGTTCAGGATGGTGTGTTGCATAACAGCTATTCCAAACTTATGCTTTCAATGAGAATCTATACCCTACCCCCATGTCGATTGTACAATTTATTTATGTTCTCTCATTCCCTCAACCTCAATTATCTAATTGAAACTTGTTATAGAAAAATCTTAAACCCATTTTGACGCAATAATTTATTTATATAATCGAGTTTTTATAAAAAGAAGTATCATCATTAGATTTACTTCACAACCACTTATGTGTTAATTTGAATAATATTAATTTAGAGCTAAAATTTAGTTTTAATTAACTATTTTTAGCTCCCAATTAATTGAGATGGTGGTAACATATTTTAGCTAAAACATGGTAACATTTACAATTTTGATAAAAGATTAAGTTACATAGCTTGCTCATGCCGTGAGTGTAGTCTAGGAAATTTAGAAATTGCAAACATTCTTACCCTATTTATATTTACAAACAAGATAAATAATGCTTCTATTTACTATACTTACTATTTACAACTAAATAGAGATGATACTATTAACCTCAACATGAAATACATTGTCCATCCTTGTGCAACAACAATTCATACAACTTTATGATGATATAACTATAATTATGTACCAATAATTTTTCTTATAATGCAATTCATTCTCTGCCATACAAACTATATATAGATGAAGATCACATTATATGTTGCCTTCATTTATCAAAATGTTTCCCATTTTGTTGATATCATAGCTGGCCTTGCATTAGTACCGGGCCAGTCTCTCTTGTCTGGCTTATCTTGATTATTATATATTTTCATTTCACATGTAAAAACTTGAGGATGTTGATGCCTTGTTGGAAATTTAGTATTAGCCCTATTGCTGCCCATCATTGAATTCTTCATCTTCAACGTATCAAGAGTTTCAATGTATTTTTGGACCCTAGTCACCTGCACTCATATTCAAGATCCATTACATTCACAAAACTTGAACATTGAAAAACTCTAGGAGTAAATCAGGCTTTTATGATAAAGTAATAGATTATGGTTAGTTTTGGGTTTTTTTCTTCCAAATAATATGATATCATTAAAAATAAAAAGAATAATACAATAATAACCATTGAAAAAGAATCATGGTTCAATCCACACTTTTCACCAATCAATTGATTCATCAAATGTTCAGTCAAACTCAATATGGTTGTCTCCATCACTTTCTTGCCACCATTTATGTCCATTTCAACGCTTGCAACCTAAACAAATAAATTATAATTAACCCCTTTTATTTGACTTAACATCAATAATTAATTTCACACCCTAAATTTGTAATATATGCTAGCAACACTTAGTTAATTATTATTATTACTTGTTTAGCAAACTTGTCCACTTCCATCCTAATGGCTGCAATATCTTTTGACGCCTTTTCCATCCTTGAATTTTTTCTTGATTCAATACATCTTCTTTCCTTACTAATTTCATCCTCAAGCAACACAAGCTTTGATCCATTTTTCACCCCAACATAGTCAAGAAATGATTTTGAGTCTCTTTCTTTATCTTTATAAAGTATCTTTTGATCCTGATGATGCAATCCTGTTTGTTCAGCCAACATTTTCTTTAAATCCCCTGTCCAAATTTTAATTCCTTTTTCCATTAAAACCCATAAATTTAAACAAAAAGAACAGATACAACATGCCATTTATAAAATATGAATTATTGGACATAGAGTTTTATACCAAAGCTAGCTTGAGAACTGATCTTGACTTCATGATAAGATGATCCATACTTGACTCTGACTTTAATGGTGGGAACAGAAATGGAATTCTGATTGGAATCTGAATTCCTTTTTTGTACTAACATGCCTCCAGGCCTGAGTTCCAACCCAGCAGCCTCAGAACCACCACCAACGTTGCGGCTACCGCCTTTCGGTTGAGTAGAAACTCCACCAGCTTTGTTCTTCATTCCAAACATCTTGTTGGTATTCATGGAATGGAATATGTTTTATGATCAATGCAATATATAACAAGAAATTGTTGTTTTAAGTACTTGTTTGTTAAGTCAAGAACAAACCTATAGGTGAAGTAAGAACAAGTTCTAACCAACTATGGCATATAAGAACAAGAAGATCTCAATGGACAATGCAATATATATTTGCTATTTTTGTCACTAACCCAACAAGCAACATATCAATTTTAAAGAAAAGTTGTAATACTTTTTTGTGTTCATGTTAAAAAAACAAAGAATTTGAGAGAGATTTCATGGAAGTTTCACTAAATGAATGTTTGAAGTTGAGGGTTAGGGACTTGGATATGGGAAGAGGGATATATGAAAGAAGAAAAAATAATGCCTATAGATAGGTGGTTGGAAGAGTATATATATATATGCCTTTGCACATTGAGAATATGTTTAGAAACTACTATACTACTCTATTTGATTTATTCCCATCTTTATGAGTTGTTTTGATGAATTTTTAATGAATTAAGAAATCTATATTTAGCAAAATTAATCTCAATGATTGAAGATTGGAGAAGATAAACTTCATAAATGGTATTGAATTAAGGAGAAAATGAAAGATTCTTTTATAGAATTAAGTATTTATTACATTTATATTTAATTGAATTTCTTTTCAAGGAGAGTGGATATGGAGATGGACTCAATAAGCTTTCATCTCCGAAAAACACACATTAAAACATGAGTAACATACTTTTTGTATATTCATTTAAACTACCATACTTGTTGAAATTATTGAGTGGGCATTGAAATACATAAAATAAGAAATTGTTAAAATTATTGAGTGGGCTGCTAAAACACACAAAGCAGAGAAAATTAATTCTCTAAAAGAATACGGCCTCATGAATAGAACCTCTACCTTACTAGGCTAAAAATGCTTTGGTGTGAATAACGTACTTGATGGTTCCTTTAACAAGATAATCTATTAAGTGTCATTAACCTATAATTAGTGTCATTAAACTATATGAATATGATTATCTGTAGATTTTACATAGAATTTATATGAAATTAATCAGTCAATAACAAAATAATTCTTATTTGATCACTTCACTCAGATTCACTTTTTAGTTATTTTTACCAATTTGCACATAGATTAATAAAAAATAAAAGTAGTAAGTATATTGAAAATATAAAATATCGATTAATTGAAGCTATATAATTGGTTGGTTGATAATTTAATAGCAAAAGTATATTGAAAAGCGTAAAATATAATTTTATCTTCAGAAATATAAGTATTTTGGAACAAAACAGTGGAAGCTACTGAGAAAGACAGTAAAGATGAGCGGAGGGGGGAGTATTAGAGTTTAATGAACACATTTAACATGAAATAAACTTGCTTACTCGCCGTCCCCAACAGTTATACCGTTTTAATATTTTGGATCAGCTTTTATAAAAGCATGTAAATTACGTTTAATATTTTTTAAAATATCAGCTTTTTTATAATAATTTTTACGCGTGTATAATTAGAGATATTTACGTTTTAGTAGTATCTTTGGGGTCGTAAAGTCGAAATAAGAAAAATATTTTTTGAGATGGAGGAATCTTGAGCAAGACACTAAAGTCAAGTCCAAGACCAAAATGAAGATGGTGCATTGGTGCCACTAAGACAAGTCCACGCCCCAAACGGCCCAACATGTATCAAGTCAACTCCAAGCTCCAATATGAAGATAGCCCACTAAGTTAAATCCAATCCAGAATAAACAATATAACTGTTAAATCTTGAGCCATATTCATATTAAAGAAATAGATTTATAGTCGAATTTCAATAATTTTATAATATTTATTTGTATCATGCAAGATTCATGTAATTTATACTTTCATGTTATTTCAATAAAATTTTATTTTATAGTGGTCAAGTTACTTGGTGTTCAAGTTGTCATGAGATTTTATAATACAATGCAGACTTTTTTATTGTCCTAATAGGATCGAAAGGTAATAATTAGAATTTTAGAGACCAAATTATGTGAGAAAATAATCAAAGTATTGGCGAGGTTTTATAAAGAATTCTTCCATGATTATGAATAAAACTTTGAGAGTGCATGAGGAAAAGATACGAATCATATAAATTGTTAGGTATATAGTGCTGCATTAATTCTTAACTTGAGGATTATAGTGGATATGCAGTGGTTAGATCACCTATGGCATGGAGAAACCTGTGTAATTCTTTGTGTTATTGACGATTTTGTTTTTCCTTTTGTCTAAATACTCAGTATAATTTATGTTGGTTATTTGACATATTTATTTTATTTGGAGTGAAAATGTCTTGAAACGGATGCGAGTTATTATTGATTTAAAGACTCGATACAACATTTTGTATAACTCCATAAATAAGTTTAAGGTTCAATCCTCACTAATTGTGTCATTGGTGGTTTTCTTAAAGAAAAATTATTAAAAAGGAACAATTCGAGAACATAATTTTATGAGCCATACTTTGGAAGATATTCACCAAGAATTCAAGTAATTCATGAGTAAAAATATGTGGCATCTTCATTATAGTTAATTAATGCATCCAATAATGGAAGACTAAAATGAACGAGAAAGGACAAAGTAGAGCAATCTAAGCCAATTGGTTGTCTCAATGCTGGGCAGAAAGCTCCATTTTACAGAGTGTCACTTGGCTAAACAGATCACTATCCTCAAGGGTGGTGGGGGGGCTATGATCTGTGGGTCAGGTTGTGCCACTGAAAGATCTATATCCAATCAGCAAAGGCCTTAGTGAGTTAAGGGTCACTTACAATCTGGAAAAATGATGATAGTTCTATTTGAAGCAAACATAACAAGTGTGTAATTCTGTGAAGTACCCCATCTTTTTCATAACAAACAAAAAGATGCATGTGTCTAAGCCACCCTTAGCTAGGCTTTCATTTTAAGTATTTATGGACAAATACTAATATAGCTCATGTGCCAGTTAGTTTTATAATGACATTCTCTCCTTATTGGTCTCAAATTCGAGTAGCTTTAGGTGACCTTCACTTGCCTTTGACATTTTGAGTCCCACTTTGGGGTTCTCATTGATTGGAGTTGTCTGCTTGGGGCAATTCCTTCAAAAAATTTCAAGGTATGGAACGAACATATTTTTCATAGAAGACGCAACAGATTTCTGCTGATCAAGAACCCTCACTTCTAAATTAGATTCTCATATTTTTCGTGATTGTAAAAATGACTTTGGAATAAGTGGTGAAATAAATTTTAATTATAACATATATAAAAGTCTGAATAAAAGGCTGTGTTTATTCAATTTCGTAATATTAATTCTTAAATTCACGAATTCTTTCACAAAAATACAAGGATTAACCAAAAATATTATTCAATATTTTTAATTAGCAATTCAGCATGCTTAATTGATAAGCTCGTGAGTTTTTAATAGGAATTAATTTCACAATGCTTATTAAATCATCTTATCTTTGTATATATGGGGAATTCTTGTTATCATGGAGTGTGGTATATTATAGAAGAATTCCCTATTGTATATAATATGAACCTTAATCCATGACGCAATTCGTCTGAAGAGCGAAGAACTTGATTCTTTTTACATAGGTTTTTCCATGTTTAGTTTTATTTTAATCATTTCTCTATATAAGTAAAAATAATTTCGATGCCGTGTTTTAATTAGTCTGCGATTGATAAAACGAGGTTAATTTTCTGACGTAATATAAAATGATAAGTACACAAATAAAAGAAAAATTAAAAAGTATAATCATGAAAATTAATTAGTTGAGCAGTTGATTAAATTATTCTTTGATTTAGGGGTGAAGGCCCGAATCATGGAAGCGATAATAAGAAAGGAAAACATATCCTTAAATATGTAAGATTTATAATATTACTTAGATGCGATTGTGGGGATGACATCCTTTGTCACATTTGGCAATATATATAACATAATAATCACAAACTTTAAATTAAGCTTTGTTTATTTATCTTTAAATCGTGTTTAATGATTGAATGTATCGTTGAATCTCAGATTATTTTGTAATTTTGCATGTATAATTTTAAATGATTGATTCAGCGAGAATAAGTATAAAAGCATATATATATATATATATATATATATATATATATATATATATATATATATATATATATATACATATATATCTCTCATATAATATATATTATTAATTTATTCTTTCAACTTTTCGTGATATGATTTTTACTAAGCCATATGTCATTTTAAATATTTAATAATTGAGATTGGTTAAATAATCATATGTTTGTGTATAATTATTATTATTATTATTATTATTATTATTATTATTTAATTCCCTAGAGATATGAATTTTATATATTGGGATCCCATGAAAATTTAGTATACTTTTTAAATCATATCAATTTACTTAGACATAAAAAGAAAATAATTCGATTATACGATGTTGATGATCAAATTCGTCCAATATATTTAGTCGGAGAATATCAAATTGTTAAAGTAATATTTGTATCTATAGCTTGTCTAGGTTTGTATGGTATGTCTTTATGTATAATATTTGTTAATTTTATATTTAAAGTTATTCGTGATCGGCTTGTGTCGTTTAAAACTAAAAATATTAATTAGAAAAAAATCGAAGGAGTGTAAGAAATTTTTCTGAAAGTTTTAGAATGATTTGAATTAAATATAAAAACTCATCGGAAATATTTGAGATATCGATTGATGGATGCATCCCAGCGCGTCTCTTTCTTAATAAATCACCATGGTTTGACATATACTCTAAGATGAGTGCTACTGCGCTAGTTTCATCAACAAGTTTAGAAAAATGAAGTGATATATTAGTTTATCAAATGAGGAATTCGCTGTCGTGACCTCGAAATTCGTGAGTGGTGAGATTCACCGATGGGGAATCCGCGATAGTTCTAGGGTATTGGGGCATCGTGGCGCCAAAATCGAATGTTAATCGCGATGGGGAATCGCGGTAGTCTGAATCTAATTGAAGAGGCGGTTTTTATTTCCGATTAACTTTCTGGTGAGTGGCAGGTTATCTTTCTTTGCTTTATAAATATGGGATGTTTTACATGAGTTTTATTTATCCAGCAAATCTTAGAATGAGAGCATAATCGTCCTAGAATAATATTAGTGTTTTAATATTATTGAAGAACGTAATTTTGTTGAAGGCTTGAAGAGTTTATCTTGGTTAACGTAGAACTTAATGGTTGAGATTTTCGGTGTATGAAATCACTGACATAGATTGTAATAATGATAGGGAACATAACGATCTTACGGTTTATTAGTGGATTTTCTGGCAATGACAGGGCCATCGGCGCTTCATGTGAGAGCACTTGTATAAAATTCTTGTGTATTTATTTAAATTTACATCATTTTTATTGAATTCAAACTTTGAAAGCTAGGAAGGGATTTAGAGTCTTAAATCCACAACAATTGGTATTAGAACTTGGTATTGCTTGGTTACGAGGTTTAAAGAATCGATATTTGGAAGAAGGAATTATAATGTGACTGTAAAGAGTCGATGGAATCGATTTTCGCGTTGGAAGATGTGTATGTGGAGGATTATACATGCGGAAGAAGATGAACAAACCAACAGGGAGAAGCGCGAGAAGATGGATGAGGATGATGGATGGGGCCCAGGCGGTGCTTGGGTGTGATGGACCTTGTTTGTCGAGGGAGCGTGGTTGCTAACGTTGCTAAAGAGAGACCACCACATGAGGGGTGATGAGGCTTTTATGCGTGTAAGAAGCATGCAAATAATAGTGCTTACAAATGAAAAGAAACATTTAAGATGTCGGAAAGTACGCCCATAGCAGAACCGCCTTAATGATTTGATAGCATTATTAATCAACTATAGGCAGGCAAATGTTAGAAAGTGACGATGATGAGATCTGAGGCCCCGATTTTGTTAACCGTTACAGTTAGGAGCGATGAAGAGGCGGCGGTTAATTACATGAAGTCTGGCAGTTGAAGCTTAAGGTGGTTGTGGCATTATCTGTCGAGGGAGGTACATGAGAACGTGTAAGTGAAGGTCTTGGGGTTACTGCATTAAGTGTGGAAGGGAAGAGCGGGGAGGCAGAGTTTTGAAAATAGTGGGAGCTCACATAGTAGAGTGGGAAGCAGGTCTTGTGTCTTTGGAATTGTGGCAAGACGGGTTATGAAGAGACGCTGAAAACTAGCAGTGATGCTCGTGTTGTTGTGGTGACAGGTGTTATTTCTTTGGTTTTATCTGTGAATGCTTCCGGTTCACGGATAAGTGAATTGGGAGCATCTTTTAAATACCAGCGGAGATGTAATTGAATTATAAGCTACACAGGAATTATGAGGCTTGTTAAATGCTGCGTGGTGAGCAGGTTGGATATCTTAGGTATGGAGATGTGAATACGGGGGTGTCGAATGGTTTTTTTGGAAACTAACAAAGGTGAGGTATGTTCAGTGGGGAAGATTTTTGAATTTTGGTGAGTCAATTTTGGATGTTGATGGTTGTCAATTCTTTCAAAGAGATGGTAAGCCCAGAGGTTGTTCGGGGAGGCGATGAGTGGCCATGAGGGTAGAAGTCAGTGCTTCATGTGACGGTTCTTAGAAGAGGTTGAAGAGAGGATAAGTGCCGAGGCTTGAATTGAGATTGACATGGGAGTTTCTCTGAAGATTGAAAAGGATTGTCGTTGGTGAGAATTCACATTACGGATGTCTTTGAGAGGTTCTTAGGAGATTGGTGTGCAAATGAAGAAAGATGCATTGAGGTGAAGATACCCAGTGACAGAGAATGTAATCGTCGTTTGGTGATGAGTTCAGTGAAGGAACTACGAGGGAGAGATCTGACGGTTACGTGTTCGTGAATCATCTGAGTTAGCGAAAGTACGTAGTGAGAAGGAAGTATTCACGATATCACGATTATTTGCTAGCTTTGTTGAAAGATGGTCGATCAAACACTGGTCGTAGATTAGATCGAGGAAGTAAATCGGCGTCTGATAGGAAGGTAGAAGAGAAAGTCATTGATATGCGTCAGCTTTGAGTTTTAGGAATTATGCAGGTTGAAAATGCGTGAATGGCTTGGCCGAGGCATGTTGATTGTGAATGAGGGAAAAGTCCAACAGGTAGAGAGTAGCCAGTTATTCTAAGATTCTGCTTGGTGATCAAGTTGGTCTTGAATTCAGGGGATGTTTGGGATTGGAAAAGAAGATGCGAAGTTGGGATGGATTTCGGTGGGAGTTAAGTGGATGATGAACTTGGGAAGAGACAACTGAGAGATAATTTTTGAAGATGGTGATCAAACAATATCTTTAAGTGGGGAGATTGTTGAAAAGTAAAGATTTTTTCTTTCTTGGTGGCGTAGTGACCTCCGTAAGTAATTAGTGGTCACGATGAAGTCCACGATGATTCCGATTAATACCAGCGAGGCGGCTGCAGCCGTGGCGCTGCCGATAGTGAATGTTGGTCGCGATGGGGGGGTCGCGATAAGCAATCTGAAAGTTAATTGAAGCGGTTTGATGCCACACAATTGAGTCTAGCTAGGTTACTCTTACTCTTTTTCTTTTATATACAGGATGTTCCCATGAGTTTATTGTCAGCATGAAATCTTATAATAGAAGCATGTCGTCACTAGAGATAATATTAGGCGCTTTAATATTATTGAAGAATATAGTTTTTAGCGAGAAGGAAACACAGAGTTTATCTTAGTTAACGTCAAAACACACGTGGTTGAGATTTTTCGGTATATAAAGAAATCTTCAGCGTAGATTATAGTAGTGGTAGAGGCATAACGATCTTACGGTTATTAGTGGATGCAGCGGCGTGAGCATTTTGGCACTACGTATTGAGGGAGCGCGTATAAAATTAGCACGTAATACACGTTTATTCATGCTAGAGATTTATGTAGTTTTATTGATTCTTGAATCTCGGGAAGGGATTTAAGTCTTAAATCACAAGTGGAGTCGTGCTCCTGGATGTTAGACTTCCTATACTTGAGGGGTTTGTGTTCTGGGGGCGATCCCTGGTTTTGTTTCAAATATATAAAGAAGCCAATGGGAGGGTGTCTTAAACATTAAAAGAAAAGGAAAGGGAATTGGAGAACATTGCTGGATCTTGAGGGACGAAAAAAGTTAAAGCACTTTCGTTTGATTTTTTTTTAAAATTTAAATTTAGAGATTGTAAAAATAACTTACAATTATATAGTAGAATGTAAAAATATAAGTAGGGTTCATTGCCGCTCTTAGTTCCTCTTAAGCTCCCCCACTATCTGTGGGGGGGAAGAAAGGGGTGAAATGGTAAACAGTATTAGGCCATTTTCTACCTTTGTGAATGGCCAAAAATAGCAAGGCTACAACAGTGCAACGAAGCTTGGATGCCGCTCGCGTCATTGTTCTTTTTGAGCTTTAGATCTTGCAGGCCTTGCTGGTTTTATAACTTTACCACCAAGAATCAGAGCTACAGGAATCATAGTCCCAATGTAATATACACTTCCATATGCAGCTAATGTTTCATGAAGGCTTAGCACCTGCATTTTCGGATCAAGATCTCAATTTAGTATTGATTAACCGCAAAAATTAAAAAGGGAAAGACAGGCAATAGAGTAGACATCTTACCAGGAAACCAACACATGAGTAGTTTAGGACGAGCAGGGTGTACATGAAGTTAATCAATATGATCAGGTTCTTAAACAGAGTAAGACTCGAAGCTTGCTGCCATCTATATAGAACTGTTCATGAAACTATGCAAGTCAGAATCTAAGAACAAAAGCTAAACGAAAGGAGTATCAATAGTGACTATATAATAGTGTTTATTTCTTTACCTCTTGAACCAGCTATCATCAGAGCAGATTGAACAAAGAATAGGAGGTATCCAGGATACAATCCCTGCAATGAAGCAGAAATATGTTGTTCAGGAGTTCAGCGAAAAAATATTTATCTACTCCAATTTAAGGTAGGATTCTCACAAAGTCGATGATTAGAGCAGATAATGTTTACAATACAATTATTATACCAAAAACAACAGCAAAGCAAACCAATGCTAAGGATGGAAATATAAGAACTTGGGAAAAGAAATTTGAGCGAACTGTTTAAAATAATTATAAACAGGCAACAGGAACCAACTAATAATCATTTCTCAATTCTAGTTTGAAATCTCAAAGCAAGAATAAATGGGTCTTCCATATAATATCCGTTATCTAAGTCAAAACTGACAAGAAAAAATCCCTAGTATAACCCTCTCATTCCAACACTACTTGATCCTCAAAATGGTGGGGGTCTTATATATTCTCTCTAAGAAAAATGAACTTAAGGATTAGACAGTGCCCAATTTAATCTTGCTACTATAATGTAATATTTCAAATGCATGAACAAGCCATTAAATCATAAATTTGACGATGATGATCAAGATGAATTAAGAAGCTAAAATTATGATACTTACATGCCATACAGCACTAACAGTTTGAGTGGCCAACAACTGGAAGAAACCAGCCTTTTGACCATTACAAACAAGCCTCTCATAAACATCTGCAAAATAATATAGATTCTACTAATTATTCAACTAGATAGGTATGTTGGGAACTTTTTACTCGATTATTGTAGCTGAACAACATGGGAACAAACCTGTACTGTACAAGCTTCTAACTATAACGTTAGAATACTCCACGATTAAGTAAAGAATGAAAATTCCTAAAATTTTGTGGGAATCATTTCTATTAAAATGAACAGAATTCTCTGAATCAAATAATGATGAACACAATCCTTTGAGGTAAGTGATATTTAGCATGCGAACTTCTAACATAGGTAACTTACAGTGTCTAAGCCAAGTGCTGACTTGAATATTCCATACAAGTGGCAACTGAACTGAACTCTTCGCCAATTCAACTCCCAATATATCAACATTCCTTGCACGATCCCAACGTGGTTCGGGTGGAGAGGAGTTTGTCCAACCACTGAAACCCAGCCCAGAAACAATGATTGAAGCTTCAGAGATTGACCAGATAAAATAGTACTTCCAACGGGCGGTGAAGCCAGACATGTATTGGTAACCCAATCTCTTCCAGAAACCCCATTCCTGGTATAATGGTTCACTAAATCTCGAAAGAGGGAAATGGGGTACAAGGTACAAATACAAGCCCATACAGAAAGCAGCTTGGACAACGGCTCTGAGTGTTGCACCTAATGGTGATGGTGATGATCCCTTTTCAGAGGGCTGCCAGATCTACAAAAATCAATCCCATACCTTAGTAATGATCACAACACATGAGTCTGATCATAAAAGCTCAATATGCCAAACCAACTTACTCCTTTCCTCTCTGTCCATTCAAGGTAATCCTTCATTTCATACACTGGACCAGCAAAATGACTTCCACAATAGAGACAATAACCACAATATTCAAGCAATGAAGGAAGTCTAAGCAACCGATTTTTCTTTTGTGCCTCCCGTAGATTTTCTTCTTTGAGTAACCCATCATTGTAATTTATCGCGCAGGATATAATTTTAAGGGTTATCACCATTAAAGCTCCTATAGAATAAAAAACAAAGAAACTAAATCATTGCATTGTCAGTTTGTCACACAAAAAATCAGTTTGAAAAAACAACAAATTAAAAAAAGCTGGCTACATTATAAGAGAAAAATCAAGGTGTGGACTTCAGAATAACTAGTGCCCAGGATTCCGCATACACCTAAGACGATGAATAGTGTGCAAAGTGACCATCTCGAAGGAAAAAGGAGAGAATCATGACAGCGATCTACACGAAAAACAAAGAGCAGAGAAATGATAGTGCCAAGGTCTTTCCAGAAAAATAACTCATAAAGTGTCATGCAATCTATTTCATCCCTATAACTTAAATACACTGTAAACATGAATGATTAACACATTGAATATATATTTTTTGATAAAATATTAATTGTATGGAAAATATTATAACGACTTCTACGAATTCTCACATGTTGGACTGTGCACTAATAGCTAGTTTTAATAAGTTGGCCCACCCATGTATCTGCATAACAAGAAAACAGTCAGGGGTGAGACTAAGCATGCATGTACACAGTACACATACATTAGCAACAAAACGTATGGAGCATTACAGGGTCTGAAAACTTGTCCATATTAACAATTTTCGAATATCACACAACATTCACATCATTTGCTAAAGCTTTAAGGCTGACATGACCATTAAAATAAAAGAAAGATAGCATGAGGAACTGAATAAGCTTACCAGTCGCATCTATTCCTCCTTCCTTCCATGCATCTCCACTCATATAGTATACATGACTACAATAGAACAAGTAAATCCAAATTCAGGTGACAGAATACTTATCCTGAAATAGTGAGTTGCAAATGTTTAATTGTTCTTGAGTTAAATATTACTGAAATTCATAACAATGCAACTTGTTAGGTGTTACATGCAATATTCACTCCGCTTTGAATAATTGTCATCCTAGCCTAAAAAACTTGTTTCTATTTAATTGTCATTCTAGATTTTCAATACATTGTTAGCATAATGTTTCCTATTATGTCCCTATTGAATGACATTGCAAGTTAACTATATTTATTTTGTTTATTCAATTCTCCTTTTTTCTTAACTCATCTTTATCATTCCAGTATGCAAATTCACTACTTTATCATCTTGGAAGCATTAATAGGAAATTCATAAGATCAACCATAGATGTATTCACTAATTAAGAGCTTACATGTAAAACTTTTCTATTTCTTAGAACTCACCAGCTACCATATATGCTTTTTCATGCTAGTCAAGTTCATGAAAGTTGTGAGCTAGAAGAGGACATTATCCATTAAATGAATCTGCATAAAACAGCTGCAGATTCACCAAATCATGCATCTTTACCAATCAAACATAATATGACCCTTCCGAAAATTCCAGGTAAGAAGAATTCAATTTTATCCAACCAAAGACTAAGATATCAATTTTTATGCACATCTTACAAAAACAATATTTAAAAAATACAACAAAAGAAACGTCCATCATCTCATGATCTTCCAATATAACTAAATTATCACACTTCTTCCCAAACACGCTGAAAAGTTCCATCAGTAATCAAAGGCTCAAGATTCCATCCAAGAGTTCCAGTGTCATTCTTTATCCAACCCCATCAAACAGTAGTAAATTAAGATCCAACACTTACAAATGTTCTTAAAAATCAAGTAGTTATTCAAAAAACTTATACTCCCTCCATCTCAAACACATTGTCTAATTTCTAATATCGATGATTGGCTTTCTAAATTTTGTACTCAAATATTTGTATATACGTTGCCAAAATTCGATGGAAAAATATATCAACTTATAGCACTATTAACATGATAATTTTGATTCAAATCAAACATATACAAGTCAATTAAGACCACAAATACTGTCAATTTTGACCATAAAAAATCAAACAAGGCAACCTTTTGAAATGGAGGTAGTAACCATAAAATAAATCCTGCAAACCATAAAACAATTATGGGCAAATGACTCCAAAGAACACTCACGTTTCTTAAATTTTCAAATATTCGATCACTATCGAGAAGTACGTAGAAGATATGAGAGTAGCGAGAAGTAACTATTGGAAGATATTATAATTATGAATTATTGTTATTACTATAAACATTTAGCTCTATTTCGAACATTAGTGATCGAATACATCCTAACTAAAGTAGGATGATTGAACTGGAAAATAAAATGTGAGTAATGTTTCGTGTCATTGTCCAATATAAAAAACGTGAGTGATGTTTCGTGCCATTTTGCAGAATAATTCTTCTAAACGACAAAAGGAAAGCCTACCAGCCAATGAGGTAGCCCATAGCCAAGAAGAAAGCAATGATCCCACAATACTTTCTACACACCACCATCGAACTA
The DNA here is from genome assembly GCA_019722365.1 of Lithospermum erythrorhizon. NCBI lineage: Eukaryota > Viridiplantae > Streptophyta > Magnoliopsida > Boraginales > Boraginaceae > Lithospermum > Lithospermum erythrorhizon. Next base: position 229,075 of record JADFUC010001147.1, read on the forward strand.
TACCCAGCCAGCATTGGTATCAAGAAGTGGAGATTCGACGAAAACCCGAACGACAAATACGACAAAACTGCGCTGCTTAAGGCAGCGTATAGGTGGCGGCCAGTGGCTCCACCTGGTGCAAAACGGTGGAGGAATCCGACGGGAATGGTGGCGACGAAGCATAGCAAGAAACGTAGCACCGCCACGGAGACGCCGATGGCCGCCGCCATGGTGCTCATCTCCGGTAGAAGCATTTGGGTTGGGTCAGTCGGGTCGGGTTCGGGTTTGGTTGCGAATGTGAATGTTTGTGATGGACAATGAAGGAGTTAGTTATATAGGATGTGTTGTGTTTGTGTCTTGTCGTTTGTTGCTTCAAGCGCGGAAAATTTATGTCTGTTCATGTACTTTGGGTAGGACCGTAGAAAACTGGATTATGTTCGAAAAGTTTGATTCGACCACATTTCTAGGTTCACTCGAGCTCGAGCCGAAGATTCGATTCTGCTCGAACCACATAAATTTATAATTTTTTTTATTTTTTCATATTTTAGCATTAATATTCGTATGTTCCGATCGAACCTCGAACCTTCGAACTTTTCGAACCGAATCGAACTCGATTCTTTTTCGAGATTCGCCGAATTCAGCCTAAGAGCCGAACTTGAAACCTATTCAGACTGTAAGGATCATCTGCTTACAGGCCTAATCATATTAATAAAACAAAATATTACTCTGTACTATACTAGTCTTGGAAGAAAATTGTAAGGTCAAGCAGAGCTTGCATGCATCCGCTTGAATTGAAAGTGAATGTTGGTTAAATTTAAGTTTATTTGGTTTGAAATTTATTTTTTGTGTTCGGCAATCAGGGTTAAATACTTAGTTATATTCACTTCATTTTTATTAATCCCGAATTAAGATATAATATAGGTAAGTGTTCACCTTAATTAACTAAAATCACCTCAACAAAATCAGCTCATGTTATACGATGGATTAAGGATTATTGAAACTAGTGAAATTATGTTGGGGACTACAACAATTTATTGAACCCACTAAATTGTTTCTTCACGTTATACGAATGATGATAGGGAGTTAAAAATTCACCTAACTTCCATTTAATCGAGTGGTCCACAAATAAATTAACTACAGTTTATGCGTAAATCTTGTAACTGTAACATGTTCTTCGATTATTTTATTTGGCGTTCTAAATATTTGCAAGTAATAAGTTAAGTAAATGAAAAAATAGAAAAGAAATATCGTAAAAACGTAAAATGATAATTATTTAAAATTATATATATTACTGGTTTATTGATAATTTTAAAACATGTATAAAAAGATATTAAAACGTAGGTTATTTCCATTTTCATGCTACAATGACAAATGTTTTGAAATAAAAATTTTAGGCTACAACAACAAATAAAAAAAATGGAGGAAGTATATGTTTGAAGCAAACTGGGGGAAGTAATGGGAGAGCAATACCACCCTAAATTTTAAAAATTATATTTTTACTATTAAAAAATAGAATTTTACCATTCATTTATTAAAAAATTAAGTTGTTCGCCTAAATTTTTGTATATTTTTTTTCATTTATATAATATAGTTACTTTGTCCTCTCTATTTTAAATTTCCGGTTCCGCCACTAGCTAGAAGGTTCATTTAGTTCAATGATTTTATTTGTTTTTAATTTACACTCGGGTCCATTTCAAAACAAGAATTTCTAAATTCTTTTTAAAAATATTAAAATATTCATGGAAAATCTCGGCTGACGCCGGTATACACTACTAGAAACGTGGCAAAGAGATGTCCGAAACTATTTCCAAACCGATTTCCTATTTATATATTGTCGATGGAGTCGAAAACCGACTTTTATGCGTCTCTAAATCAGTACCCGTCTCCATCCCGACTCCAACCTAAGCCCGCATAATTTCGGGCTCCCCCGACTCCAAACCGTCTCCACATATTAGTCAACCATTAAGTACTACCCGACTCCAAACCGTCTCCATATCTACCCGATCAAAATTATATAAAATATCATTTTCACCTCGACGCCAAACCGACTCCACTATTCGAATACCGATGCCAAAACCTTCAAAGGTCCCGTCTCCAACCCGTCTCCATACCGACGCCCCTTCTGCATTTAAAAAAAAGCAAAATGTCATAATAACATGCGCATCACGGCCGCAACAAAATAAAATCCATCCAAATCATACAAACAAATATAAAAAATATCAAAAATCCAGCTCATCCAACTCATACAAACAAATATAAAAACATCAAAGATTCAATCTATATTACAAAACATACACCCATATAACAAATTCATATTAAAACATCCTATTCGTGAGCAAACATCAAACATTAATTCATATAAACATCAAACATATTAAACATCCTATTCATATAAACATCAAATATTAATTCATATAAACATCAAACATATTAAACATCTTATTCATATAAACATCAAACATTAATTTATATAAAACATCAAACATTCAAACATAAAATAAAATAAAAAACCAAATTACCTCTTCGAAACTTGAATGTAGTATTTCCCTACAACAAAAGTAACAAAAATAAATTACATATATATTCATCAAACTACATTGGTTAAAGATAATAATAAAAAAAATGAAGAAGTAATAATTACCTTTTTTTGAATTCAACTATTTTCATTAAAATATATATATATATATATATATATATTAGAAATTACCTCCTTGAATTCATTACATACAAAATAAAGAAAGTGAATAAGTTATTAATAATTACCTCTTTAAAGTCACCTACAAAATAAAATCAAATTTGAGATTAGTAGACAATAAAATTATGGAAACGAAATTAATAACATAAAATAAAGAGGATATTATGTTGTGGGTTTGGAAAAATAATGTTGGAATGATGATAATGTGAGATATATACGGTAGTCATGAAAATCAGAAGGTCTGCCTCCATCCCGATTCCAAAATGAATTCTGCCCATCCCGAATTCAAATGAAAAATAATTTATTTGATTTTCCTCAATTTTTTATTGAAGCAGAAATCCGGGTTTGAAAATCACACGTCCCAACTCTATATCGTCTCCATTTCAAAAAAAATTGCGTAAATATTTACGGACCGGCTAAGTTATTCGAACTCCATACCGACGCTAAATCTGATTTGTAGAAAGAAAGAAAAAAAATGCAGGTTTGCAAACCAAACTCCCTGCATATCTCATGATAACAAAAATCAAACTATCCATATCACAGTTTTTGAACACAATATCAAGCAATAAATACAAAATACACTATTACACTCATTGTGCATTTCAATACGAAATTTAATAAAGTTGCAAATTACTATATAAAAAACTTGTAACTTAAAATATTTGATTATTAATTGTCTTCGGAGAAGTTGTCACTATCATTTGGGCCAAAGTAGTCTTCCGCATCATCGTCATGAACGCTGCCTTCGGGTACCCGACTGTAATCCGAATCCATCTCCATGATCGGATACCACATCGCCCCCCTCCTTCAACAATAACGAAAACGCCGATTCAACAATCCAACATCATCATTGATTAAATCATTTTGCATATGAGTCCAATCGACTCGACTTCTAGCTGCTCGATGTCATCATGACACACTACTTCCTATTATGATCCCAATCGCGATACATAACGGAGATAAATATACTTTTGTGCCCGATGCTAGGATAAACGGGTCATCTTTTAGAACCTCAAATTTTTGTGTTTGATTTGAACCATTCCATTCTTCGACGCATCGACATCCACTTGCTAAGCTGGCCAAACCAAACATTTGAAGAGGACGACAGTTGTTGTAACTCAAGCCGTATCTAATAACCCCAAATCTCTTATAAGACACCATAGTAGTCAACATGATCATCATCTTGGTAGCATGAACCCCTTGACAAACACGCTATTGTAAGTGCTCTATTACCATCGCCTCGCCTCGATATCAAAATAGTACCCGCGATGTAAGCATCTCTATACTCTTTTGATTTCTCGGTGTGGGACCTAATGAGAATTCTCGTGTGTCCAGCAGCCCGGCTATTCCTCGTACATACTTTTGAAACCATTCAAGCGAATTGGTGACGCCACGATTTCTTTTGTACGTCTGTCAGATTCGATTCAACTCTCATCAAGCTAATCAAGGTAGATCCTAAACAAAATGTTATACGTTTAGTTAAGTAATATATTACATAAGAATGGGGACACTGAAATGCTAAATATACACTTACCGCAGCTTCGTACTTTAGGTATGTTGCAACTAATATACACATGAGCAAGTATATAGTTCTTCCATTCGGTATCTATGCTTCACTACAAACGTGTTAATGCCCCTGGTAACTAAACAACGACAAACGAAGTTGGGTCATCCATCCGTCGTACATCGCGGCCTCCTTTTTGGTCGATTTAAGTTGGTTTTAATCCCTTCCTCTAAGTACATTGAAATCAAAAGTTTGAAACTTTTGACCAAATATGCCCTTACATATTGACCCTTCAACACGAGTCTTTTGCCTTACCAATTTCTTCAATCCCCCTAAATATCTACAAACATTTGTAAGATTAGTTAGATGAGTAAACATATAAAACAATATGAAATTATAATAAAGTGAAAACTACCACCGAAAAGGGCAATATCTATTCATACCGCATCGACCTCAAATGCTTCATACGCAAATGTATCGTAGATGTTCCATTACATCAAAAACCAATTGGAATATCTTCTCCATCTTACAAATTATCTCAACTATATTACGCCCAAGTACCTAATACATGTTCCACATTTAGAGTTGTTGCTGATATATCGCGAAGAAATAACACCACTCTATGATTGTTTCTCATATGGGAATGGGCAGGAGATGACGGAGTGCTACAGAAGTAACCGCTGCGACAATAATATGTACATCATGACTTTTTAGTCCGCTTAAAGTTCACATTTCTTGCACATCTTGCAATGTTTGGAAGAGTATCCATCGCAATTGTGACGGACAACTATTTCCTGAGATCTTTCAAGTGTAACGGGTTATAAGTCGCTTTTGGTTTCGTTTTTCCTCCCACCAACATCCCAAGATATGTAACTCGGTCTCGACCAATGAGTCTCGAATGTCAAGCCTTGACCGCTCATTATCTTTCGCCTTCCCGGGAATATCCATTACAAGATAAAAATCCATTTTCACCATTGTTCTTTTCAGGTGCATGAAGTCGATGTTGTGTCTGATTTTTTGTGTCGGCCAATAACTCAAACCTAAAATATATTTTCTTGCACCATGAAGTTTCAACATTATACCCCGGTGATCTATGGTCTGAATATTTACCTTTACTGAACACATCAGGATCCAACCCACACACATCTGCAAATATATCAGCTCCATCAAGTCATTCCTTCTGGTGCAAATGCGGATAAGTGTGTCCCTTTACAAACGATTTTTTGCATTCTAAAAGGATGTCCTATAGGCAAGAAAGGACGGTGGCAATCAAACCAACAATGTTTTCGACCTTCTCTTAGTCGAAATGCTCCAGTATTCTCCATACAATATGGGCAAGCTAACCTCCCGTGTGTGCTCCAACCAGATAATATTCCATATGCATGAAAATCGCTAATCGTCCACATCAAAGTAACCCTCATGTTGAAATTTATTCTCTTGATGCATCGAATGTCTCAATACCGATATATTCCACACAACTCCTTCAACTCATCAATCAAACGCCTCAATTTGGGAAACATCAATATCTCCTGGATTTTTTGGCCCTAGTATAATTAGAGATAAGAACATATATGGTTCCTTCCATACACAATCCCGATGCCATGTCATGTCCTCGAGCTATTTTCCCCATATACACCTGTAGACGCTGAGCTGCTGGGTAAGTAAACCAAACCTTTCACGCAATGCTTACGCTGTCCCATCCTTCTTGGCTCGTGATATACTCTCCCCACAAGCACGCACGAGTCCAACATTTCGTCTCTTTTGTAAACAACATGCAATTATCGGCTAATAAGCATGTATTTTCCGCTTGGGCAAGAATAGAGGAATCAACAATCTTTTTTTGCCTTATAAAAATCATTCGCATGCTCTCCCATTATTCGAGGCAACGCCCGATTATGGAAACCCAATCACTGAAACATTCTTAGACATTTACACTGCACTTCAAAGCAACCACCGAGTAGTAAAGGATAACTTCAGAAATTGCACCATCCCATAACGGCCGGTTTACGCCCTTCAACAAGTCGTGTAGTAGCTTTTGCTCCTCTATTTGGTTTTTCTCTAACCCCTCGAATACGGTGTAGCATCCCCAAATTCAAACGTAGTCACACATTCCCTTGCTTTCTATTCTGCTCGCTTTTATAAAGTTACCGTAACGATTGAGACGGATGAGATTTGGGCCCGTCTCCCCATGCTACCAACTCTAAAAAGAGTATCGGGTGGGCGACGGGTGTGCTAAATAATGTTTTAATATAATAATAACGTATGGAGTCGGTCGGGAGTCGGTTTTGTTTTTTAAAGTTACTGCACAACGATTGGAGACGGGATGGAGACGGGCCCATCTCCATACCGACTCTAAAAGAGTGTCGGGTTGGTGACGGGGTATAAATAATATTTTAATATACTAATAAAGTATGGAGTCGGTCGGGAGTCGGGTTTGTAAAAAATGGAGACAGGATGGAGACTCTCCATTTTGGTAGCGTGAAATCTTACTTTATGGTTTTGAACAATTTTTGATTCACGATTGTTAGTGGACATGTGATATTTGTAAATAATGTTGTATGAAGTGAATTAGTGGATATGTATTCAATGCGAGGCATGCTTTTCCTATTATTATCACATGTAAAGCATAGCTAAGCTAACCTCTCATCTATATTAACGTGATTGGTCATTAGGTGAAGAACTATCATCTATAATATATGTCATAAATGTATGTAATGTAATCATAGTATATGTAATTATGATTGTCTTATAACATAATAATATACGATAATATATAAATATATTATTAGTTATGATTGATTTAAAACATATAATATACTATAACACAATACAAGAATGATTTTTAGAAATAAATAAGGCACCGTATGGAAATCAGTTATACACTTAAGAACATGAGACCAATTTTTTTCAAAACTCCTAACCCAAACCGTCTCCATACAACAACACTGTTTCCAAACCGGCCTCCGCCTGGCCGCCATTCATTAAACCAAGAAAAAAAGATAACAAAACACGCATCAACCCGCAAAGAGGTACCAACCACAACACAAATCAACACAACACACCAACAACACATATAAACAAACACATACAAATCAACACAACACAACACAATCAACACCAACCAAAATACTTAAATTTATATATACCAAAGAGTAACAAATGTATATATGAATAAAAAATATTGGTACTTAAATGTATATAAAAAAAGTACGAATGTATATATAAATACAAACGGATCAGTCAAGTCCGCCAATATCATAACGGGCCGGATCATCATGAGGTTGGGGCTAAATCGAACCGTATGTGGGCGATGTCTGGAATCCGGCCGATGCTCCGTGGTCTCGGGCGTGTACCGGTGTGGAGCCGTGCATTACCTTATCTCAAATAACAACCTGGGCCGTGGAGCCGCTTCAATGTGATCGACTAGCGGCTAACGCCGGGTATCAGGTGTCCATCGGAAGGGTTACGCCGTCGCTAACTTCATCACATAGGCGGCCAGCGTAGCCAGATCAGCCTCCACAGTCGCAACCTTCTGCTTTAACTGCTCCTTGTCCACTTTGACCGCGACCAACTCCTCAGAAAGGGCTCTGCTTCTCTCCTCCTCCGCTTCTCTCATTCCGCCTCGCACATCCGCTGCCTCGGGAAGCTCCTCCATCAAATCAAGAAGGGGCGAGGTGGTGGTGGTACTGCAACTGGATCATCCACAAGCAAAGTTGCATCAACGGGGCTACAACCTGCACCGAGACCTCAGCTTTGGCAATCCGCCTTTCACGGCATCCGGTGGAAGTCCACAGTCTCACTGGAAACCAATGATCCTTATCCTCCCCGAACGCCTCGTGGAATCGAGGCTTGTACTGCTCCTGCAATTTGAACACATTCACAATAAGGGCTCGATATTTAAAAAATAAACAATAAACATATATAAACAAACAAAGTAAATATACTTACAAAGGCCATGTCCCACTTCGGTCGTAAACTTCGCCCGTCTCCTCGAGGGTGTCCTTGTCCTTCTTCTTGTTTATCTTCATAAGAATACCCAATGGTGAACCCCTCTTCCCAGTCTTTTTCTCCTGAAACACAAATAAAGAAAACTTTAATTAGGAATTCAACAAAATATTTGAATTAAATAAAAATAATAAAAAGAGAGTATTTCTTTCTTACCTCCTCCACCAACCGGTCAACCAATGACTTACTCCCAAACGGATGCTGCGCCATCTGGCCACCTCGCCTCTCCATGTGCTACGGCGATTCTCGACTGCCTCGCGTGATCCAACGCCGCTCACACGCCCAACGCCGAAATATCGCCCAATCGGCCGCGAGGTACAATTGCCAGTCGGGCTTCGTCAGCTGCATACTCATTAGATCAAAGTCGCTTATCCTGTACTCTTCGAGAGTCTTCTTCTTCATTATTGTCGCCAAGAAGTTTCTTCACTTCTTCGTGCTGAAGTTAGGTCGCGTTTACAGTCATGTCCCATTTCTTATCTTATATCTCCCGAAAAGACAATAAATAAAATTTAATTAGACTTTTATTTACTAAAAACAATTTAAACAACTTTTAAATCAAACAAAAAAATTATACTTACTTTGAACGATTTCCAGATGTCGTCCCTGATGTCGATCGATTTGTACGACGGCCGAAGCTGATAGAACTCTGATAAACCTCCTAAACGAACCTCTTAACATCAGAGCCGCCACCGCATATCCTAAAGAATAAAACGTAAAAGTTAGATAACATAAATAAAAAATATAACTATTTCAATCAATTTAGACACATACTGCATCATTTAATCAGAGCGGATCTCTAACTCCAACTTTGGCCACGGGGACCTCCTGAGTGGACGGTCATCTCCGCACAAGAAGCCTCACTAGCGCTCTTCATTCAAAGCCGCCCCAGCCCCATCCTTGCCGCTCATCATCGCCATCGCTATCGTAAACGAGCAAATAGGCTTCAGACGCCGGGCTCCCGGAGTCTCCGGAAACGCCGTAGCAGATGTAGTAGTCGACTCGATGTTCATCGCCGCCGCCTGTAGGATGAACCGCCGGTCCTCAGCGTAACAAACCACGCCGCACGGGGGAGGGGGGAGCCTCCTACGACGGCGGAGTCATCCGCTCTTACCATACGGTCACCGATTCCCAACCCTCGGCCTTTGGAGCTCGGCCGCACCATTCTCTACGGCCTCTCCTTCCCTTCTTATTATTACCAATGCACTATCCGCATAATCAAATTAGAAACATTAGAAATATTTTATCAATAAAATATTTTAATAATAAACATTCAACTATCAATAAAATATTTTATCATAAAACAGAATGAAAACGAAAACTATTCAACTATTCAAATGTAATGAAAACGGTATAACTATTCAAACGTTTTCAAACGACAACTATTCAAACTATTCAACTATTCAAACGACAACTATTCAACTATTCAAACGTTTTCAAACAGAATGAAAACGACAACTATTCAATAAAACATTCAACTATCAACTATTCAACTATCAATAAAATATTTTATCATAAAACAGAATGAAAACGACAACTATTCAACTATTCAAGTAGGTAAAACAGAATGAATAGTTGAAAACGACAACTATTCAACTATTCAAACAGAATGAAAACGACAACTATTCAAACGTAATGAAAACGAAAAACTATTCAACTATTCAAAACGCTTTCAAACGAAAACTATTCAACTATTCAAACGACAACTATTCAACTATTCAAACGTTTTCAAACAGAATGAAAACGACAACTATTCAACTATTCAATAAAACATTCAACTATTCAACTATCAATAAAATATTTTATCATAAAATAGATATAACTGTGAATCAAAACGACAACTATCAACTATTCAAGTAGGTAAAAACAGAATGAAAAACGCATTAACATCAACTATCACCTATTCAACTATCAACTATTCAAAAAATGGAATGAAAACTATTCAACTATCAACTATCAACTATCAATTATTGAACTATCAACTATTCAACGGAATGAAAAATTATTCAACTATCAACTATTCAACTGAATGAAAAACTATTCAACTATCAAATATTCAACTATTCGAATTATCAACTATCAAGTAGGTAAAACCGAATGAAACAACAACTATCAACTATTCAACTATACAAATTAAAACGGAATGAAAAACCTCAGAAATGGAAACAAATATAAAGAAGCTCATCAAAAAATCAAACTCGAATATAACTACTCGATCAAAAATTAAACTCGAATATAAACTCGAAATTAAACTCGAATATAATCACCGAAAAATTAACTACTCAATATAACGGTTCAACTTTGATGAAATTAACTACCGAATATAACTATAACGCTCTGAATATAACTCAAATATAACTCGAATAGAAAGTTTTTATCAAAATTAAACTCGAATATACCATCGAAAAATCAAACTCGAATATAACTATTCAACTTTAATGAAATTAACTACTCGATCGAACTCGAATATAACATATGAAAATATAATTAATGAATTATTAGCAAAAACATAATGTAACATGGGCTTGTAGGAATCTAACCTAATCAATTTTATATGCATGGGTGTTGTTTCGATTGCCGAATTGGTGAGGGACGGCCGTCAGCTCAATGGTAGGAGGGGAGGCGATTGCGCCTTTCCAGCTGGTAGGAGGGGCGGCGGTTTGATCGCCGCGAGTAGGGAGCGGGTTGTCATCGGAGCGGTATGAGGCGGGGTGGGGCTGGCCGATCGCTGACAGCTTCGGGGAGATGAAAGGATTTTGTGTTTTAATGTGGGGCGGGGTGTTTCGAATTGAATAACGATGCATAAACGGAGTCGGGAAATGACTCGCATATTTTTTTATTTTATAATTATTTTTATCACTTAATATATTAAAATGACCCAACGCTTAAACCATATTAAAAGTCAACTATAATAAAACGCTGAGACGGTCCTGAAGCCTGGACCTCATTTTATTTTATATTTTGATTTTCGCTTAAAAATTTGTTCCACCCTAACTTATACAATACCAAACCGACTTCTATAGCGCTAATTTGAACTATTCGGTTAAGTAAAACCCGGCTCCGCATCGACTCTAAATTGAAATGGAATTTTACCCCGCCACATTTGATATGTATTTAGCAGTCATAGTGTATACTCGGTATGTCCTATATCAGATATCAAACGGGTCCTAAAATTTCAATAAAATGCATGTACGCATCCAATGTCCGTATTCAGTCAGTGGTGAATGTTGCACATTTACTCTAATACTAGCTTCAAGATTTATTTCCGCGCCCACCAAGAGGCTTTATTCGAGCTTCAAAATAAAAAACATATTTATCTTAGTTATAATAATTTGTAATTGAGTACTACTTGTAGTCTTGTACCAGTAATTTCCATAATGGGTTGTTCCTTTATCTCTTACGGTTTTGGTAGATTTGGGTTCGTTCTCTTTTGGTTCTTGGAACATTCACTTTCCTTTGCATTAACCAGAAATACTCCAATAAATGCTGCAATAATGGTTAGGTAAATGTCTGAAAATCAAAATTGTTTCAGAAGCCTGGTCCCCTCATTTTCAATTTTGGAGAATAATCACATGATATTGGCAAATGTAATCAATGTTTTTCGATGTTGAAGTACGTAATGATACAGTAACTTATTTTACTTATTTTGCTATACAACCTTTCACATAGAAAAAATTCAGGCCACTTGCCAATTCTAATGGTTATGGGAACTTAATTTGAAAAATAAAATAATGGTAAACTGAAATTTCCTTACAATAAAGCATATATACTCACACAACTTATTATTCTATGTCACATTGATCTTCAACAAGTGTATCTTCAATAATGTTTGTGTTAATGCATAAAGATTGGTAAAGTATTTCGTGATGTTCTTCCAACTATTAATAATGATAGTCTTGACAAGCATGTGTAGGACTCAGATATCTTGGCGAATGTTGAAGATTTGTTTCTTTTTATGAAGAAGATATTTCATTAATATGCTATGTGTTTATTATGATAATGAAAAAGTTTAATTTCGATCAAAGCAGCAGTTAAGATTCACACGTTTATTTTATAAAGGCAAGGATAGAAGCCTTTATTATTTTCAAGATGAAAAGTTTTATTTATGCAATTTCTTTCCACAAACTTGGATGTGCCTATAACTATTTAAGGACCTCATATGCATACCTAGCCGACTACCACTTCATAATATATCGTTCGGCATTGTTTTTGTGAGGAAAAAGATTTGAGAGTTTTCTTTGTGTTTGTAGGCTGAATATACGAAGTTGTTCTATAAAACTCCCTTAGAATTAATTGTACCACTGTTGCTAACACTTTGTTACGACAATCTTGCTTTATTTGATTACCATTATATAAGTCACATACTGGGAGAGTGAAAGTGACGTCAAGGAGAGGTCTTTGAAGTCAAGTAAGCTCAGACTTAATCACCGGATAGAGTAGAATAGATCGTAGTAGAATGTGGAGCATTCGTATAAGCACTTCTTTGTAAATCTCGAGTTCTAGTAGAATCCTTCACTGGGCTCTCGCCTCGTGACAGTGCATTGTACCGAATCAGATAATTAATCTTGTTGTGTTATTTACTTGGCTGTACTTTTTTATTTTATTTGTTCATGTGGCTGCGTAAGCGCAGTTGTTACACAATTGTACGATTAAATCGGTTAACTGAAGTGGAACGACACACTTTTTCAATTTGACAAAATTTTCACAATTCACTTTAACTTATCACAGACCTCCAATAACATTACTCAAATAAAACTATTAGATCCTCGGAACCGCGAAACGTAATTTGTTATTATCATCAACATATATATTAGTCTTGAGACTGCTAACAAGAAGGGTTGTGGAGGAGTGGCAAGTGTTTGTGCATCATAATGAATTCTAGATATATATAAGTTGTCAGATATCTAACGTTAAGCACCAACATCGGCTGTTGCGACTTATGAATATCGTAAAAAGATAGTGGGTCATGGTATAATTTTATGTATTCTGTAGTTCATCTTATTTTGTATTTTCATACTAATATCTAATGTTATATTTTTATACTTTGTACAAATATGTTCTTATTTTTAAACCTTGGATAGATTTGTTTAACTATACCACAAATTAATACTCCTTTCGTTTCAAAATATATGATCATCTAAAAAAATTTTGCTTTTTCATAATAATTGATTGTTTACAATTTTAATATATATTTTTACAATTCCAATATAACTTTTTACATTTCCAATGTAGCTTTTTACAATCCTCTAATGAAGCTACAATCCTGACAAACACTTTTCATCTAAACAATCATCTATTTTGAAGTGCATGGAGTATTAAATAACTAAAATCATTGATATATTTTGAGACATTAGATAGATTTTGATATCCACACCCGAAATTAAAAGAATGAAGAAATTTGATGGCATATTTTTGTACTTTTCACAAATCCAATATTATATTTTTATACATTGCACAAATATGTTGATATTTTTTTGTACTTTGGAAAGTATAATACAAGACCTGTGAGATTGCTCATTGTGATTGTAACCGATCTCGTGAGTATCACAACTTCGAGTCAGTTTCCATAGCCATAAATGGAACATGAAGATGATTGGGTTCAAGTTCAAAAAATGTAATAACTTTTTTATATCAATGATTGATATTTATTCATAAACGGTAGAATTATTACATATATAATTGAATTAGGAAAAACATAACAAATTAAAATGAACAAGTCCTTTCCATAACTAACTAATCGGATTACAAATCCAAATTGTTAACAAAGGAAAAATAAAACAAAAACAATTGTAATCTAATGCTATCGATCCACCACGCAAGTCTCCATGACTTGAATGTCGTCGATGATTGGAAATCTTCAATCCAAAGTAATCTTTCGACCACTTTCTTGTAAAGTGTAGGTTGCATAATGGGATATATTGCATCCATAAAGTATGTTTTAATTGAAGAACAAATAACAATCTTACACAAAGGAAAAAAAATATTACACAAAAAATATGTAGAGAAAATTACTCCCAAATGTGTCAAGAAAATTATAAACACATACTCTAAAAATATGAAATGATTGTTGGAATGTGAAGACCACTTTCCTAAAAACTTCTCAGAGGGGGGGCGCGGGGAAGTTCGACTTGTGGTCCCACCCCAAGCCCACCTCGAAGCAAGAATTTCCCTCAAAAACCCCAAAAGTAATCTATTTGAGGTGGTTCCAGGCTTGTAGGGCCCGTTTTCCTATTCGGTTTAGGGTTTTGTAATCTAGTATATCTCAGAGCCTATAAATAGGGGGCCTATTGGTTGATTATTTTATGTACTCAAATATTAGAATCATAGAGAAATAGTCTTGAGAGATTGTGAGGCTTATAATTTGAATTTTCAATCTATAAAAAAACATCTAATTGAGAGATCATAGAATATGGTTCTTGAGTCCTGTAAACAATTCTTCGTGAAGTTTTATTAGTGGATCTATAGTGGGCCGAGAAGCTCATATCAGGGGCGTAAACTGTGAGTAAATCTTGTCTTGTTTATTGTTTTCTTTGTCATATCTCAATTAGTATAGGATCATCTATGCGGAAGTAGTTAATCATCATGGCGTAATCAGTTTATTATATTAATTTAGATAAAGCACCTAATTAGTCTAGTAACGAATGAGTTGTGATAATCAAGAATTGATTTAGAGGGATTTATAATGGAGACGGAGTCGATACTATAAGTGTTTATTTTGACGGAACTAATTTTCCGATGTAGAAGATGCAATTGAAGATTATTTGTACACGAATGACTTGGCTAAACTACTATATGAGTAGTTTAAAGAAATTATTAGTAGAGAAATGAAACAAGTTATTGCAATAGCCTGGCAAGTAACTGGACAAGCCACGGTGTAATATGTCTCATAACGTGGCGAAAGAGACCACAACACGCGGGTAATGAAAGTGATATTTATTTGTATGAGAAACCCACTACTCATAATATGCATTCTCTCGATGAAAAATCTTTTTAATTTGGAATATTGTTGAAGGTACTTCGGAACCCGCGACTAATAATATGAACAACATTATTAATCAATTAACAACGGTTGGATTTGATGTCATGACGAATGGAAAGTCTTTTAATTATTTTGGTGATCTCCGCCAAATAGTTTTAAACCCATGAGGGCTTCGAAGTGAGTCATTCTCGTAGGCATGACCTATTGAACTCTAAGATGTTGTCGTCAATTTTGGATGATGAAATTCAGTCAAGCGGAAACAAGTACGGGTGGGATTCAGGCGACTTTTGTTTGGTGATGGAAAGAGAAAACAATAATGGAAGCAAGCATCGAAATGGTAGATTCGATCTAATGTCAAATGTCTAATTGTGGCAAGAAATTTCACATTAAGAAGCATCAAGAAAGAAGAGTATGGTCAATGTAGTAAACGTAGTAAGATGCTCTTCATTTATCGAAGTAGTTTGACGACTCTCAAAAGTTGGACTGAGCATCATATCAGGTTCAAGGATTAGCATAATGGCAAATTGTCGGAAATTAGGAAGATCTAATTTGTAGATGAAAGGGCCCTTAATTGTGTGTTTATGTTGATTGAGGTTATCAAATAGTTCCATACGAGGATTACTTAAGGTCGATATGTGCCCAAACCCATTGTGTAATCTTATTTCAGCTTAGTCAATTATTGTTGAGGGTTATGAAATTATATTTTGTGGCGAGTCCTCTAAGGCACAAAGGGAGCTCATGTTGTTGCTAAGGGTCGCAGTAATTTCCAGTAAGGTCAGAACCAAAGAGCGCTGCAAGGATCATCCTGATTAGCAAGCCAGGAAAAGACGAGGGCAGGGTCTCTCAACCTCTTTAATATTCTACTAACTAAAAGAAGGTGTTTGATCGAACACCGAATGTCAATGAATGGATCAAGTGGGAGGCCAAGGACAAGAAAGTAGGCGATTCAATACGAAGAATCAAATTTGGAGGATTTCTAAGGCACCAAGATCAAGAAGGTTCGCAGTGAAGAAAGAACATGTTGTGATTTGAATGTGGGAAAAATCCAACAGGGCAATGGTTTTAGTTATGTCTCTTCAATAGCCAAGTTGGTGACATTCAAGGATGTTCTTGGATTGGTGAAGAAGACACTGAAATTGGGTTCAACTTCTCAAGTGGAAGTTCGGTGATGACGAACTCCGGTGTCAGCTGCAGTTCAAGACTAACGGGTGAAGACGTAGATGCAAATTTGTCTTCGGGCAAGATCTATGGAATGTAAGAACAAATTTGCCAAAACTTCGTGAGAGGGAGGTCGGGGGAAGTTCGACTGTGGTCTCAGCGACTCGTGCCCTCGACCTCAAGCAAGAATCGGCCTGGGACTGGGGGAAGTTCGACCCGCCTCGGTCCCGAACTTGCTCCCCGACGCTGGCCCGGTGACCTATTTGAGGCGGTTCTCGAGGCTTTTAGACCTGCTTTCCTATTCGGGTTTAGGGTTTTAGACTTAAAAGATCTCAGAGCCTATAAATAGGGTCTATCGTTGATTATTTTATGTACTCAAATATTAGAACCATATATAAATAGTCTTGAGAGATTTGTGAGACTTGTAATTAGAGATTTCAATCTTTAAGAAACCATCTAATTGAGAGATCATAGAATAGGGTTCTTGGGTCCTGTAAACAATTCTTCCTAAATTTTTATTAGTGGATCTGGGCAGCCAGTCGGGATTAGCTCTCATATTGCGGTAAACCAGATAAATCTGCCTTGTTTATTGCTTTCGTCTGCTTTGTCATATCCTCGAATTAGTATAGAATTATCTATCCGAAAGTAGTTTATCATCTCAATCGCACTGCTATTATATTAATTTGAGATACCACGAATTAGTCTAGTAACGGTGTAGATCCTAACAATGATAAGAATAGCCACCAAAATGGTTGGACGGGAATATCTAAAAAGACATGTTAATACTTATCAATTAGATGGTAGAATAATCGACATCAATAGGTGAGATTATGAGTTCAAACTTCCATAAAAGCATAGAGGCTGGTCATCTCATCGATCTTTTTGTGTTGGGTGAAAATCATGTGCAACAACAAGCGACGTTCGACTACCGTAGATAGAACTGTGATAAAAATATAAAGGCCTAAATTAAAAGTACCATGTGATGATTACTAAGAGTCAAACAAACACAAACAATTTACCAAATGCATTGCTAAACCAACTGTGCTACAAATCTGCATGATTCTGGTATAAAATATACAATATTTACATAACCTTCAAAAATCTGGGGAGGGGCATAGCAAGACCTTAGTTGTGCAAGGTGGTATAATTGCACCATTAAATTTTTTTTTAAACATCTTGTATTATATTTGAAGCTAATTTATATAAAGATATTCCAGCGCAGCTATTGTCTAGCATGGACTTTCTATTAGTTTGGCTGAGGTCGAGTCTTGTCACTGTCCAGCTGTTTATTCCGGGATTTTATTGGCTGATTCCCACATTGCTTGATTTCGTGGGCTTGCTTTTCATCTAACAATAAATTCTGGTTTCTTTTGCTATTACTTTCTTTTAGCCCCTTTTTTAAAAGTGTTAGTATTTTATTAGGAAGAATTTATTCTTCCAAATTATTGAGTTATTCTTGCTTCTAATTATTCTTGCAAACCATGTTACTTTATTTTTATTAAGTATTATATATTGAATTTTAATAAAATGCTCAATTTTATCATTGAATTGTTATAATTTAGTTAATTTTGAGCGCAGCTCGATTTTGATCGACTCAAATAACCAACACAAAGCCCGAAAAAAAATCAAATGAGTTCTATTGATAACAACTCTAATATAAATAGAATGATAGTTTGCTTGATCGATTAATGTGACTAAACTCAAAAGTTTAAAACGACGCCGCTACCATATTTAAAAAAATCAAATAAAACGACAACTTTTAAAAAAATTATCGTCAAAGACTATCAAAATCTGACTTAGAACCGACTAAAGGGGAAGAAAAGTACCCTAGTTACCCTCTGGTTCCGTCCTTGGACCACACGAGTCGTCGACCAAATGCTTCGACCATCATTAATATTAGGGCGCTCGTTGGAGAAAAAGAGTCCTCAATAATGTTGAGCTGCTCATTTGATAAATTACGTCGAATTTATATGATGCTTTATCGTGAGCAGATTGAATCCATTAAACATGTATAGGTTCCATTGATTTGTTTAAGAGGGGTTCCATCAGTGAAGAAACTAGATGGTCACATTCAATCAAGGGCAAAAGGCCGTATGCCATAACCACTCACTCATGTTTATTTAAGTGCTACTCATTCAATCACTCATGCATCATTACGATCTCACGAAGTTCACTCATTTTAGTTTTCACTTTTACCTCAAGCAAATATTATGTGAAATCAATCCTTAGTCAATGCATGTGCAAGGCAAGTGACGATCCTGTCGGCTGCATGACGGGCCTGATCACCAATGCTTCAAGCCAACTTCGATACGCCTCGGTCCAAAACGAGTTCCTACAAAAACAAGGACCGGTTGCCCAAATGAAACACTCCGACGATCAAGTCGCAATGGATCGAAGAAATGGGCCGAAAAAGAAGCCAGACAAAGTCAACTTATCGATTTACCTGCCACCTTTATACTATTCGCACCGCTACTTTGGTCGTGTCTCTTTGATGGCTCCTTTATTACCAATAAATGATTATGTCATTATGCTCAGTAATTATGGTCTTAATTACTATCTCTAATTGAGCCAACTGCCGTTAGTCTCCAAATAGCTTCTTCTTTCTTCTTAATGGTTTGACACCAACCTCTTTTCTTTGGGTTTTCGATTGGGCCCATTCGCCATGGCCCAAAGTTCATTTATTCTGGGCCATTGCTTCTTGACCTCGATCCATTTCTGGATGACCTAATTCATGGACCTGGCCCCTGACAAATTTATTTATTTTTGGGAATTATATCATATAGTCATTTCATATCTAAACAAAACTTTAAGAAAATAAAAAAGATGGTTATCAATCAATTATGATGGCTAAGAGCCTTAAGTAACACTGCCGAGTTGTTATACACATTCAAACAAAGATTTTTCAAGATTAAATTATTAATTTATCCCTAAACACCCCTCCCCCTCTCCCCCTATTTTAAGTGGTGTTTTCAGAAGTTCACATTTGAGGTAAAATAATCATTTCAGCTATTTTTTTTACTATTTCAGTGTGTGTTTAGTGTTTCCTACAATGGATGTAGGTATTAACATTCCCGGTTACTGAGATTCTATAAAATGTCACCTTAATTATGAAAGTCGATACTTTTTTAGTCGAACCCGTCACACGAGACTTGCCTCGTAATGATTATTGGTTTGCCTAGTGTGATTAGGCTTGTTTAATGTAGACGCACCATATATTGACAAACTTTCTAGAGTTATGAATTGTGGACTTTTGAGCTAATAATCATTGAGAAAAAAGACTTCTGAACCAACCAAATGGAAAACATGAACGCGTAAAACAGTAGTATTCGTTGCCAATCGTAGTAGATAAAGTTTTGAAGCAATAATTAAGTCATACTATAACTGTCAATTTTTTTAAACATTAAAACAATTTATATAAATAAGATTAATTTAGACTAAAAAAATATACGGAGTACTTTTTAAATGATTAACCAAACACGTCTGTTAAATTATGATATTCCCTCCATCCCAAAAACATAAAACGAAATGAGAGACGAAGTCTAACTAAATTAAGCACCCATTCACCAAGATTCATGATCACCAAACACATAGAACCCCAGGAAAAACCGTATAACTACAACAAAGCAATACAATAGTCCTACAACAAATTGATCCCCAGACGCCAGTTCCGTGACTTGAACAAGATGCAAACAATCAGACAAATAAGATGGATGCATCAGAGGACATGTACATTTTCATGCTCAATAATACAAGAGCAACTGTGAACGAGAAACCTCGGTAGTTCAAAAAATCTACAGCTATCAGGATATATTACTTGCTACCTGATAAAGAGCAACTAAAAACGCTTTAATCTCTCCCTAAACTCGCTAGGATATATATGTACAGAGTCAACACATAGACCACCTTTTGTATGCGTGCAATCTATCTAAAGAATAGACTATAGGAGCCTGGTGGGAAAGGAAATTCAACCTCTCCATCAACTTCAAACCACCAGGTTTGCTGGAGATAAGCTACTGAAGCGAATCTACAAAGTAGATAAATCGATATCAATGCAAATAACAGATACCCACTATCTAACAAAGTAAAGAACTACTCCGCATATCTATCAGGTATAGTAAAGAACTATATCAGGTATTGCATCATCTACAATTGGAAACAAGTTCTAGCGTGTTATTGTGAGAAGAGAAAGTACCATAAGAGGCAAAATGAGAACTGCAGTGTCTTCATATTACTGAACACCAATTTATTTTGAATTCTTGAATCCTATTAGGATCACTAGAGCATGAAATAGTGAAGCTACAATAAAAACAATGTGACATATCTAGGATCGACTCTATATTTCTAACGAGATATGAAACCAGAGCCATACTTTATATAAATAATAAAAAATGATTTACAACAGGTAAAAGAAAGAAACAGATGTGTCCCATTCCATAATGCTATAGCTTTAGCAAAAAATAAAATTTCAGATCATATTGTTAACTTCTCTTAGTTAGTCGCCACAGTTGAAGTAAAGATAAAACGAACAAAAAGTAAATTTTATCATTAGCAATTTCAACTAACAAATGACAAAGAGAAGTCGAACTTTATCAAACAATCTAAAACACAAGAACAATTCAAACACACATATATCCATTATCTCATACAATAAAGATAACGAGAATACAACAACAAATCAAGGAATCACCTTGATTCATCCATTGGCATCCTGCTCCAGTATCTCCGATCGTCTATCCCAGTTATAGCTAATCCATGGGAAGCTATAGACATACAAACCCTGCCTGAACTCTTATCCAACCAAGCCCTCTGCAACCAACGCAAATACCAACAACCACATCAGGAACTACCATTGCCTCAATGTAACAAACTAAATAATCTGACACAATTTTTAAACATATCCGCCACTAGCAAATACCATCACATGAATTCGTTAAAGAGAGGATTCCAAAATCCCTTTTTTCCTTGTAAATTCGGCCCTTGCAATATGACAAGGAACCAAACCTTGTCATTGTGAGTAATATCTCGAGGACACTAGTATTAGCCTAGTGGCTTTCCAAAATCTAATATCCTTCCAAACTATATTAATTACAATTTATATAATCAAAGTCAAAACTAATAAAACAATAAAAAGCAATCATTTCACAACCCCTATAAGTCTATAACCCTTCTAATAATCAGTTCATCAACCCAACAAAATCATAGATAAAAAAACAATAACAAGTACACATTCAAAAACAAGAAGAAACTAAAATCTTAAACCTTTGTTAAAATTTACATAATCAATCAATCAAAACTAATAAAACAATAAAATTCAATAAACCAAAAATATTATAATCCCATTTATTTACAATATAAAAATCATTTCACAACACCAATAACTCTTCTAACAACAAATTCACTTTGAAAAACAATAATAAATTAAAAAAATTAAACCTTTGAGCCACCATCAAAAGAATTAGGTCTACAAAGCTTAGCATAAACTTCTTTCTTGCACAATTTTCTCCTTTCTCCAATATTATCATCGTCAAGAAATGCCCTTTTGGCCAAAATCTAACATCTTCCAAATATTTCTCCATAAACTTAGCTACTATTTCCTATCTATTTGTTAGGATTTACATAATAATTCAAAAGTCAAATTTTTTAAAATATTGTTTGAATGATATTTTATTTATCGAGGTGAACTAAGTGAAATATAACTATAAATATCATTCACCTACATTACGCTCCAATTTAGGATCAATAAAAAACGGGTGAATCTAGATAAATGGATATAAATTATTTAACGCGATTAACTTATGTAAACATAAAAAATAAAAAAGGTTATACCTTTGAGCCACCATCAAAAGAATTAGGCCTACAAAGCCTAGCATAAACTTCTTTCTTGCACAATTTTCCCTTATCTCCATTATTATCATCACAAAAAAATACCCTTTTGGTCAAATACTCATAATTTTCAGGCAATTTGGATTCCCAAACAAAATCAGCAGAAGAAGCTGAATTAAATGCCTTATTGAGGATTGCTAGACTACAAATCTGGGGTGGGTCGAGGTGGATGAGGATTGAGGCTAGGGAACTCTCTGGTAAATCGGATAGGGTAGTCTGGGGAGGGGGTGGTTTCATGGGGGTGATTTGTTGGGTTGTGAAGGAGGAAAATGAAGAACCCATAGAGATGGGGTGGGGTGGGGAATTTTGGAATGAGGGAGGGAGATTGTGAAGTATAGATACGTTGGACTAGTGGGAGTAGTGTGAGGGAGGTGGTGCATTTATAATGTTCCCAAGCTTTAAGTCTTTAAAAAAAATTGAGTGAAATTAGATGAGGGTAAAATTTAAAAAAATAATTTAGATGAAGTTAATTGAGGTGAATATTTTAAATTGTTGTTTGGATATTATTTTAATTGATATAGTGAATCAAGATGATATACAATTAAAACTATCATTCATATGTATTATATTCGAATAGAGTTAAATGAAAAAACAGATAAATCTAAATCATTTAATTTTCATTAATTTAGATGAAGAAGATAAATGAAACAGAATGGAGTGTATATGACCATAGATAGTTGGACCGGTGGAACTTTAGGTAGATGCCTTTATTTATAATGAAATACTTTGGAAGGTTCCCAAGCCTTGCTTTTAAAGGGGTCGAGCATATTTTGAAGGCAAAAATTAATAAAGGTGCATGTTCAGGATTATATCCTGAACATGTGAATAATAATGTGTTGGGCATTTTGAAACTTCATTATTTAAAGTTTCAATTATCATATTTGAATAATAAAAAAATTTCATTATTTATCTTTTTTTATGTTTATGAAATTAATAAATCGTTTAAATGAAATAGATTACAAATGAGAGAATGTTGGTTACATATTCGGTTACCAGATTGTTTAAACTTTTACATTGTTAACTTTGTTGGCGCTCTCTTTTTATTATCGGCTTTAATTTTCTTTGTTACACTTTCATGTATTAGTGTGAATTTAACATAAAGGTTTCTTGGGTGTTTTGTGTTTCGTGTGTCGTTATCGTTATTATTTTTTAGCAACTCCATTTCTCAGACGATTAGAGAAAATTTGATGTCCTCAATTTTCTCTTTTCTAGTTTAATGTGAAACATA
This sequence comes from Lithospermum erythrorhizon, assembly GCA_019722365.1. NCBI lineage: Eukaryota > Viridiplantae > Streptophyta > Magnoliopsida > Boraginales > Boraginaceae > Lithospermum > Lithospermum erythrorhizon. The sequence goes on from JADFUC010001147.1 coordinate 252,503, forward strand.
TACTCCTCCAAAATTGTTGAATGAAGTCTTTTTAGCCAATTTGTATCAAAATTCTATAATATAAATTTGATTATAATATATCAAAATATAGTATTTTTACCATGTTTCTATAGTATTGGTAAGTTTTCATTATTAATGGTTCAAGTTAAAAAAAAAATTGAGTGCTCTAATTGACATACATAACTTCCAAGTTTTATCCATTAATATTTGGACTAATGTAATAGCTCAATCATCTTTCAAATGTTACGATTAAGATAAAGAATCTTGTTAGTTGGAATTATATGTACAATGGTTAAATACTTTCAAATTAACTTATACTTCATCGAAACCATAGTTACTCTTTTAAGTCCTAACAATCATTTAGTTTCGAATATAATGGTTGACTTTTTAATTTTAAAGTCAGATTTTTGTATATATTATCTTCGTCCAGTTCAGTTTTGAAGTTGTCTTCACTTTGAAATCGTTTCGCGTAGATTAAGAAATAAAAAGTAGTCGAAATGCGTTGGAAATGTAGAATGACAATTAGTTGAGAAACTTATATAAATGGGTTGGTTGATAATTTAATAGCAAAATGGAATTAAAATGTAGAATTATAATTTTATCTTTAGAAAGAAGGAATGAAATCAATTTGAAAGCAAAAAATTAGCTAAGAAAAGGCAATGATACTTGATGGATGGAGTATAAATTTGGTGAAAATATAGTAATTCAACGCAATTAAAATAGTCATTTTTATCAAAAGAAATTTAGTATACAAAGTATCAATTAATGTTACAAAATTTGTTAGCTTTGATAATTGAAAATAAAGTATGCGACCTTTTAGGGATGGGCAGGAGTAGTAATTACTGATCACGATTATTACATAAAAAGATATTGTTGCGATTTAAGCGAAAATATATTGACAAGTAATAGTACTGAAACTCTGAATTATAATTGGGGTTGTTTAGTTGGAAGTCGGAACTGCTACGATTACAATTAATAATATTTTTATGTTAGAATCATATGTATAAATATGTAGACATTTTTTATTAAAGTTTAAATTTTAATACTTTCGATTAACTTATACTTCATGACAACCGTAATTACTCTTCTAATCCTAAGAATCATCTAGTTTCGAATATGTGGTTGACCTTTTTTTAATATTGAAGTCAAATAATTTTTATATATTATATAAATTTGGTGAAAAAATATATGAAAAATGTAGTTTTTCAATGCATTCACTATTAAAATAACCGTTTTTATTCAAAAGAAAGTTATTATATCAATGCATTCACTATTAAAATAATCATTTTTATTCAAAAGAAAGTTATTATATCAAGTATCAATTAATGTTACATAATTTAATAGATTTGATTATTGAAAATTTAGATATCAAAAAAGAAGTTGGTGATTTAAACATAAAATATACTTCCTATCAATTGACAAGTAATAATATCGAAACTCTTATACGCATAATCAGAATCAGTTAGTCAAAAATTTCATGACATTAATATTTTATTCAAAAGAATGTATATCAAGTACTCCATATCAATTAATGTTACAAAATTTAATAGATTTGATTATTGAAAATTTAGACATAAAAAAAGATGTTGGTGATTTAAAAGTAAAATATAGTCCCTATCAATTGACAAGTAATAATACCGGCGTTGAAGTATGAAACACCGGCCTTTGGCCGAAGACCATCGTGAGGCCATCGAGACCCCGATGAAATTCGCCGTGCAGCGAAGACCGAAGGATTGTGGGAGGCATTCTCGATGGGGTCTCAAGCGGCACAATGCGGCCGAGGCCGATTTTAAGCGTTTTTGAACTTCGGAGCCCAAGCACAAATAACTGTAGGTTTTTTGTTAACTTTATAAATATATGATATTTTTTATGAAGATGATTGAAGGTATACGTGAACTTGAGTTGAATAATATGAATAACATAATTAATCAAATTGGCAACTGTGGATTTGTTATCGATGATGAATGGGAAAGCTTTAATTATTTTAATGGGTTGTCCAAATAGTTGAATCCGTGAGGCGGAGTCGGTGAGTCATGTACTATTGGGAAGGACTGTTGAACTCTAAATATATGTTGTTGCTCGGATTTTGGATGAGAAAATTTGTTGAAGGAAACAAATTAATGAAGAGGTGGTCAGGGGTCTACTTTATTTCGCAGGAGATGGAAGTAGGAAGAGCTGACCATGGGAGCAAGACTAGCGAGTGGGTCGGACATGCGGAGTTGAATAATGTTGAATTGTGGCAAGAAAGGTCACATTGAAGCATTGCAAGAAATATCGATGTAGTGGCATTAGAAGATGCTCTTACGATGATTGGTGAGGATTTGTTGACTCTTGGGTGTTGGATTACGGAGGCGTCATGTCGTATCAGCGGTGATTGTAGCATAATGAAGATATGTTGGAAATTTGGGAAAGATGCGTCTTGTAGATGAAAGGGCTATAATGTTTTGTGGTATGGGTGATGTTGATTTGAGGTTATCAAATAGTTCGTATTATGGAGGATTAAGAGGTGGATAATATTACTTGGCCCGGCAGTGTCTCTTTATTTCAGTTAGTCGGTGGATGTTGAGGAGTCCATGAAATTATATTTTGTGGTGAGGTCTCGAAGGTGACAAAAGGGAGCTACGTGTTGTTAAGCAGAAGAATTGTCGGGTACTACATATAGGGTTGCAAAGCGAAAGAGGTGTTGCGAGGATCGTCGGGATTAGCAAGTGTAGGAAAAGATGAGGTAAAAGGGTCTCGACCTCTTAATATTATACTAGGCTGAAAGAAGGTGTTGATCAAATACCGAATGTCAATGAATAGAATAAATGATCAAGGACAAAGAAAGAGAAAGAGGTCATTGACGATCAAATTTCCCGAGGCACACGTGAGAGAGATAAGAAAGGTCGGCAGAGTGAAGAAAGAGCGTGTTGTTGTTGAATGCTTAAAGAAAAAATCCAACATGGCGATGGTTTTTGAAGTTGCTGACTTCTTCGATAGGTAAGTTGGTGACATTCAATGATATTCTTGGATTGGAGAAGAAGACAGCGGGTTGGGTTAGAACTTCGGTGAGGAGTTTGAGGACGATGAACTCGGAGATGCTTCAGCTGCCAGAGATTCAAGACTAATGGAAAAAGAGCGAATCGAAAATGCTTGAGAGTGGGGAAATTGTTGAGTATGTAGCCAATTTTTTGGCCTTTTGGCCAAAACCGTCATCGAGAGGCCATGAGACCCAGTCTCGATGGGGTCTAAATGTCTTGAACCGGGATTGTAGGGCTGTTGAGACCCCATGATACCAAGTCTTGATGACTTGTCTTGAGATGGCTGATTTGAAAACTTGGGCGAAAAGCTTAATGCTGAATTTTTTTGTACTATAAATATATGATGTTTTCATGAATTCAAGATGTACTCAAATTATTAGAATGCATAGAAAATAGTGTGAAGAGATTTGTGAGGCTTGTGATTAGAGCTTTCAATTTATAAGAAAGAAACATCTAGTCTGAGAGATAGTAGAGATATGGTTCTTAGTAGTGCTTTATGAAATAATTGTGCTTGTGAGTTATTAGTGGATGCGAAATTTGGATTAGCTCTGGCATTTAGAATTGAGCCAAAGGTAGTGCTTACATTATCGTTTATTGCTTTTCTCTTTTGTTTATCATGCTCACGGGTGGCGTAGATTATCTGGTGAAGTTTGGATTATAAATCGTAGGTGGGGATTCGTGTTATTGGATAATTAGAGGACGTTTTAATTGTGCAATAATAATGTAGAATTCTAATAACTTGAACTTCTTGCATAATAATTGGATTCGTTTGAGTCGAGGAAGTTTCACGACATTAATATTTTTGTGAATTAGAGCAAAACAAAGTATTTACTTGAGAGAATTTATGAGATGTCAATAGGGCTAATATTGTTGACGGAAGTTTACTCATAATAGGTGTTGTTTTAGTTGTTATTCAAATACTTTTTCCTAATTTATAGTAGTTTAACATAATGAGTCGTTTAATTTAGAAATACAAAAATACCGCTTCATTAATTATTAAATCAGGAGATTATTTGAGGAGGTTAGTTTGGCGGTTTCGAGGAAGAAGCTTAGTGAACTAAATGCTAATGGCTGACATTAGTGTATTTTATACGGATGTACTTAATTAAAGTTAATGAATAAGATGAAAGGAGTAGTAATTATATTATCTTCCATTTCTGGATTCATTTTCTTTATCTTTGTCGTTTGTATATAGAATTGAGAAAAATAAAATAGTCGAAAGAATGCATTGAAAATGTCAAATGTCAATTAATTAGTATATAATTGGTTAGTTGATAATTTAATAAGAAAAAATAGTCGAAAAATTAGATTGAAATGTTACTCGAAAAACGAAGTATTTTGAAACAAGAATTCAAAACTAAAAAGACAAATAAAAAATAAGGGAGGAAGTATTATGTACGGCGTAACTATATATTAAAGTTAATAAATTAAGATGTACGGAATACGATTTATAAGGCGCGCATTTAATATCATTACGGTATCGATGCAACATATACTATGAAGATGAGTTGATGAAAACTTCATAAAAATCTAAATAATCTAAAAACAACTAAAAAATTCCAGAATTGCATCGATAATTAACAATTTAGAGCAAAACTAAAGTTGTACGCATGAAGAGAATTACTCCACGTATGTATGAGTGGAGAATTATAGTTCAAATAGAAGTATGCGATAACAGTAGCATGGTGAACCATCTTATTAATTCAAGAATTATAGATTCAGGAGTAATCTAATATCTCCTTTTTTACTTATTTAATAATTTCTTGAAATTATTTTAGTGTTAAATATAAAATAGAATAAACTTTTAAGACAATTCATATTTTTATATATATAGATTTGATACTCTCCGTCGGTTGTAAGAACATTTATTTTTCATTAGGATTTATAAGATTAGATTACATAAATATAATGCGGAGTATGTGTTTTCTCTATTATATCCTTAATATATAATGAAAGATATGGAACATTAAATAGTGGATCATTATATCAAATAAAAATAAATGACAATTTTGGACTAACATTATTATTCAACTAATTTTGAACGGAAGGAGTATAATTTATGTGATAGAGTACTTTCTTTGTCTACCTGTGCCTCTACATGTATTTGTGAATATTGTAATTTCACATTTTCTCATTGATGCACCTATTGGACGTCATCTTTCATCTCAAACGATTCTCTAATTTCTCACAAATTATTTCATCTATAATCATGTATTTGCTTGTTACTCCAGACAACTCCCTCAACATTGTTATCACACTGTTGATATTTTGCTGACCAATATTATGCACCATAAAACATAGTTGGTCTTATATTATCATATTTATTCTTGATTTTTTGGGGATCTTTATGTTACAAAACACATACACCGGATGCACTTGTAAATTTATTTTATCATACTTGATTAATATATCTAATATTATTATCCAACTCCCCATTATTATTATTATGAATACTAACCTCAAATATTGAAAAAAAAAATCCACCTGCAACAACACTTATTGAAATGTAATATTCCAAAACTAACGGCAAAGTGTCGAATTTCAAATGCATTGCAAACAATGAGTCACCGAACAACCAATTAGAAAGTGTAGTTGAGTCAGGTGATGAAGCAAAACAAAATAAAAAAATAGTCAGCTGACTGAGAGATTAAACTAAAATAGAATGAAGCACTTTAAATTTATAATTTGGCTTGGCCTAGCCAGGCCTGGCGGTGACTCACATTGTCGTGCCCCAGACATGCCAAACACCAGAACCACATGGAGTTAGTAAGAGCCACATATTCTTCCACTAATTGATGGTCGGTTTAATTTATTCTGACTTGCCAATTTTTAATCTTCAACAACTAAGAAAAGCTAGCAAAAGGGGAGGGTGGTACATAAGACATATTGGCTTTATAAGAGTTTGATATTCAGATGATAAGGAGGATGTCATCTCTTGTGTCTTTAGATTAATCTCATTGGATAGGTTTGCATTAATAACCCGATCTGTATGATATAGAAGTAATGATTGATCTAGACATTAGATTCGCACGGCCTTACAAATTAGAATATTATCGGAATAATGCTTGGGGTCCAAAGCTAGCGAGTTTCTTTGCGTGAGCAACCCCGGCTTGGATGCGTTAAGTCAGAAGTAGCTAACGATAATCACATAAATAAATAAAATTGGTCTTTAGATCGATCCAGCGATTGGCGCAAAGTGAATGGATGGAATGTGACAGCAGAATAAATGAATGGGCCACAGATGCGAGAGACCGTCTGCATGGCAGAAATTTCGGTAAAGGGAGGAACGGCCGGATTAGCGATTATGACGATGGCAGCGAGCTGATTAAGAGGAGTAATTATGAGGCCAATGAGGCCGTAATTCTACATTACGCAATGAGCATGAACATTATCATCAAACCAGTAATGGGCCAGCTATTGAAGTAGCGATGAGATAAGCATAAAGGGTGAACCATTTGTCATTTCTGCAGAATCGTCGACTGCTGAAAGAGTGAAAATTGAAAATCATAGTAGATGCGAAAGTAGCCGGGATCAAAGAATTAAAAGCTTGAGAGGTATGTATAAATACTGAGAATTGAGCACGAGACCTCTTTTAGATAGCGGTTACAGTTGGATATCACTAGGACTTTGATCTCGGCCTTAGTTTGAAATGATACAAATTAGGTATTTCCGGAAAACCTCCTCAAATATTTAAAAAATACGCAACTGAATTAAAAGGATAAAAATTTGAGATGAGCCAAATCCAATTTTTTAATCTCTATATACTTCGAGATAAGCGGAGTTTTCCAATTACTATTTTAATTCCCATTTGATTAAAATTAGATAGTTTTCTAGTTTGGGACAATCCAAAATGCAATAATATATAAGCCATTTCAGGCCAACTCGTTTAGTTTCCTGCAGCCAACGGTTTACATTAACACAACAAAATCGGGGAAAAATGTTTTCTTAAAATATATTAACTAAATTAACGGTTCTATATAAATCCGATTTTAAGGACTGTTAATGGAAATTAGAGCGTCTAAAGGTCCACTCGAGTTATAGTTAAGGAGAAAACATAATAAGTGCTAATTTTAATTTCTTATAAACGTATAATGAGCAATGCACATTATAATTAAATATAAATAATCGCGCCCTCCCCCTCCCCCCCCTCCCCATCAAACAAAACCATTATCTAATTTTGTGCTTGGGCAAAGTCTTGAGATTGGTGATATAATCAATTAATACCTTCCCAAACCCAAAAGCGTGTTGGAGCTTTGAGGTTGTGATCTGCATAAAATCGTTGAAACGATTTGGGTGTCACAATGGAATTCCTTTAAGTTTCAAATTATATATTTATATATATATGTAATTTAAATATATATATTAATTGTTAGACAATTGAAGTATTTTTCGGGTTTAACATTATTGACATTAGGGAGATTACGATGAGTTCTTCAGAATTAAAAGCTAAATGTCTATATATTAATATAATAGTCGGGTTAATATTGTTTTAATATATTACTTCTTGTCGATTAAATGCATGGAGAGAATTGTGGCCAACGATAAGCAGAGCCCATATAATAATTGTATTATAAACTTCTAGAGATGCAAAAAGTGAAGAAGCATGAAGAGGAAGCGTTCGAGGCGAAAAATGGAATCCTGAGACTCAAGTGAGTCGGGTTGGGGCGATGGGTTGATGGGGGTTTTTGAGGGGAGATTTTATCTTAAAGCTAACTTAGGTTTCTTATTTAAAGTGACTTAATCGAAATACAAGTGATGCACCGTATTTAAGAATACTCTCACGCCTCCCACAGATAGCTAGCCCCCACTTTTGTGGGAAAAAACAAATGGGTTTTTCTTGGCCAATTTATTCATAGTTTATCTTTTTTAAGTGTTACAGTAAAATGATAATAAATAGAGTTCGAGATTCTTTGGTATGGTGATCGTAGAATCACTACGTTTAGTATTGTGAAGCGATTTAATTCACAGGAATGCCTGCGGTTTATTAGACGAAAGGTACACGCTTATATCAATTTTTGTTTTATTCTTTTTTTGTCTGTCAGCTAGCATTTTGGAATCGAGTATCCGTTAAGTTTAAGAAACTATCCGGAGGAGAGGTTCGTGACGATTCTGATTCGTAGTAAACATAGCGTTTTTGCAAATTTTTTATTTGTTTAAAAATGTTTAATTTGTGTTTGTAATTTTTAATTCCTTTAGATGAATTATGTTAATAAAAATAATTAAATACAATTAAAAGTTAATTATTTTCGAAATCTTTCAATGTGAAAAATTTTCAAATAATATTTCTCATTTTTGAAATTTTCGATTTTTAGAATTAATTTTTTACGTAATCGATCATAAATTCTCTTGAATCGTATCGAAGCGAAGGAAAAAGCGAGACGCGGCCGATAAATACAGGCGGCGTGTGATGGCATCCGACCACAGGGTTGGCGTCGGCGATAACGTCATCGGTGAAAGTCGGCCGAGTCGACTTCGTTGACGGGCAGATTGACGGTCGAGCACATTTGACCGCCTTTTTTGACCCGTATTGGTTCGACACATGGCGATTGCTGCGTGGAAGAAACAGCGTGTGCCTTGATGGAAACCCGCATCATGGCGCAGCGTCGGTGATGACATTGGCCTGCAATTGTTTCTTAACGTTAGTCTGCGTTAGCGTGATGTGGTAGATGTGTCCTTTTTGGGCCGTATGGTTTGGACGTCTGAGCCGTGTTTGAACTGGGCAGAGCGTCGAACCCACAGTCCACGTCGTGTGGGCACGTTTTAATTTGAGGTGGGCCGGCTTGTGACAGCAGTTTGAAGAAGTACATTCTTGATGGAGTGATTTATTAAATGGGCCAAATTGATTTTGGTTTGATCAGCTTCGATTAGCGATGGATGTTCTCTGAGAGTAATTTATTGGGCATCGGTGGAATTGAATTAATTTTATTTTTCTTGATGAAAATTAATTCAATAAATTATTTTAATGGCGATTAAAGATTAGTTCTGAGTAGATTGAGGTCATTATTTCTTGGAATCAATTAAAATTAAAGGACTTAGGTGATTAAGTTCTAATTTTGATTAGGTTTTAATCATAAAATTTCGAATTAAGATTAAGAAATTTGAGACTAAGATTATTGGTAATTAGAGTTTTAAATTATGACATAATTTAGGAGTAATCATCGTAGAAATTAATAAAACAAGTATTTTGAGAAGATCTTACAGCTATATTTTTGATATTAGATATTAAGTGCTTATTTAGGAATTGATTCTTCAGTATTTCTAGTAGACAAATTAAATAGTTTTATTTCATTTGATGATTATTCTTAAAATGTCTGATATTATTACTTTTATTGCTTATCCGTTCATTATTATTGTTTAAATATAATGTTGATTATTTATCATGTATAATATAATATAAATATATTTGATGGATGTCATGGACACTTGTGATATATTATTATATTATATAAAATGATATGGCCTATAAATATTATTCTCTTAAGGTGTTTTAATGCTTTGTATTTATAGAAATACATTTAAACTTAGGATAGTGTCGTAAGTGGTTGTAATTGATTTATAAGATATTAATCCGCTTAAAGGATAAGGTCAGCAGGGGAAAAATTATTCATGGCGAAGTATAGTTTAGAAATATTTTCCACTTAAATAATTATATCCGCAATTTCTAATTAAGTGTTATATTTTTCTTAAGATGCATGGAATTGTATTCTTTTTAGCTTGTTTGATTGTCTGGCTTGGCATGAGTCGTAAAGTTAATAAAATATAACAAATTCACCTATAAATAAGCCGATTAATATGTACAAAATGTAAAATCGAATGTGGTCAACATGCTTAGCGAACTGCTTAGTATGGAAGGCATTAATACAGCATTTGGAATTACCGCTGATGAATAGCCTAAGTTATTCGTTCAAGGAGAACTTCGAACTTATACTGCTAAATTACGAATTCCACGTTGGTGCTTTTTGAGTACGGTGGTGCCGATCTACGGCGTGAACCCGTTAACATAAGAGATTGCCAATATAGTCTAAGTTGAACTCTTGGTAATCCCAAGATCATGATAGTCGTAATTGTGTGTTAGTACACTTGCTTGCATGATTTAAAACGAAATATTATGCGTCTTTGTCGTTGGGTTTGCATGTTGTCACTTAAGTTCTTGGTATACTTTATTGTTAAGTGGGATAAACACTAGTATAGTTATTCTATTATTAATGTTTATATAGAATATTTTTCACGACATATAGATTAGAGATTATTTTTTATGTATTTTCTCATGGTCATTAGGAGTCATTTCTCCGGTAGCAAGTGTTTTCGGTGCCTAGAGACATGTAAAAAACCGACTATCACAATTTTGATATATGGTATTTTTTGAGATTATCTGAGGCGAATGTAATATAATGAGTCCTGATTACTCAGAAGAATTGGGATCCCGACAAAGATGGTTTATGATCGATACTTGGTGATGCGGATGAGGTTAAGGCCTCGTGATATGCTTCGATATTAAATATGTCGAGGTCAGTACCAGCGATACTAAAGTGGATTTAACATCTTTGAGTTGAAGTTACCGGCACATGCGGAGGTGAAAAGGATAGGATCTGAAATGCTCGGAGCAGAGTCATAAATACATTCTTATGTACTTATCCTTGCGATAGGATGCATGAAGGTGAGGGAGAATCACATCAAAGGAGATGATAAGATTGATAAAAAGCTACTCAGGAATTTTCTAGAATCCCACATTTACTGCGGAGGTAGCCATGAATACATTCTTATATGTACTTATCACTTTATCAATCGCATGCATTGGGTACAATAGATACGAGCTTGAAAAAGAGAATGAATTGAAGTTGTACTTTTATGAGATAATATGTGAAGATGAAGAGATGCCCCGAGGACTCAGGCCACAGAGTTTTTGGTTGGAACCCAGCAGAGAAAGGCAAAGGAGAAGCGAGGCAGACGGATGACTCAAATGGTTACTTGACTACTTCGATTAAGTCGAAGGAAGGTTTCAGGGAGAACACTCACTTGAGGTGAGGCAGCGATTCGATCTTGTATTAAATGTACGAGGAGGTAGAGAGTCATATTATGACTTGAGATCTTTCATTCGTCACGATAAAGTTGTTGACATTAATAGCTATGCACACACTTTTTTAAATATGCGAGGTGAGTAGAAATGCATTTGGAGATAGTGCGGGAGACCACACGGAGGAGAATTATGAGGCAGATCACAGAGGACTAGTTTTATGGGTTTTATTCTGAACTCTTGTTTCGTTATCACGTATTGTCTATAGCTTTCACACTTTGTCGGGGAGGAGCGACTTTTCGTTTATGTGTTGAACATGGATGTGTTTTCTTTTATGCCTTATGATTAATACGACTCGTTTTTATTAATACGTACATAAAGTTACCAAAGATAATCATATCTCCATTATGTTAGCTAGACAGCGTATAAAATAGGGAGTAAAATGCGAGGGATGATCGTTTATGTTTGGGTTATGGTGATGGAGTCGTCCTTATATTCAAAAGGCAGATCGACATGTTTCAAATTGATCTCGGTTGGTACTTTGCCCTAATTTTCTGCTAGTCTCTCCTTTAATTGGGTCGGCGTGGGCATCGCATTTTAATCCGTTTCATATCTAAGTTTTCGCGGAAAGAAAAATTCAAAATTAGAGGTGGAATAGCATGCTTTATCTGCTTAACGTTTTTGATAACGATAAGTGATCGATAGATTTTTTGAAATGTCCCTCGGAAAGGGTGCGTAGAAATGTCACGTGATACCCGGTAGCGTGATTATAACAACAAGAAGTGGGGCGAGAAAATGCAAATCGGTACTAAGTAATCAATCGGGACATTTGAGAACATAAAATGCGAGAGACCATAACTAAGCACGATCTGCCTTTGAAACCAGCATTGCCAGAAATTGCTAAAATGCCTGCAAAGTGTCAATTAACGGAGACTTAACAAGTGGAAGCGAAAGTACCCGAAGTTGATTTTGAAACATAAGTGATCGGCGAGACCTTTTGAAACATAAGTGATAGAGCCAGGGACCACAAGCTGAGCTTATAAGTGATGTCTACGCCTTTTGCCATAAAATATCATAGTATGTACCCACTTAAAATTGAAATAACGTGACTTGAAATCTCATATCTAATACGTTATGAATTGAAGTAATACTGTCGTATGAATGTAAGGATTATGGAGATAAGATTGTCTTATATTTCAAATAATATGATTTGAAATGTGAATAACACTTAAAATTAATCGATAATGCGTCCGTTAACTCATATTGAATGTTTAAAATTAGATATTTAACTTAAAAAGCCATATATAAAGATTTATGAAAGAACAATAAATAGAAACAACTCGTTTATTGATTATCAAATAAACTTAATGAATGAAAATGTATACATATTTTACACATATTTTTTAGAAATACCGAATAACATTTATTTGAATAGTTCGAATAATTGAGAGTTGACTCTTGCAAACATTTAATGTTCTTTAAACTGTAAAGAGATACACACAGATTAGATGAACCAAATTTACCTAACAAAACCAGGGTATATTTGCAATCGCTTCGCACAGCAGAGGCAAGCATTAATAACTCGGCCTAATCGGCATCAAGAACATCATATAAAGATGCTATATGGAACTGTTCCATAATATTTAAGTTCAAAATCTTGTAAAACTTTCACCCCGAGTCAACTTGATTGACAGAATTATAAGATGAACTTGAATTTATTATTTACTCTGATAGTAATCTAATAAAAGGTAATATTTTTAAGGATATAACCATGAACAACGATGACGATGATTTAGGATTTATAATCCGAAGATAGTTTAAATATACTAAATACAGACTTGGGTATTTACTCCAAGATAACAAGCATGATAAGAAGAAGTAATGTTTTTCTCTTGAGGTCTTTAAATTTAGCGAGGGGAGCTAGTATTATTTCGTCTAAATGTATAAATGACACGTTGTGTGATAATCCTGTAATCTAGCTTTGGAAGTTCCATTTCCTGCGTAATTATTATAGATAATGATGAGTATATGTAAAATATACACACCTCGTTACTATAAGTAACGAACCTTGTTAGATTCCACAGCGATCTAATGGAGGTTTTTGGATACGTTGATCCCAGGCGAGAAAACCTCACAACAGCTAAGAAAACAATCCCAGTTGCCTGCGTCCAGATTAAGGTGTTCATTGAGCGGGAATCTGAGCATAGGCGACTTTTGTATGTGATTGATTGTGTTGATCATTTAACTGGATCAAAGGGAATATGAATCTACAATGTCCTGGCAGCTAGGTCGAGGCTTTGAAAGCAGTTTGAAGCCGTAGTGGACAATGATAGCCGTGAGAACTTGGGAAGATAGTCTCTTGTGTCAAAGAAGATTCCTACAGGCTTATGTTGAATAGCAAAGTGCCCAGACACGAGTAACAAGGTTTAGTAGATGCTTGAAGTAATGTACTTTGACATGTCAAGCGATCACTACCTTAACAGGAGGATAAATAGCAATAACAGAAAGGATCGGGTATATTATAAGAGTATACATGAGATAAGGTGATAGGGGATCAGCCTAGCCAGGATAAATCGATGAATTTAATGTCTTGGAGAGTTAAGAGGGATTTGGTGGCCGCCATGGCTATGAGTTGGATATCCCAGCATTACAACATTACATTGTCGAGAACTCTGGTGCGAGAGTTTGGTGACACGTTTCTTACGAACTTGGCTAGCTTCGCGTATCGAGAATCGTTGATACTAATATCATAAATGTCAGGTAGCAATTGGAGTGTTGGAACTATGAAATTACGATATCATAATAAAATGCGGATTGAATAATTTAGATTGTCTGACGATTTACTCCATTCAAATTATATATCATGAAACTATATATATGTAAGTTCAATATATATTAATTGTTAGACAATTAATATTTTTTAGGGTTCTTGATAATTGATATTGAGTTGCATTTCTTCATTTCGTAATCATATATCGATAAATGATGGGTTATTAATGTCTTTCTTGATTGGTCATGCCATGAGCTTAAGCCCAAGGCCTCACGATAATTGTTTATAGCGTCAGTGCAAGTGAAACATTAAGGAAACATTCGGGGCGAAAAATCGAATCCCAAGACTCAAGTGAGTCGGTTGGGGGAGTGGAGTTGATGAAATTTTGAGGAGATTTTATCTCCTAAACCTCTTAGGATTTTTACTTAATCAGGCTTCGAAATAACTGTTAACTTAAATGTTAAAGAAATCAAAATATATATATTAAAATATTTATTCCCCATATTGGTTTTCTTCATCTTTTTGTTTCAAGTTTATCTTAAGCGTCTTGAAGAGTTAGATTGTTTGTTTGAGATCTGTGGGGTATTTTAATTCTGGCACTCTTGTTGATTTATTCGACCAAAAGATACATCTTTGTAGCGATTACGTTTATTGTTTTTGTCAATTAAGTTGGAGATTTATCGTTGGAAATGACAGCAGAGCAGTCACAAATACCACAAATCATAAGAAATTACTGAAATTGAAATTTTTTTTTAGGAAAATTACTAAACATGGATTTTGCAAACAAGAAGTTAAAAGGCCAAAGTAAAAATGGAAAACGCCATAGAAATGCGAGGTTTTGTTTTCGAGCTATTAAGTTACTAAAATAGATTTTCTGAAAAGTTTCAACTTTAAGTAATGTTGTTAATATTTATGTCCATAGAAGTTGTTTTGGGATTTTTTACCATTAAAGTATTGTGTTGTTGGTTTGATAACACTAAGTTGAATAGGTTTTGATTTAGAATTTATTGTTTTTGCATGTTGGTTGATGTTTCAATTGCTTGAATTTGGGTTCAGAAATCATTTAAATATAAATTTAATAATAATATACTTTTTGAAGCCAACATAAAAAGAAATAAATTTTTGTCAAAACTTCATTTAACATGTCAGTATCCAAGCCATCTTTAGAGTTGACATATTTTTCTGAAGAATGGCTACTCTGGCTTAGTAGTAAATATATTACAGTCAAAATTTAAAAGGCCAATATAATTCTAAAAAGTAAATGAACAATCTTTTAAGAATGGAAGAAGTAAAAATTAACTGATAATTTATGAAGTCCAAGTAAATTCCATAAGAATGTTCATTGAATTTACAAATGATGCATTATATATGTTCTTAAGAGGAACATGATTCATTTGATATGGTCATGCTATGAGCCTATGACACTGGAAGACTACTGAGAACTTGGTAGAAAAAAAGAATGTCTAACAATACAGTTTCATTTAATTTGAAATGGAAAACATGTATCTGTAATGAGTAAGAGTGATAAAAATTAAATATCAAAGCAAAATCATTCAAGAAACATGATGCACTATTTGCATCTAATTTGACATGTATGTTGGTAAATGAGAATTAATTTATAGTTGTTGCATGTTCCTTTCACCTATTATAGCATTTTAAATCATACCCAACTGGTTTTGAAGGTTAGAGAGGCATAAATATGGAAGCAGCCTTAATGTAAGGTATGTTGTTTTATTCGAACGTTCCCATTTCCTTGTACGTGTATGTATATGTATTATTAGTAACATAAATTTGAAATGACTCTTTTGAGCATGTAATGATAATAACTCTATTGTTGATAAAGTATCTGAAGTCCTTGATGCAAAATGATTTTCAGGTTATGTTTATTTAAGTTTTTACATTGAAATGAAAATATATCAAAATAAGATAATCATAAATCAAGCAGTACTTCAACACCGAGTATGATTCACGAGAGTTTAAAGGTAGATTTTAGAGTATTGCTAGAGGATTACATTATTGTTTTTCCCAAAAATCCTCTGACCTATTATTATACACAGTATTTGAGTTCAACATTTGGAAATTATATGAAAACGAATCGAGTCGAACAAACTGAAATCCTGCTCTGATTTCAAAGGAGGCAACCCTTTGGTACACATACAACAATGCAGAGTGGTTCTTTTGAAACTGCGACATATCTCCTTAATCGTTGCTTCACTGGAAAATTTATTTGGCTGGTCCCTTTCCCCAGAGAATAACCTGATCTTCTGGACACTCAGGAAAACTGCAGAAATAACACTCACTTGTTCTCTTCCTGTGAGCTATAAAATGATACTGTAAATGATATATAGGGTGAAAACACTCGCTGTATTCAATTTCAAAAGCATACAGATGTATTGAATGAGTGTTTCTGCCTTTTGAAAATCTTGACCGGCAACATTATGTGCATAACAGTATCGTGTCAATTAACTATGAACTCCAACCATACACGAGCAGAAATTAAGTGAATCGGCTGGCATCATGTCTCCAATTTCTTCTTCTTGCTTTTGACTGAGAATCGTGCCACTGAGACACTCAATAGCTTGTTTAGTGACATTCCTTCTCCTAGAATACCCTTCTTCGCTTCATATCTATGTTTTATTCTACCATCAAGTTTGTAACCTAGAAAAGCAGGAAAAGCTAATACCTCCCCAACTTCACGATTCATTTCATGGATCAAGTAATCCATCTTCTCGTCAAGGGATTCATGATTGTATTGCAGTACCTGTGGATGCTTTTTGCTCATTTCCAGTATGTCATCACAAGTTAAACCATAATGCAGATAAACCCCAATTACTTCTTGTAAATTTTTGCAGCTAGTTCGAGTAACAGCACCCACTGCCATTGCCAATTCTTTGGTTTTATTCTCATAACCAACTTTGAACAAGAAAACCAATTTGTGTCCCAGATTCTCTTCAAATGATAGACTTAGAAACAAAGGTGCTTTAATCAAGAACTTCCATATATCATTTGAACTTAAACCACATTGCTTGAGAAAATCGATCCTTGGGTGCAACTTCCTTACTCTGCTAGCACTAAATAAATTAGGGTAGACAAGTACAACTCTAAATATTTCCTCCTCAGTCAATCCGGCAAACGATTTCAGAAAATCAACATGATCCTTCAGGTGATCGACACTGTAAGCCAGAACAAATGGCAGCTTACGCAATACAGTTGAAGTCGAACTCTCATCTCTCCCACTCAGCTCATACAGAAAACCAATGCGGGGAATCATCTGGGTGTCCAAGTCATAAGCGAGAAGAGCTGGGCGACGAAGAATCAAATCAGCACCACCAAAACGGTTCACGTAAGCGAACATTCTTTCAATTTCTTCAACTGGTTTAAGACACAAAGCCTTGATCAGGTTGGTATTATTAAGAACATGAACAAGCTTCTCTCGAGGAATTCCTTGATCAATCAACATTCTCACTTTCCTCTCGAATCCTGAAAGGAATATTGGTTCTGCCACACTTAACAGACGCTCAATCTGCTTGACTTCTACTTTCCCACGTAAACATAAGTCATTTTCAGAATCAAGAAACTCTAACAGCAAACCAATCTCTACAGCAGTTAAAACCTCAGACCTCTTCACAATTAACCGAGAAAGAGCAAGACCACTCACCCCAACTGACTGTAAGGAATGAATCCGTTCACGAATCGACTTAATAGGAATGAACCTGAGAGGTGCATTGCTTCTTAAAAGAGCTTCTGTTTCCTTCTCGTTAAACCCAATTTCTTGAAATATCGAAAACAGCATTATCTCTGAAGAAACTAACAAAATATCGTCAGTCGATTGACAATGCAAGCTAACTGTTTGATAAAATACCGGAAAGAAAAAACTAACCTGAAGGATTGGTGCTTACACTCATAGAGGTAGTGCTATTGTTGATAATGCTGAGTGTGCTACAATGGCATTTTAACAACTGAATCTTTTGCCTCGGAAGATTAATAAGCAGTAAATTTGAGTACCAACAATGAAGATTTGTTGAAAATGAAGCAATAGAAGAGTGAATGCATGATGATTGTGAAGAAGAAAATGATGGGAATGAAAGGGTATGGTTTATGGACATTGAAATTGGAACAGCCATTTCTGGATAGCAGTTTGGAAGTTGGATAAATAACTCTTATCCTCTACCTAGTTGCCATTGGTTGACCTTTTGTTAGTTTGTATTATCATTCTTTAGATAAAAATATTTTATTAACAAATGGTATTGGAGATTTTAAAAAGCGTGACATTCAAAAAATGCAATACAAGATGCTACTACTAGAATGAACTCCAGAAAACACCTGCAGACATACTATACTATAGAAAAGTGTTTTTTAAGAGTTAAAAGTACTATTTTGCCCCTAACTGAAACTTTCTTAATTACTATATTTAAAAATGCGTAATAAAATCAGAATTTCACCATTAAAACACACTATTGCAGCGGTGTTTATAATAACTCTGGCCGAAATTGAATGAAATTCTATGTACAAAATAGACTCGAAATAGCCCCGAGTTACGTGAATCGAAGCATGTATTTAAATGTAATTTCTAATCATTATAACTGATGATATATATAGTAGCACAACAAAAACAAAATGTCTTCCTCATTATTAATATGTTTGCTCTAGGCAATTGTGACCTATCAGGAGAATCGATAACTGCATCCTTAATGCAATGCTAGTACATCTGATAATTTTTAAATGACTAATTGTAAATAGCCCATGATTAAACAAATGATTATTCCCATTTACATCGATATATATTAACTAAAAAAAAAATACATTGCAGAACTAACGGTTCAAACGACCCTCCTTAATTTACCTGAATATTCAGAATGAAGATAACCACAAGTATTTCAAGATAATATGAAAACAACTTATTTCTTGCCATTCATGTACATAAGAACAATTAGAACGTAATATATAAACTAGTACATCGTATAAGATATATTGTATGTATAGATTTCTGCAGTGTCATAAAGATTTAGTAGGGGAGAACCCCAGATTGTGTGTTCAGTTACTGCAGCTCCATTTGGATGTAGGAACACAGCTTAGATAGTGACACCAGCTGCAGTGCTTATTTGCATTTTCACCTCTAAAAAGCATAACCAATCCCATTGTGAATCTGCACTTCCGAAAAAGGCAATGAGCGATGTATAGAGTATGCAAATATTAATATATGGAGTGTGTAAAAGGCTTACCCTGCAACCAATAATACCATGGAAACCACCCAGAAAATATATTGGTATAGGTATTTGGACTGCTGCACTGGCAGGAAGACAGATTTGTTTCTAAATTGAATGGACAATATGAAGCCGAGGAGGAAACCAGATAAGAAACCTCCGATGTGAGCAAAGTTGTCAACATGAGGTAGAATGCCAACAGCCAGGTTTATCGCTATGATGATAATCAGTGTTATAACAGCAGCAACCTGCAGAAAAGCTTGATCCCAAATTGTAAGGCTATCAAAGATGAGATTTAGCTTTTTGTGAGTTACTAAAGATGTGCTAGGTGCAACTCGAATTTTAAGAATTCGAATGTGTTCTCTATTGGAGAGGAGAAGTGGTAGAAGCGAATAGAGGACATTTAGGAAAGAAAATGAATGCAGTTTCCACTATATCTTACCTTGTTTGTGTAAATAGACCAATTTGTTATCAACTCTGACAGCATTGCTCCTAGAAGGCCAAATAATGCACCTGATGCTCCAACAGATATATTGTGTTGAATGAACAGTGAAGAGAGTATACTCCCCCCTATTCCTGACAAGAGGTATACGACTCCCACTCGCACTGTAAATTATTAACATGATATTGTGAATTTATAACCAAGATTTTGAAATAATATATGATGAATGCAAAATGCAAAAAGATCCATATAATATAAAGCATGATGTGTGATAATGCAAATAAAATTCAAGGATTAATGTTGAAGAACAATCTAATTACCAAACCCAAACTGCTGTTCAAGACGAATCCCAATGAAAAGTAAGCTGAGCATGTTAGCAAGTAGATGAATAACACCAGCATGCAACCAGATGCAAGTAAAAAGCCTCCATCCTTGATGCTCATGGACTACCTTTTGCCATTGGAGGGCCCCAAGCTTTTCCAACCTGCATGAATACAACAGAAAATCAATGCAAGACACAGTAGATTAGATCCATATTATCTAATAAATACTACTTTATATCCTCAGGTTCATTCCCTATCTTCTACTTTATTTGCAACTTGCAAGCCATATTATCTAATACTACTATATATATAAGACAAAGGCCCTAGTAAGATACATTTTCATTATAACTCAAAGAAATAATTGGCGCCAATGCCATATACTAACAGATCATTTTTAAAACATAACCTAACTTATATACTTTCAATTCCAATCCATGGATAGCAAACAACACTTATTCCAAAAAAACAGTTCACATATAGGAAATCGAAATTCCAGAACGTATTAAAATGTCATCAAATAGAAGGTCAAAGATCACACCTTCAGCAAATGAGTTCAAAGTTCAAACCAACCAATTTATCAAACAGAACTAAAATAGATTCAATTAGCTTTTAGCATAGAAATTAAAAGAAAAATCAAGAAACTGAGTGAAAAACTGAACTTTGATAAAACAACCACCTCCAAGTCAATCTTTAGTCTCCCAATGAAATTATATTATCTCCAATTCATTTTAATTAACGTTTTGTTTTTCAATATCAAACATTTTAACATTTTACTCCCCCAATTAATATTTTTTATTATTCTAATAGATATAAATTTGATACGGGGAGTTGTCTTTAAAACATCATCGTAATATTATTTCCTGCTATTTTTTCACAACACATCTTCAAATTAATGATGGTAAAAAATTTATACCGAACGACGAAAATGTTAATTAAACTGAATTAAAAATAGTAAACACGAATAAGGTAAGAAACTCCGTATACTCACGTTGAAGAAGAGGGACCAAACAGAGGATTCTCCCTTAGAGGTTGAAAAGAAAACCTCCCAAGAAACTTAGCCACACACTGTCCAGACCCATTCTGAAGATGGTTGTTATGCTTGCAATTGTTGATAGCCATTATGACAATAAACATAACCACATTAGCCACCACAATCAACGGCACCAACCATGATCGCCATTCGCTTTCCGAAGTCTCCTTATAATAATTATTATAGCTTCCTCTCCTTTTTGTTCCTCCATTTTTCTCCAGATCTCCATTTTTCATCATCTTTTACCTATAACGTAACGAACAAAGTAAATGAGCAATTGGGTAGTTTTCTTGATGGTTTATGAGTATATAAAAGTTGTGAGGCTCTTGAAACGTAGAAAGATTAGTTTATTAATTAACTTTGAAGTGGAGAAGAAGTAGCTTCCAAGATGGACTAGAAGAAGGCTTAAGCACACTACAAGAACCAAGTTTAAGCAAGTTTATTATGTTTGTAAAGGTTGTTGAGCAGTCCAGAGCTCCAGATGGAGATTGATACCAAACCAGCAGCTTAGACAAGGATACAAATGTACAATTGTACATAAGATTTGGTAAATTGTCATAGTTATTAATGTTATTAAGAGGAAATAAAATGGTAAATGTTCTGTTTGCTCCATAGGAGTAATATTACTGCATGCGAAGAGGTTCATGTGTCCCTTTCGATGTCAAAATTTTACAAGAGTAACAACATAAATAATCACCTCCATCCCATCCCAACTGAGGTGCTATACACATACCTAAACATAAAACTTTCAAACGTGAATTTAAAATTTTACCATGAATGTTCACACCGTCCGTTCATTTGATCTACGAACGAGTACAAGAGACGTTACTTTTGTAACAGACGAGTATGATGGTAATACATAGTATCGACCATTATACTCGTTCGTTTTAGACCAAACGACCACGGTGGTCGTCGGCTATCATCAGGTCGTCCATATTGCACCCGACGCCAAATCAATTATTTGCTATGAGTTGTATTCGTCCACTACCAATGACTGATGCTACAGAAAGTCCAAAGGTAAAATAGTACACATGAATTTAAATCAGAAATGACAACGAAGTTTTCACATCAGATTCGACGAGATGCTAACTATAACTGCTTCCTTATTGATATTATCAACATTAACACAACATACTCCAATATCTTCAAAGGAAATCTACAAATAAGAATCTAAGGGGCCGATACTACGATCCTTACTAAGCGATAATAGAAAGGTTTGAAATCGAATAAAAGATCAAGTTGAAATCGGGAAAATAAAGACTTTCGACCATTTCTTTAATTTCAAAGACCTACTTAAATTACTATCGTTAATATATATAAAAGCCACAATGCTTTATTCATTTTTCATATTATTAATTACTAAAATTATTCTCTTATTCAAAAAAAAAAAAATTCAAAAGCAGTAATTTAATACAATGTCGGCAGTAACCTGTCATATTTGGATCAATGAGGCCTACTATTTTAGTTTGGATAAGATAAAGTTCATTTTAATTGTGTTGTTTGGCCTGGATAAGACATGCCAATTTATATGGTATGGTTTCATTGTATTTGAGAATAGAGATGAAGACAGTTGGGGATCTGTTTAAACAATACTTATTTTTGTATTTGTGAGACGTAATTAAATTGGAGGCACTATATGTCAGTGACAATTTATTTATGCCTGCCAAGTAGGGAATACCAATTACATTATAGTAAACATTGCCACAAATGTAGACCAATATAAAGGAGATGGTTGCAACCATCTTTTGCTGATGAATACGCCAACCATCTTCTTGCTCGCCAATAGCTTATATTTACTATATGAACTGTTTGGCTTATCTTGATCCTTTGTCAGATCTCTTTCTGAAGTTCCATATTCTTGAGTACACAGAAGCGCTCATAAGAATCTTAGAAGAGGCGAACGTGCCAGATTAATGGTCCATAAATACCAGGTAATTATGTTCAACCTAAATCCAAGAACATCTTTATTTATCCAGCCCAAGCATTCAACAATAATTTGGGCTTGATAACATCTTTAACAACACCATGAAACTTATCCAGCCTAATTTATACGGTCTGGTTTCATTGCATGCAACATATTCTATTACACACAAGTACGGTCCTAGTTACGGATCATGACCCATCATATACCTACCCTAACCTGACCTGAATCGAGCAATATCTGCTTTTTTTGGGACCGGCATCGATCAACTGTAATCCGGCAGAATCTGGCTCATTGTTAACCTGGCCCACCTGCTCAATTTAAAAAAACTATAGAGTTATAGAATCAACATATTAGCAAAGTCAGCATAGGCATCCAAACATACATTTAAAAGAGGAGACTCGGCTCAAGCTACGTAATCAACATACAAAAACATTAAACGTATCCAAACGTATCTAATGCTGACATTTAATGCCCCTCGTAACAAACTCATCATAAAAAGTATTTTGCAGAATGTAATGCAGCAACAAGCAATAGAAGACCGGAAGAGGCATTTAAAGAACGTGCACGTAGAATTGCATAACGCTTTACTTCCAACACTCAACAGCAACACTACAAATGTAACGAAGCTTAAAGACTCAAGAGGCCAGTTTTACAAGTAATGGATTGCCCTCACCAAACGAGTATCATAGAGGTCATCGTGTGGTTGCTCAAGCTCTACAATCAGACAAACAAACAAAAGCATTCAATAATCAATGATTACACTATTTGAAAAACGAATACATAATAACACAAACGTAAGGAATACATAGTTAACTTACAATACTATTATTCGCGACTTCTAAAGTCTACGATTTCTTTTCACCCACCTACCTCTACAAAGCAGCATCTCAACTGCTTTAGTGTTCATGGAAACTCTTTAGGATCAATTATTCTTTTTCCAAAGACTAAAGCTGATTCCAGTTCAATAGCCATGATTTAAAGAGTAACGCCCGCTATTTACTAAGGATCGGATATTTGGTCATTAGCCATCTACCAAGTCAAAACATCAAACTTAATCCCCTTTAAAGACATTTCAAATTCGACCTCCTTAAGATAACGACCAAGATCTCGGCGTCGCATTATTAATTCCATCAGCTTCCAGAATTCTTCAAAACTTCTTCCAATCCTGAACCATCATCATATTCTTCGAGTACTCAATGGGTCTACACATCGGATTGTTCATACATCTTAAACAGGAGAATAATTTATTTCAGAATCTCTTTTATATATTTTTCAGATCATCACCATCGGATATGTTAATATAAACCCACGAATGAATTTCATTTTATAACGGCGACATGGCAACAATTTAACTCTCAAAATTATGTCATCATTGGGCAAGAAGACCTCAAGAAGATGTGCAACAAGAATCAAGAAGATAAAGTGCCAGTGAATCAACACCAGCAAGAAGATAGCAATGCGAACTAAAGAAACATGTGCAAGAAGGCAACAATAAGCGTAATGGGGACAAGTTTATCAGCAACAATAAGCATAGCAAATGTGAATTTAAAGTCATCATTGGCAACAATAAAGATAGCTCCTAACGGAAGTCATCATTGACAACAATAAAGATAAAGTAAATGTAACGAACAGCAACAATAAGCATAGCCTCTATGAATTAAGTCATCATCGAAACAATAAAGATAAAGCAATGTAACGAATAGGCAACAATAAGCATGTGCCTCAAACGGAAGTCATCATTGGCAACAATAAAGATAGGCCTCAATCCTAAAGCGCATTATCGCAACAATACGAAACAAATTAACCTCATAATCATGTCACAATAAGCATGGGACTAAACCGATAACATAAAATGCAAATGCTTACGAAGCATAATATATAATAGTTACTATAAATACATATCATAGTTATCGATCAAAGACGCCTCCTATCAGATCAACACATTTCTCATAACAATACTTGATTTTTCATTTCAACCACAAGATTCCTAACTCAGATTTGTCAAGCTGACATTCCTTATCCAATAACACTTTCACTCTTATGCTCGGCCAAAAGAGATTCACGCTTGGATGTAGTTCCACTAATTATCTTAGTCACATCGTAAGCACCTTCAGTTAAATTTAAGATATGTAATGGCGTGATCTCAATCTCGTGGGATCGTAAAGAGCGTAAAGGCTACATTCTCTTCATATCTAGGCCACACAATTTATACAAACACGCAGGGGCTGACAAAGATCAACCAGTGGAATTTCACCTAGTTTCGTATCCAAAACAAAGCTTATTCCGCCTCAAGTCAGCAACTCACTAATAATTTTATTAAATGCTTTGTATCTAGCCTCGAGTTCAACAAATACTTTACACCATTCCTAACCTTATCAACCACGCACTTAATTATATCACATCCATCTCAACTAGTAAGTTCAAGACGTGCGCACAACAATCACATTACGAAATATGTCAATTATCAAGAGGTGTTCACCTATTTGTAAAATCAGATTTCAACCTAGCAATGCAGTTATCATTAGCACTTGGATTATCCACAGAAATTGAAACAATTTTTTCCCTTATATTCCAACTGTCCATCACCCTTAACAACTTTCTAAATAACCTTCAGAATGAAAGGCGGTACATTAGTAAACGCTATAACTCTTTTATTGTCATTGTCATTTAACATCAATATATTGACAAGTACGCTCATATAACCTATTTTTGTTCCCCGCACTCCACCAATAAATCAAATGTTAAACTAATCCTATCCACACATAAGACATAGCTTTTTCATCTTAACAGCTTCAATCAAAGAAAATTTTCACAATCTTTTCTTACAAGACGCTAAGAATCCAATATACCAGTGGATATCTCTCTCTCAAAACTTATTAAATATAACACATTCCATCATAGAAAACGACACTCATGCCCTAAAATCATATGCAGCGCCAGTTTCTAACTTCAGATGATTATAGCTTCCAAGAGGCTAAACCAGGGTACTAAGATCACCAACACCAAAGTACTGTGAACTTTTGCATGATTATATTTCCAAGTAGCTAAACTAGGGGTACTAGTATCACCAACACTCAAAGTACTATGTGTAGGTATTTTATCACCAACACCTATGCTCAATTTCCTTTTCAAACAATTCTGTAAATGTTTCTACCATTCAAGCCACATGATATTTCTCAATCAAACGATGATAGCCCACACCATTTGCATTTCTTTTTGGTACCATCGCATATTTATAAATAACTTCCATTTCCGCGCTGACAATGGTTTTTTTTGTCTGGAAAGATTACCATATTCATTCACTTGTCATCCAAACCTCAGCCAGTATCAGTACCACCTTGCATTGCCGACCTTCAAATAGCCACTATTGTTATTATCCTCAGCCTCCCCGATTCCAAATCCCCAACGGTCTCATTATCATCATAATCATCCATTCGACAGTGAATCATGGTTAACTGGAGCAAGACATAATTACAACAATTAATTAACAATCATAATAAATATTTCAAAACTGAAAGACCTGAACATAATCAATTAATCAGAATAAATTCAAAATCAAGTACTAAACCCTACTTAATTAAAGTCGAAATCCCTAAAATTAATTGCTTTCAGATCTCGAAAACCCTAATTAATTCAAGTCGAAACCCTAACTTAATCAAGTAAAAATTCCTAATTCATTTTTATTTCATTCAAAACCTGCTAATTCAAACCCTAATTTAATTCAAACCCTAATTTATAAATCAAAACCCTAATTTAATTCAAAACCCTAATTTAATCAAAAACCCTAGTTTAATCTCAAAAACCCTTTATTCAATTCAAAACCCCTAATTTAATTCAAAACCCTAATTTATAAATCAAACGCTTTTAATCGAATCCTCAATTAAAAACCTAACTAAAAACTCAAAATACTAATGAACCCTTTATTTTTTACAAGAAGAAAGAAAAATAAATTACACAAAATGTATAAACCCAAAAAACAAAAAGTTGCCTAAACCCAAACAAAGGCCTAAACAAAAAACAAATCAACCATATTTTAAACATATTTCGATACGGAAATATATGAAACGAAAAATAAAACACGCAAACATATTCACAAAATTCAAAACACAGTGACAAAACGAAAAGTCGTAACTCGTGAAACAAACATAATGTCTAGCTTAATTATAATTAAAAATATTTAGATTCAAAATCGAACCTTAAATATTATCAGGTATTTAACACGGGGGCTGAAGTGGCGCTGAAATACCACAGCTAGAAGGTGGCCTTGTTGTCTTATATACCCAAAGCCACCTACCGATAACTGTCATTTCTGCCCTTGTCTCTGTTAACGGCTTAATCTGTCCAAACGTTAACTGCTAACTATCCTGCCTATCTGATTCTGGCTTCAATTTCTAATCGTGACCTGACCTATTTTAATGGATAGATTATCCACGAGAAAACTGCGCCGATCCCTATGTCATGAATTACCTTACGAGTAATAAATTTACTTATTACTTATCAGTGTAAAGAGTATCTTATATCTCTCTAAGCATTTTTAAAAACTTGTCTTTCTTTGTGCTGCATTTTTATGCTTCTCTATTCCATTGACCAAAGATGACTTATACTGCTCAAACTTGAGTTAAATTTCTCCAAGTGAGATATATGTACTGAGATGTTCTGTAAATGAGGAACATAATTCTTAAAACGAAATTAATTATGCATAACTATTCACACTGCTCTAGTTTTCTTGGCTTGAGATATATTTCTACTTTCGATATCTCACAGATAAGACTTTTTGGCTGACATCGTATTTTATTATAATTTTTTATTTTTTATATTTAAAGCAGCTTATTTTGCGACAAAGATTCTTCAAAAATAAAAATAATGTAAAGCTTTTATACGCTTTAATCATTTCAAATTAAACATAAAAAATGATAAATATTTGGTAAATCAATCAGATTGCCATTTATCAGACTTTCTTTTACTAGCTTTTCAGATAAACGACATCTTTCCTCCGCTAATTATCTAAAATACCCTTATTAAAAATTAAGACACTTCATCTTTTTCCCCTATACCAATTCTTGCACCCCACCGGCCGCCCCACCACCACCTAACCTCCGTCTCCCTTTTCAACAGCCCTAACAAACCCCATGCCCCCCCCACCTAAAGCCCAACCCACCCCTTATCTCCCTCATGCTCCCCCATCCCACCTCCTACGCCCCACAGCCTCAACCCCTCCCCATAACCCCACCTCACCCCCAACTCGCAACCCCATTCCTCTCTCCTCTCCCCACTCTACCAAAAAGGGCATTGGGCATTTAAAGGCCATGATAACGCAAGCAAGTACGCAATAGGGTAGAAATGTTAAGTGAAAAGATTTAATCGCGTTTAATTTTTAATAAACGATATTTGACAATCGACAGAAATGATTATTTATTAAACATTTAAACCAGTGTGAATAGAATTAAAAAACGGTCAAAGTGGGTGCTATTTTCCCAATTTCCTCAGAAAATATATTTACAACTCATACCGACATAAGAGAGATGCGTAGCTTAAAAATTTTTAATTTATTTCATTATAGTCAAGAGCTAGAAAGTACAAAACCATTAACTACATAGTACATGAAAATTAAAATCTCATTATTCCAGCATATAAATTCTTGCAAGAGAATTGAGTAAATTGTATGCACTTATTCTACTTTTCACACTATATTTATTTCAGTCATTCTCCATGGTTTTTCCTATTGACGTCTAGTTGTTCACCAATCAATTTATATTGATTTACTCCTAATCAACCTATCAGAGACTGGACTATTATGCTTTGAAACACTGGATGACATTGCATTTTGTTCCTTGATAAAAGCACGCCACTCATCGATGTATGGAGCTCCATCACCATCCTGCAGAATGGGAAGATCAATTTGTTGGCTCAGAAATTGAAGGATCTTTTCAGTGGCTCCAAGAAGTCGAGCTGCCTCTTTTACGCTATTCTCCCTCTCCTCAATGGATGACGAGTAGCACTTACTTGAAATCGCGAGGGGTAAATTCGTGAGGCCAACAACAAAGATACTTGCAATCAAGTTCACTATCTTGTTGAAAACTTGCTCATCTGATTGCAGGTTACCATTGTCGCATTGAAATAGCAGAGTTTGGCTAACTCTGTACATGGAATTAGCCGAGATGACCTTTTTAGGCCAATAGAGGGGATTTTCCAGTAAACTACTCGTTGTGCTTGTCTTGAATTTCATAACAATGTCCTTGGAAATTTTGGCAAGACGTTTGAGAATTTCCTTGGCATTTTTCCCTTGTATTATCTTTGCTTGGATATCTTTCTCCAGCCACTCGAATTTTAGTTCAACGCCATTCCATACCACGTCTGCTGCCTTGCCAATATTTTCCAGTTTCTTTTTCGAGTCTAGATTTTTCTCTATAGCGCGTATGTAAAACATTCCCTCATCCACACTGTGCAACAACTTCCTTTTTTCATCATTTCCAATGGTTGAAAGGGCAACGCCAATGCTTGTCAAGTTTGCAATTGATAGAGACCAACAACGAGGAGGCTCTACTGCATGGAGTGATTCAACTTCTTCCTCATCGAATTCTATGAGGCTATTGAGGATGAAACATTCCCCTGAAATAAGCTCCAATAAGTGACCTTTTTGTTGTTTGGCTCCCATCTGAATCACTTGATCTAATGCAGTGCAGATACCTTTAACGATTCTTGGAGGCAGCTCCAATTCACCTTCAAGAAGCAAGACATATCCTTTGAGTCTTGCAAGCTCTGTGGCATCTCCAATATCCAATTCTGATTCATTATTATTGTTTGAGGAACAAATGGTTATCCTTAGGTGATGAAAACAAAAATACAATGGCCTTATAACCAAATATGAGATGAGAACAACTAGTTTGCTGAGCATAACAATTATTATTTGCATTGTTATGCAGATGTTTAAAGCAAAAATCTTTACATCCTCAATGATCTTTCGACATGTGTGATTTGCTATGCGACACACCAGATGTCTATGTTTCAGCTCTTTTAGTCCTTTCGTCCAGTATTGCTCTAGTCTGCATGCATATTTGAAACTACTAATGCAGGTCTTCTTAGTAATGCTTGAAACGATAAATTTGGATCGAAGTAACAGAGTGGCTACACATCCAAAACATAAAAATAGTTGACTAACTTGAATCAGAGGAATTGACCACTGGTAATCGGAGTACCATTTTATACCAAGTTGTTGGCGGAAATTAAACAAGGTTGAAAAAAGATAAGAAAGAGAACCGTAACCAGAGATAATTGATGCTGCAAGACATGTAATCGACCGTGCCATTACAAACACAGGGTTGCCAGTCTTCGCCATGACCCAGTAAAATTGGATACGTTTTTTGAGACTTTTGACACAGAATCTTTCCTTCCGTGCATCCAGTCTTAGACCGGAAATTTGCTCGTGCAATTTATGATATTTCAACTCAAGGTAATATTTTGAGGCTGAAGCTGATAAAGCAGAACATATCAAGAACATAAACTGAGCAAATAAAAAAGGCTGAAGCTGATAAAGCAGAACATATCAAGAACATAAACTGAGCAAATAAAAAAATCAAAGAGACTGCATATAATAAAGGTTCAACCATACGAGTGAACATTTGAATTATGCTATTCACAGAAAGGGTAATTATGAGGATACCAAGAGCTACCATATTCTGCCAAATGTCTCTTGGATGCATCGATGCTAACGAAGGCATGAAAGTAGCCATGGCAGATATGATGACTATTAAGCTACCACATTTAGTTACAACTTCAGCATCAGAGAACATCTCTGTTGTTATATCAAGAGGCAATTTCACTGCAACAGCCAATAGCGTCAATGTTGCCGCATTCATCTTGAAATATTCAGATGGAATCCATGGTTTGTTATGGAGAACCCCATGGCAAAGATCAGCTGACACTGCAACGAAACAGACTATAGTTGCCGTAGCAATATATAATCCAATATAGGGTAAGGGTCTACTCGGCAATCCTGGGGAACTGCAACGAGCAAGACATAGATCATAATCAACGGATATTGGACAGTTGCACTGGTTCATTACATAAAAATGCTCTTTTCGGTAATGCACAAAGATTCAATTTATATCCAACTACAACTTGCAAGTGAAAGTTAAGAGTTGACTTGTAACTGCTCCTTACCAGTGCAACTTCGTTTACTTAACAGTTGGGAATGTAGATATTGACTACAAGTCTTCACCACAATATTAATGCAATAATTCACTGAGAAAGTGATTTGTAGAAGATAATTGTTTGGCCTTGAAGAAGAACAAATTGCTCTGAATAAATGACAAAAGCGAAACGAACCCAGAAACTTCGAATTAAATTGTTTCAAGTTATTATGTTCAGTCAATCATGATAAGGAAACAAATTATAAAAACTTAGAAGCATGATCATGCACGTGCTCAAACCATAACGTTCAGCCATACATATATATCTTCTACTACGAACTTGTGGGGAATTTCTGTCGCTCTTAAAAAAAAACCTTCTGGGCGGAACTCATTGGCGTCCTCCCTCTGCTCCATGTGCTTATTAGGAACGGTTCTTTTGGAATATCACTTAATCACATTTTCACATAAAGCTTAGCGATAAATTTAACTCATCTACGCCGCAGCCTAAGTTTTAAGAGCTGGAAATAGAAAGGAAGCCGATTCTAATTAGCAACCGTTGTCGAGGTCAGCTATACGCCTGTAACGGATTAAAGATTGTCATTTACAATTGCCATTCTGACATAACCTACCATACTCAATGCAAAGAGTATTGTTGCCTGCTACAAAAGAAAAACATAAAAATGAGGACAAACAGATTATATCACAACCTTAGAGTTTTTTTGTATGCTTACATTTTTCGCTAACGTATTTCCTATCAAATTTTGGCCATCGAATCACCACATTGATCACCCACAAGACGGGAAGAGTGATTGTAATCAAGGATTTTCTAATCTCTTAAAATAAAAAACTTC
The DNA here is from genome assembly GCA_019722365.1 of Lithospermum erythrorhizon. Taxonomy (NCBI): domain Eukaryota; kingdom Viridiplantae; phylum Streptophyta; class Magnoliopsida; order Boraginales; family Boraginaceae; genus Lithospermum; species Lithospermum erythrorhizon. Next base: position 284,210 of record JADFUC010001147.1, read on the forward strand.
CCCCCACTCCAAGCAAGATTACATACTCGCCTCCCCATAATTTTAGTCTAATCATTAATCGTCAAGATTTCGCCTTTTTTCCATTTCGCTTTTTTTAACTCTTTTCACGATTGTTTTTCTTTTCCTTTGGGATTATGGGCACTCATCGCCTGCGTAAGTTTTTTTAATTTTTCTTACCCCGATTTTGTATTATTTCTGCTCCGCGATAACGATATAAACATAATTTATTTCATGGGTCCGTGATACTAAACCAGCAGAGTATGTCATGGTATTATTTTTGTGGTCCGGCCTACTATGCCGATTTATATTCCATTAGCTCTCTTTATTACTCATAATTTTAAATTTCATCATTAATTATTCCGTATTTCTCAGATTTTTTTCTCCATTTCTTTTTTTTTTAACTTTTTCATTATTTATTTTTCTTCCTTTTTTGGGATGCGCTTTTATGCTAGATTTATTCATAATTAATTTTAAAATGGTTTAATATAATTTTCTTTCTAATTATTCATGTATTCAGTATTTCGTTCTTATTCTTATCTTTGGTTGGTTTTTCACGACTCATATTCGCTATTTGCCAGATTATTCTTCTTGCTCATTCTCCTTTTCTGCAAGATCCTCATTCCTAACAAGATCACATTCTCTTCCTAAACCCATCCATCATTCTCATAACATTGTCACGCATTCCCCGGAGGCATCCCTTTATTCTAAGATTACAACAAGAATACGCTTTGAAATCACAATTAAAAATAACGAAATTTAGGCACAACCAGCATTACTCGGCTGCTGTGAGATTTTCGACAAGATGTATCACTACGACACGAAGAACGCTACACTATGACATGAAACATATAAAGAACATACCAACCCACACAATGAACACAAAGATACATATACTTTATTACGCAAATACGATAAGACAAATTGCAATGATCAATCTTCAAGCAAAGAATGCATCTCACATTTCAATAATAATACGCTGCTGTGACTAGACCTGGCATTCATCGATAAAAACGGATACCATCACAAGACAAGCGTATTTCATAGAATTCAAATTATAATCAATTTGATATTATAAGTTTTAAATGATTATAAAACCCAATAATTTAACAATCAACACAAACATTTCTTTGACTGATAAATATCAATAAGACGAAAGAACGCGCGTGACATGACATGATAAAACACAGAAGCAAGACGCAACATAATAACTCGCTTCATAAATAACACAAAGATATTATCTACGGGCACGCAAATACGATGTAAGACACAAGAATGCATCAATCTAAGAAGAACATATTCATTATTTCCTCGCCGTATCAATACATGCCAGATTATAATCGGCATTCATTTTCAATAAAAACCCGATACTCAATTGTTTACTCACAGATTTCATAGAACGAATCTGATAACACTAAGATTATGTCGAGCGAAGCTATTTCAAAGCTTCGATCTTGTCCCGAAAACGGATCTCAGAAGCTTCAACGATTTTAGCGCAGACTGCTTCACAATGACGTCATTATATTAAGCATGCTGCTTGCCTATATATACGCGCAACTTATAATGTACAATATATAAATAATTATTATTCATCAATAAATTTCAAGCGCTATATTTTATCGCTTAATCATTACCTACATGTGATCGAAAGATAAAGCATCTCCAGATAAATTTCTTTCTTCCACAAGACATGCATGGGTCGCTAACTGCTCAAAGCCACTACGGACAATCATATTTTATTTTTGGTAAAAAAAATTGTCGCTTGGACATCCATATTATTTTCTTCAAATACATCCTTGTAAAACGGACGGATTCATCCGGCAGATGCTTTGCTTTCAAAGTTCTTTAGAATTTGCTATTTTGATTCAAATTCGATCCTAATTTCGCTGTGAAATTTTGGAATTTGAATTCTATCATTTTTTTAATTAATAAAGTTTATTCATGATACAAAAAATTGGAATACGATTTTTATTTTATTTCGATATTCGAGCCAATACAGCTAGTGTGAACCTCTTTTATCAAATTATTTTATTCTTTGTTGGGATCCAACATGCCGGGGTTCCAAGCATTTAAATTTAAGTATGCTCGACCTTAATTTGGCCAAGCATCGAGCGATCCACTCACATGAAGCATGATTGGATTGATCATGAAGCATGCACTTACTGATCTAGATATTGCATCTTTTATTCTAATTCAACTGGACAACATCGGAGTTCCTCCTCTTTACGTGTCCTACGAGCCCACGAATGTCCGGCTTGCACTATATGATTGCCCTGCTGGCCCACCTCGCACCGATCTATTATCCAAAGCGTAGACATACTTTTATTATTGCAGTCAGAATGGGGGTTTAAACAACCAATCGACGATGATTATTTATTTTCAAGTTTATTTATGCCATAGATGCCCAACTCAAGTGGCGAAATCGAAGAGTATGATCCCAAGATTATCGAGTATTAGCAGATAGCTTTCAATGTAGCCTGGCCCAAGTTAAGTGTCGACAATATTTTGTTCTGGATGCGATTCGTGATGACCATTACGCTTCTCATGCTGACGACGCCACGCCTGCTACCTTCTTTACTGCCTTTGGAAGAGGATTGAAGTTTATACGCAGCCGCATCTCACCTTCACGCCCAACTCGCGAGACGCTGATTGAATATTGGCTCGCTGACGTTCCAGAATCTACGCCCCGATCTTTTGTCATGACGCTCGAAGAAGTTCTGGACAAGACGTGAGTTACCAAAGCCCCCCACCTTCGTCTCCGATTAACGACCTGGGCTCACGACGATGCAGACCGTGCTCTAATACTATCGCTTCATTATATTGTGATTTACGCTTTGCCATTTATATATACGTATTAACTTATATCAGAATAATACAACAATTATTATTCATCAACAAATTTTAGCTTATATTTTACAAGCGAATTATTATTTCCTACAAGATACGTAAACCCATTTAATTTCAACAATAAACACAAAATAAAATTTTAACAATTAACACAAAAATAAAATTAAAACCCATCAAACACATTCATGTAACAGTGATAAACACCATTCATGCACCTAAAATTTTAACAATCAACACAAAATAACCAAAAAACATGCTCAAATTCACCAACCCAATAATTCAAACATTAATAATTAAAATTGGCAAATTTCTTTGTGACAAAAATGAAATCCAACCACAAACCAAATAATTTACAGTTAAAACCTATGAATTTGGCACAAATCCCATCAATGTCTTAAACACATACCACAAATCCTTGCGTAGTTTCACTCAATTAACATTCATGTAAAAAACACACGCAACAATAAAAATACTAAAAAAATGGAAATATTTCGGAAAAAACCTTTGCTTTCTGTTGTCTTCACCATTTTTTGTTCAATATTTTCAACTTCTTCGTCCTCAACGCCCCTATACGCTAATCAAATTGCTTACAAATCTGTATTTTTGCTTTTGTGGGCTTTGTGGCAAATTATTTGGGGTGACGAACAGCTGGGGAGAAACTGATTTATGGATTATGTAATTTCGAAATTAAAGGATTTTAAGTAGAATCGATTTTTCATGATTCATGTTATTTTTTAAAGAAAAATTGGTGATTTTGTGAGATAAATTAGAGATTTCATTTTATGATAAATGGACAGGATTAGATTTTGCCGGGGGTACAATCAATCATTTGGGGGAGTGGATTTAGTTTTTATTATTTTGTCATTAAAATAGTAATTATCTTTTTTACCCCTCTAAGCACTATACTTACAATCTCCTTGCAAGCACCATCCTTTCAATTAAATGTTTATGTATCTTTTTAAAATAATCAAAATATTATTTAAGTAGTGCTTACGAAGGTATAACAAGGTACAAACATTAAAAAAAATGATTTATTTTGTTACAACATTAAAATGATAACAAAAGCCAAAAAACTGTAACGAAACAATAACAAAAGTGCAAAAATAATACTAGTATGATAGCAATCTCCTCCAGTTGAGTGATTTGAACATCATTTTTAATTTCCCAATGTGTTGGGTGAAGGGTATACATGAGTTTCTCAACTTATTAATTGATTGAATGACTAGTCTTCAAGGCACTAATAGTAACTTAGTAAGTCCAGTGGTGACAAACAAGGATAATAATGGAAGCCATAACCCAAGCAAAGTGGTCGGTGGAAACGACGACGGAGTTGGCAGTAGGAGGGGGTGGAGATGATGAAGGAGGTGGACGCGGAGGCGCAGACAAGACATCAATGGCCATATGCATTTTCCTGTCTTTGCAATGACGACCAACCCCATCAATGTACCATGTCCTACCAGCAATTGGAAGGTTAACTGTGTCATTTCCACTGCTGAGAACTGGAGTACCTGAACCTTCACAAAACTTGAATTGCTTTTCGTCCACTATGTGCACGTTGTGACTTTTGTTATCGTATTTGAAAACTGCATTCAAGAAGGATATATGTTTAACTTATTGCATTATTGTAATGATTACAAGACTCTCTCAACAACAAGCATAGCTCAATCGATAAAAAACATAAACGTACTAAGTTTGTCATCCTCATAAAATGTCTTGGACTTTGCCCATGCTTGATAATCAACATCCAAAGCCCATCCTTTCTCATCTCCAACAATGTAGCTTGTTCCAAGGGCTACTGGAGCAATAACTGATGATGCAACAATTATTGCTAGAGAAATGAGAAAATCTGCTTTCCAGGCCATCCAAATAGGATCGATAATAAGATTTCAGATAATGCTTAAATTCCTTTAATTTTCCTGATTATATATAACCTCAATTTATTCGCAGGGTGACAAAATATAGTATAGTTATAAGAGTTCGATGATTATTAAGTTTAGTATGTGCCACCTAGCCGTCTTGCAACGGCATTTTAGCTATTCAGCTGATTAGGCGGCATAGGACAGTAATTAGGATATTTGTTTTTTTTTTAAGTGTGAAAGCAGTGGCGGCTAATGGGAGTAATGGTGCGCCGAGGTGTTTTGGAATCACGAGGTTAATCGCAGAAATATTTGTTTTTTATATGTAACTTTATTACGTAGTTGGCTGCTTCTTGTGAGAGTTAAAATCAGCAAAATTAAAAGGTGACGGTTTATAAACGTATATCACAGTATTCAGCGAAAAACCAAAAGCTTACCTGTTTGCTTAATCTAATTCAATACCACTTTAATTGAGGATGAATTGACTAGCGATCGAACTTATATAAATGTTTTCAGTACCAATTAATAACTCTATATATTAAAAGATAATAAAGTCTTTGTTGAATGTTCAAGAGTCAACATTTGTGACTCTATATATAGTTAGTCATCCAAATTAAATGGACTACTCTATTTGCAGCACTTTATTTCAAATGTTGTAGAGCTAGATTATCTCATCTAAAACATGTATAACAAATGAATTCGGACCCCATTTATAAGGATCGAACCGAGATTAGTGTCTTAAATATTCAGCCAGGCTGGAGTCGTATGAGCTCGGATACGGCCGCGCTTTCCAAAAGGCGTGGCCAGTACTTGGCGGGGGAATGGATTAACAATTTAGCAGTCTAAAGATTGGAATGGGCGCTTGTGTGTTTTGTGTCAATTTAAAAATAATACTTTAAATATTAACGATGCGCGTTAAGATGAGCCTGACATGGTTGTGAGTTTTGAGCATTGACCTTCATTCTGAAGAACAATCATATTGAATTGAGCCAAATTTAAATTAATGTTACCTTCTCGCATTAAACTAATACCTTGCTTAAATATAACTTATTTCATATTATAATTTGGAATATTATCATCGATAAAGTTTTGAGTTAAATAATGTATTGATAAATGAATAATATTTATTCTTATATATGAAAGTAATAAGATTATTATGTAAATTCTTTTAATTTACTTAAACATATTATACAATTTGTTTAATGTTAGATTACATTACCAGAAAGAATATTTAACATTAAATAACAACTTTTATCTATAATGATAAAGTATTATATCAAATAAAAGATAATATATTAAATAATCATAAAAATCTAAGTTATTTAGTATTATGATATATTATTTAATAAAGATTAAAATTGATGATCTTTCTGTAAATTTCGTTTAATAGATTTGTAAAATCATCGAATAATACTAAGCTACTTCATTTTATCATACTTAGATAATAAGTCGAAGTACTCTTACGCGTTTATTTATAACTTCGATTTAATACTAAAATAGTCACAACATAATTCGAATAGTGCTGTTCATGATTCACGTTTAATTGAGTAAATACTTAGCATTTATTACAGTTTTGAAGGCTGAACGATAGTTTAATTCGAATAGTCTGCGTTTGCTCGGTTTTGAGAATTGTGTCTTTAAGCGTGCATGTTTATTCAAATAGTCTGTGTTTAATTCCTCGGTAAAGTTTTAAGTTCAATAATATATTTTGCATATGATAATTTGAAATATTATCTCATCAATAAAGTTACAGGGTTAAATAATAAAGTCTTCAATTATTTAAATAATATATTGATCGTCTAATACTTTTTATTCCATATATTATTAATCATATAAATATCTACCGTCTGTCCATATACATTGTAAAGAAGATATTGACGTTAAATATGACTTTTATCATATAATTAAAAGAACTAAAATACAATATTATTACTTTTGTAATATTATCATGAATATTTCTCTTTAATAATTTAAATAGAATCATTTCAATTATTTACTTTGAAGGATAATATATCAAATAAAGATAATATATTAAATAATATCAAATCTAAGTTTTAATTAATATGTTGAAATAGTTTTTATTAGAAATATGTTGTATTATTTTAAAAGATAATATTATTGAGTCTTATCTTTATTTATATATTATTTGAGAAAGCAGAATAAGCTTAGATTTATTATTGCTCTGTATTAACAAATAAATCGACATGATAGTTCTGTTTACGCTTCATAGCATCCCAGGTTAATCCTTGCATTGCTCATGGGAACTTTGAGGGGCCTCGGCTGGTCGAATTAGAATACGTTTGAATTAAATTGGCGGCAGGGCACGAGGCCCCCGATCAGCAGAGCCCGTCCGTCCCTTCTTGGGTCGGGGCACTTAACAATATGGCGGCATTTAAAATAAACGTGCCGTTTAACACACAAAAAGTTCTAGATCGCATATTTGAAGCGCCAGATTAAGCGTGAGCACCGTTTATAAGCATGCCACCGTTTAACGCCGCAAAAATCACGCAAAAGACATTATGTATTTTTTGTAAGTACCTTGACATAAGCATTAATGACATTTAGGGACAAGCGTGGAAGCGTTTAACACATAAATGTTGCAAAAAATAATAAATTAAACACAATAAACAATTAACAAATAAGCCAAAATCTGACAAGAGCGTGACACAATCTAAAATGTTTGAGAATCAAAGTACAAATTTCTATAAAAGCTAAAGTAATTTGAAATCACCGACAAAGCACGACAATCTGATCACATAAAAGCGAAATTGTTATGAGTATCGAAGTACATGAAGAAATATAATTATTTGAAATTGAAAGTACATGTCGTAAAATAATTGTTAGAGTATCAGAAATCGTAATAATATCTCCGATTTATTCGGCCTCTTCATTGTAAATGCTTCTTGGGATCAGGCGGTGGAGGTGGTCGTGGTGGCAAAATCCATAGTAAATTCGACCTCGTATCCTGACTGGCATTAAGAGTAGGATGATGTATCCAACACCCTAAATCCCACTATAGAAATCTGCATACAAATGCAGAGGCATGCTAGCTGCGTATTTGGTGTTCGTGTTCTGAAAACTTAAGCCAGTTAATTGATTCATGGGATGACCACCTTCAGTCAGGGAACAAAAGAGGGTTATGGATAGGTAAGTGGCTGGCCGGTACTTGAGAAGTAACCATCTAGTGGCGGCACGGTATAGCGTCTATTGAGATGACCATCATCGTCCTACGGAACTCAAATCTCTCAAAAACTTTGTAGCAAATGCTTCCTTTTTCAGCTATCTGACCCACAATGACGTCAGATTGTCTTTCTATCGTAATTGTCCGCTAGCACATTGTATCATTTGGCGATTTTCACTTGGGAATACGCACAGTGTGTTACAAATGGAGAGTATGGGAAAAACCAATATTGATCACGAGGAAGCTTGTTTTTTGATAGTTAATATGTTGTACCGGCTCGTATGTAGTAGATTAACTTTTGGAATTCGCGATAGCCCAGCAAAAGCATATCTGGCAGAAAGTAGCTTCTGACTTGACTATTCATGGGCAAGGACCTGTGAGCAGGCCTTCCAAAATGACTTTTTGAAGGCCGTTCAAGTGTATATATAAATTTAGATGGGGTTTCTTAGCTGCTCTTTTTCTCTCGTGCGTTGTTAAGAATGGCCACGCGTCATTCAAATAACCGATAATTATTCTGGCTGCCCCGCCTACTATAATCAGCAGGTATCCCTCCTACATGACCAAATACCTAACTAAATCATCTTTTGTTGATACTACCAGGACTTTCATTTATCAGTAATTCTGCGCCTTTCAGATTTCACGTTTAGCAGCCACTAGAAAATTGTGGTAAAATTGGGCAGCATCTGGGATACCGATCAGTAAAACATGCAAATAATTGAGAACATTTGCGTCTACTAGAAGAAGCTGAAATAATGTCTTAATTACCTCATGAATTCCCCACAACAAGAGTCTGATCAGCCAGGTACATTGAAGTAGTTTGATCCGCTTAAGCCACCATGCTCGGCCCCACTTAACGTGGTGGTGGTGGAGTGCTTAACAAATTTACAGGGGTCTTGTTTACGACCCTTTCCGGGTTGCGACTTCTTGATCTTGAACAATTTCTTTTTTGCCTTTCATTTCTTTTTGTGTCCCATTATTATAAATTGAGTCTAATTTGATGTTTAGTGTCTTGAATATGTTTAAGAGATGAAGAAGATGAGAGTTTGAGGATTGAAATGAGAGAAATTTGGTTTGGGAGTTAAAATACTATGTTTAGATAGTTACCAAAATCGCATTTTTAACCTAAAACTACTTGCTTTCGAATCCCCAGCGATGGCGCGTTTGGTGAAGCGTGCCGTTAAATGAAAGCGTGTGCCTTTTTTCCTGCGACAAGCGTGCCGCGTTTGCTTTACACATAAATAATTTTTTTTATTGTGACAAGCGTGGAGCACGTTGTCGAGGTGCAAGAGTGATCGCGCACTCTTCCTGCTGATGGCGTTTAAAATTAAATGTGGCCCACGTTGTCCATAGCAACGATGTTTGTTGTGTTACAAACGTGACCACATTTAAGTTAAGCGTGCCGCGTTTTAGACTTTAAACGTGGTCAGTTTATATCTTCCGATACCCAGCGATTAAGAACATATTTTGTGGGAATATACACTAGTTTGACATAAATCAAAAATGAACATTATTTAAAAGTTCCACAGTTTATGCTCATGCGGGCCAGGAATTTTATGAATTCCTTAAAAATAAACGTTATACAAATCTAATCATCATAGAATTAATTCCTCTTGGACTGCTTTGTGAGTCCACTTGGATAATCTATGTCTAATGTTAGTCTCTTCTTCTTCAATTTCTTCTTCAATGTCGTTAAGATCGTCGAACATATCTTTTTGCTTTTGTTCTATGAGTGAGTCTTGATCTTGCATCCTATGTTAGTGACGTCGATCACCAAACACAGCATCTTGATAATCGAGGCATGGTAGCAGGCGTCTTTGAGTGTAATTATAGTTTCGAGGAGTAGTGCTAAATCTTGGATTCACTAGCTATTGTAGACATAGGTATAGAGATATTTTTTTGCAATCTTAGACAATACCAGAAACAAGGTTTCCTTATTATTACCATTTTTAATATATCAAAGTTTTTTATTATTATATTGATAATTCAAAGTTGTTGGAATATTAATTCGGCCTCATTTGTGTCTTATTGGAGGGGGAGTGGTTATTTTCACTAATAGTTGTAAAAACATTTAAAGGTGATGTGTTGACTTCGACATTTTTTTAACTCAGTGCGGGGCATATTAAAAGTTTGTACACTATTTGAGATTATGACTTTTACACTTGCCAATACCTCGATTGATATTTGCTATCATATTATACAAATAAGTTTTTAATTCCCATCTTTATATTTCTTAATATCAAATTCTTTAATTCGGGATTAAAGGGTATTAAAACATCATAAACGAATCTCATAAGTAAGAAATGAAAAACTCTTGAATTTAAATTAGGATCCATTCAATATTACTGATTGCTTGTCTCGTGGGTATAGGATGAAAATATTTTAAAACTTAATTTCCATATTGAGGAACCATATCTCTAGCGACATACTGTCTACTTTTTGTTTAGTCGTAGCAATTGGAAAGATTAGCAACGCGTTAAGAAAGGAATGAATGTTTGGATGATCTTGATTGAAAAAACTTTGTGATAAATATTTAATCGGCAACAAGCAATTCATAACAATATTTCCAATTACTATATGGCGGCACATAATATTCTGACGGAGCATATACTCATAAAGTGTTATGATTTCTTTCGCATACATATATGCACGAACTATTAGATAAAAGTAAAGTCGAGGAGGTTCCGTCGTTTCACAATCCAAAATTAATTTCTGAACTTCGGAATCTGACCAATTTTATATTAAATTTTCTTTTTTAATTAATAACAAAATTAATGAATGCTAGAATGGTAAATAAACTAAATCCCAAACAACTTTTTATTCCATCTTTAGCTACTAATTGGAAGGGGCCCGACATAAACATCCTAACGTGAAAAAGTTCACTAAAATCCGGTTTAATTGACATCTTTAATTTTTCGATTGAAGCGTTATTAGAAGGCGTTATCAAATGAAATTGGCAATCTTATTCATGCATTTGCTAATTTTCGGCTTTATCTAGTATACCTTCAACAATTTGTGGGCATTATTATTTATGTTTAGCGATTGATCTAAAATAAACAATTCTCCTTCCTTAAACCCAAACTTCGCTCAATCAGTGGCGTCTTTACCGTTATATCAAAATCCAAAAGACACGATATCAGCAGTGAAACACATTTTATAAAGGCCGAAGTCGAAAGGTTGCACCTAGAAAGGCTATTTCATTTTTAAAATATTTAAAAGCATAAGTTACCATAGTAATGCGGGGGATACGGTTGCTGAGGAATTAACTACTTTTTTAATCTAATTAGTAAATGCCATCCATCACTTGATAGTGTTAAATGTAAGAAGCTACAGATTACAAATTCATGGTTTACATCCTATAAACCAAATTATTAAAAAAAGTTATCGCGGTTTGGGTATTAATGGTTCATGTGTACCGTCCCCATACTTAATCCCTTAGTTATCTTATGACAATAAGTGTCTAGTGACAACCTGATTTATGTGTTCGGGGTGAGACAGTGGAGTGTCGAAATAGTATAATAAGACCAGAGCAGTATGCGTCTCTAGATTCGATATACTAGGCCTTTCTTAATCTATGAGCTAACTATAATTAAAGAGTAAATTTTTATACAGACTACTTTAACTAAATTGACTAAGCAATTAAATTAGCTAATACTAACTTGAATACAAAAAGTGAATCACTTACTTTTAATATTCGAGAGTATAGTCGGGACCGCAACGTTCGTCGGATGCGTGGAGGATTGACTTACCTAGTGGTGCTTGTTCATAACAAAAGCGTTCTTATCTGATTGATGTGCTTACCAGTTAACACCCGATTAAGTCTAAAGCCCAGCTATGTATACTACATGATGAAACTGGAAATAAGGAATCTTTTTAATAACATATGCTTGATAAATGACACGCTGACATTACTTATCTATAACAATTAGTGAAACATGTAATTACGTTAGACCGTGAAGTGGCAATGCCTGTTGTGATTAATCCAGGCATATGAGCGACTTATGTTGATGTCGAGATGGTAAATACAATTACGCACAATACTCGGAATTATGAAACTATGAAGATTAAATTAACTCCAAGAAAATCAAACCATCCGATCTTGACTACATGTAGTCTAACCTAATAATAAAATTAGTTCATAATAAAAACGTAAATAAAATAAGTAGAAATTAATGTTATTAAATCATAGCTAATAAAAATATCTTGATTAAAATTATTCGAACCAATTAGAAGTAATCAACTCCAACTTTGCCTTCGGGTGCACAATATGATTAACTTACCGATTCTTCCCAGCACTCAGTAATTAAGCCTTCTAAATAAGATGATAAATTCTAATCCCAAAATTAGAATATCTTACTTTTTCTCCCCAACTTTCACTCTCTTTTATAGGTTCTTATAGCACTGTAATATTAATGGGAAACAATCAGCTTATTCTTGGATCATGACTCATGTAAATTTTAGTGGAATTTAACAAGCCATCTTGATTGAAAGTAGATTATTGAGCTTTTAGATAATTCTTTTAGCTGAATAATAGCAAAGTACAGAATTATATGGATTAAGGTAAAAATATGACTAATAATACAATTAGGGCCCCAAACACTATATAATAATAAACACTTATAAATACAGCGAATGGCCGGTTCTCTTTTATCACTTTAGTTTTGGCAGTAGAGCTCTGCTTCTGATCTCTGAGTTGCCCTTTGATTTTCACGATTCGACATGAAATGTTGTCAAATCCATGGCGTTTTTTCCCTTTCACTATATTATTATCGTAGCGCTTAGGTGAGAGTTAATTATGGGTATTCATCCGTTTGATTATCATCCTCACAGATTAACAAAACCATTAGACATCTTGTATTTACTTGATATCGCCCAAATATTTTTTAAAGATTACGTTTGATGCCATTAATAGAAGAACAAATAAGCCTGAAGCTATAAAAAGGATGAAATAGATAATACCGAACGAGAGATCACGACAAAACAACCCCCACGAGTCACGACTTGAGAAGGGAATCCTTAGACTAGTCGAGATCTGAAACTTTTCAAAAACTCATAATGAGTAATTGTAATTGCTTAGAAAGTGATTGTAATTATTGTAATTCAGCTTTAGAAATGATTGTGAGGTTGTGAAATGAAGAATGGTGTTGCTTACTTTTTATAAATTTCTCGTGGCTTGGCTACCGTTTCTGCGGGAATAAGCGTGGTACCGTTTGATAAGCGGTACCACTGCGTTTCTTCTAAGCTGGCAATTAAAGAACCCCGGCTTTGGAATTAAGCGTGAGTGCGGATTTAGTCAAATGGTAAGATTTGATAACAAAAAGTAGTGGATTACTTGTTGTAGGCTGTTGGAAAAATTTTTGCCGTTGGGATTAAGCGTGATGCCGGATTTGATCAAGCGGTACGCGTTAGATAAAGCGGTTCTTCGCGGCTAGTTTTGTGCTAAACGTGGTACCGTTAGAGTTAACGTGAGGTACCGTTTATTTACTGCAAAGTTGATTAGAAAGCATTTTTCTTCGATCTATAAATGGGAACATTTATCTTGTTCGATAATAAAGCTATTAACTTAGTAATTTATAGCATGTTGTTACATTTATCGCCAGAAAGAATTAGGAGAATTAATGGGTGTAAGGGGTTTTCAAGATTATCGTAGATGTTATTGTAGAAGAGGCTCGGGGCTACCTCCGCGTTTGTTCGAGCGATGTGACGCTTTTTGTGGTAGGTGAGTGTAAGCTAGTTATGAATGACGAGGCCCCGTGATGTCAAAATTGAAAATGGAAGGTTCGAGGATGGTGTGAAAGCAGCGTCATGTTTTGCTTAACGGATGGGTGGCATGAATTTACGGAGCGTCCTGACATAGAATGTGAGGTGACTTTGTAGCTTTGGGTTTCGCACTAAGCGGACTAGAGCCTTGACCATCGTTTTGGATTGTCCGTTTGTATGAAATGATAGTGTTGTGAAAAGGTATTGGATCGTAAACTATCTATTGAACTATTAATAAATACGTTATTTCATTAGAAATTTTACATTAGTTCAATTAGGTAAATATTTTCATTTTCATTGTGATAAAGCGGGTACCCGCGTTAGCAGTGCGTTGGGGCGTTTAGTCTGAAAGAGAAAAAAACGGTTTTTACTGACATTAGCGCTAGTTTATCACAAGCGGTCTTGTGCGTCTGGCGGACGCCGAGCAGAATAAATAACGGTCATGCCAGTGGATTCTGGGGAGCGTGGCCGTCAAGCATTAGCAGCTTATGGATCATTGGGTTAGTTAGACAGTCTAATCTCATCCATAAACAGTGCTTTTTGTTGAGAAGCTTTAACCACTATCTCCCTTACAGACAAATCAAAAATCACCCACCACACTTATGTTTCTCAAGCTCATTTCATAATCCAGATATTTTTCACTTGAAGAAATATGATTGGAGCACAATTAATTTTTAACCGATTTTAATATATCTTTTTAAACTAGCTAAATTTTGTTGAAGTGTTTTGATTACTATATCAGATCTATAGAGTTAAAGTCTCCTTTTTTCATTTGGTATTGTAAAACCAAATAATATCTTTAAGATCGTAATGAGCATAGTATTACTGGTTGCATGAATGTTGAATGCTTCAAAACTATCATGTCTTTTTGTGAGTTTGAAAATATTATATTTTGGGTTTGAAATATTTGATATACTAAAAAATTATTCTACATATTATAAATTTATTATAAAAGTTTGATATTTTTAAGCAGTTGCAATAACTATCGAGGAGTTATTGTGGCCATTATTAAAGTTTAATCCCCAACAGTTCAACTAGTTAGGTTATAAAAAGGATTTCAGATGTGTTCTGAATAGTAACGTCTACTAGAGACGTTTCATTTTGTATGGAAGTCTACGGCCTACGTTTATTATTGTATCCAACGTCCATGGTGGATGTTGGGCAATCTTGTCATTTAAATCAAAACTCTATTCTTTTCGGTGTAGTTGAGTTAATTGTAAATATAGTTTGAGGCTAGGGAAAAGAAGTAGCGTAAATATTCTGATATAATCTTTAAAAGTTGTAATATTATACATTGGTTCTTGTTTTTGTGCGACCAAAACATAGATGAATATGTAATATTATTATTTACTAGGTTCAAAGTGCATATGTATGCACTTTCAGTATTTAATATAAATGTATTACAATGCCAATTTAAGATATTTCTTAAGATCAATCTGGCTCTGATATTCTTATGATTATATTTACGACTAAGACTCTTTAATTCTCCATAAATTTTTTAATTATAAATCACCAAGCATTTTAAGTCAATTAAAATCGATGACATTTACACATATTAATTAAATTTATATTATAAACAGATTAGTTGAATATAGGCCGAATAAGAAAGTCCACACACAACTAAAATTTTGTCAAAATATAATTTTTTTATGTCGCGTTAATGTCATGGAAACCTAATTTTTTCTTTCCTTTCTATACTTATTTATTTTATTTTTTATTTTTTCCCACCGGACTCCAATGTTTTTCTAAACTAAAACACATAATTTTGTAGATTGATTAATTTTTAATTACTGGCCCCACCCCCTCTAAATAAAGGACTATATTTTTTATTACTGATTGGTGCAATTTTCCATTTTCTTTAATCATTTTCAGACAAAATGGAGGAAACTTAGGAATCCAACCCTCAATTTTCTCATTTTCTCAATATCCCAAAAACAAAAAATTCCATATTTTCTTAATTATCTTACTATTTTTCCTAAAAAATAAAACCAATTTATGAAATAATTACTGATTATAGTATATAATTTATTTCCAATTTATCTGTATTTTTTACTTTTCTCAGAATTTTTCTCCTTATGAAATTAGGTGAAAATATCAATTATCCTATTTTGATCTTGAGTTAGTCTGATCAGTCAACTTTTCCCTTGAAAATATCATCTGGAGCTATAAAGTTTGAATCTTTACTTTCTTTATTTTTTGTTTTTTTAGGCTTATTGAAAATTTTCCTTCTTATCATAGTGTATTTTTATTGTTTGATGGCCTAAAAACCAGAGTTTTGAAGCAAAGTTAGTAGTTTTATTTTATATTTTTCAAAAAATTCGTCATTGCCACTAGGCTAACATTAGTGATTAAAGTTATACTTTCTTGATTTACAGAATAGTTTTGTGGGTAATGGAAGGGGTCAATACTACTATTACTACTACTTGTAATACTGGAGTTAGTGTAGTGGGATCAGATGCAATTCCAAATTATCATGTTGGTTCAAGAACTAGTGAAAATCCCACAAATGTGGCACCTGTAGGTGCCTTTACTTTAATGGAAGGAACCCCAATGAAGAAGAAGAGGGGTAGGCCTAGAAAGCATCCTCTGGATGGATCAACACTCTCCCCTGAGCCTATTTCGTCCTTAAAACCGCCTCCGGTAATTGATTTTTCGACCGAAAAGAGGGGGAAGGTCCGGCCACCTGGATCAGTTGCCAAGCAGTATCAGCCTAGAGTGGAGACAGAAAGCTTGTGTAATGTTATTTCTACTCTTTTTTGTACTACTAAGTTTGACAATTGAGCTTAGTGTCTGCATGTTAATGAATTGTGTATAATGTGATCTGTTTTTGTCATATAGTTGCTGTTAATTTGGATGATTGAAAATTGGAATGTTAAGGTTTGAGAAGTGGGGTGGGGGATGGCGATATTGACTTGTACTTGTGGGGCCTTTTAAAGAGATGCATCAACATGGATCTTAATTCAGATATGTTGTCCTGAATACAGATAGGATTTTGGGTTGGTAATGGAAGGAGAAGTAGTAGATAGTCTTTTGTAATTCGTATTTAGGTCGATTAAGGCTCTTGTGGCGCTTCATAAAGATGGTTGAATCTTTATCAGGCACAGGCGAGGAGACTCTTCTGATGTGTTGGGCATGATGATGTTGAATGGAAAGAGGGAATCTTGGACTTATGTCTGCAATTGCCTTTTCTGGAGACGTAGTTTTACTAGGAATTAATTTTCATGGATTACTGAGGATGGTCTATAGAACAAAGATGTCTTCTTGATTTAACCTAATATTATAAGCACCAGCTGCACCACATTATATAGAAGGGGTGATTTTCCATTCAGACCTTCCTTATATTGAAGAGTCATTTTTGTCATGCCAAATGTGTAGTTTTCTCGTGAAAGTTTCCATTCCGCCACTTTACTATAACTTCTTCGATCAAGTACGTTTAACAAAAGTATGTTTGTCATTAAGATTACTCTTAAGATGAAATGAGGTTCTTTTAGCTCCACTCCCCTGCTCCTCTGAGGAATGACTGGCTAGCGTTGAAGTTTTTTTATTTGGCATCGAACATATAGAATTGACTATAAGTGTATTTCTTCCATCACGAGATAGATGAAATCTTGTATTAGGTGTGAAATACTTATCTTCATTATACATACCGGGTTGTAACTTTTCTCAGTCAAACCATGGAATAACCTGGGTTAGTTATGTGAAACTTTTCTGTGGTAAATTCCATGCTGATTAAGTTGCACGATATTTGTTGCAGAGAGTAAACTAAGCATGATCCACACCCTGATTCATTGTATTTCTGATGAAATTGAACAATTGCTCTTATAAATTTTATGCTGATTGTATATCAATGATTATAGTTCCTACAGGTGACTGGGGTTCATGCTCTGTTGGTGGAAGTTTTACGCCCCACATTATCACAGTCAATTCTGGAGAGGTGATATGTTACCGAACAAGTTCAAAATAACCAAATTATATTGATTCGTCATTTTAGTAGACAACCTGCAAGATGTTACGTTGTTGGTTAATATCATTTGGCATCTATAATTCTATATACATACCTTCAAGCTATAGTTTAGGAAACTGTAGCCTAATAGGAAGATACAAACATAGACATCATTGCTTGGATGTGGAAGGGCAGTGGTCTTCCTCAAAACTTTATGCTTCTCTTGCAGAATTGAAATGCTTTTCACATTGTCCCAATCCTAAGTTATCAAGATCTATTAGTTCCACATTGTACCTTGATTAATATTTATGTTGTCCCAATCCTATGTTATCTAGATTTATTAGTTCACATTGTGCCTTAATTAATATTCTGATTTGTTTATCTTAGGATGTCACTATGAAGGTCATTTCATTTTCCCAACAAGGGCCAAGGGCGATATGTATTCTCTCAGCTAATGGTGTAATTTCAAGTGTTACTCTTCGCCAACCTGATTCATCTGGTGGTACATTGACATATGAGGTACTTCAATATGTCATATGTTGTTTCTTAACAAGGTGACTTGTTTTCTTTAAATGCAATGTCCAGACACCTTTTTTCCAGCGAAATGTGATCCTTCTGAGACGCTCATTTCGCCACACGTTGGCAGGATGTTTGCTGAGCTTCTTTTAATGCAAAACTGCAACTTATAAAATACTCTTTAGTCATAAAGTTAGCCTTCTTGCTTTTCTTCTTAGACTTACCTTTATAACCTTTACTAAACATATCTCAGCCAAACACCCTTTATTTAGTACAAGATCAAGGATTTCTTTCTTTAGCTGCAGCATGTGGGATGTGCCTGAGGGATCCATGCATATTCAATTATGTATGCATGCCCCTTTAAATAAAATAATACTCATAACTCAAAATTATTGGTTGAGCTGAAACTTATATTGTTTTGAAATTCTTCTTAATCCCTTTGATCATCCAAACTACGACAGGGTCGTTTTGAGATACTGTCTTTATCTGGATCATTTATGCCTTCTGAGACTGGTGGAATCAGGAACAGATCTGGTGGGATGAGTGTTTCCTTAGCAAGCCCAGATGGCCGTGTTGTTGGTGGCGGAGTTGCTGGTTTATTGGTTGCAGCTAGTCCTGTCCAGGTAGGTCTTTCTTCTCCCTATCATCCATTCGACTGTTGAGCTCCTTTGATTGCGTACAAACAATTGTATCACAAATGATGATCATGTCCACCTTGCATGAGCAACGGTTCCTGATAATTTTCCACATGGTTTATGTGAAATAGATCGTGGTCGGCAGCTTTTTCTCAGGGAACCAACATGACCAAAACACCAAGAAGGTAAAGTCGGATCCTATAATTTTCTCACCAGCCCCAGTTATGCCTGTTTCAAGTCCAGACATGGGCGAACCATATCGAAATTCAACAAATTGGCCTTCGGTGACCCCTGATTCGAGCAATAGGCCAACCGATATGAACGTAAATCTTCACGGACAACAAGATGATACTGAGTATTACGACTGACTGGACTGTACACCATCACAAGATTTTAATTAATGGAAACTCAAAGCTATTGATGTCCTCATTGTTGTCTGATAATTCTGTTACCAACATGTATGTTTCCATGTTAGAGGTTAGGTTCATCATATTAGCTTCTTTCTATGTTATTTTGTTCTAGAGAGTTTACGTTTCTAATTTGCCACTCACACTCAAGACTCCATTTTGTTTTTTCAATTGTCAAAATTAATAAATTTTGTAACCTGTTGTATGTTATTATTGTTACACTTTGTGATTCATAATCTGATTGTCATATTCATTTGCTATGGGTTGGGGATCAGTGTTATTAGTGATTAGATGACGCTTTAATTTCCTAACAATGATTTAACAAATTCTAACACATTGTTACATCATAACAACTCATAATATCTACAATACATGATGAACAATGAACTGAAACATGAACATGATATACATGCACTAAAAGAAACAAAAGATCAATACCACTTCACATAACTCAAATACCTACAACCATCATCCCATGGAGATAGGAGGCTGAAATTTCCTTTTTTGCATTAGGACCACCATCAATGATCATCACCTATTGTGAATTCAAGGCCTGTATGTTTCTTATGTATCTGATAACTATATACATTATCATCTCCCTCCCAAGATACTTAAATCTTCGATGACCGAAGCCATTGTTGGTCTGCTCTCTGGATTTTCATTTGTACAAAGCAATGCCGATTCTGCCAGCTTTCTTGCTTCAGATTCATTGAAGTTTCCTTTCAGATTCAGGTCAATGCAACCATTGAAATTACCTGATTCAGCAGCTAAACGTGTCGTGTGGGAAAGCATTGTTTTCCCACTTAGAATTTGGAAGATGATCACTCCAAATGCATAGACATCACTCTTCTCCGTGAATTTGCCTGTGGTGATGTATTCCGGTGCCATGTATCCGAGGGCAGCACTAACCTTGAGGGCTGAGTACACAACATCATCAGCCAGAAGCTTTAAAAGACCACAATCTGATATTAAAGGGGTGAACTTCTCGTCGAGTAGGATTTTCTCCACCGATATGTTGTGGTGAACAATGGGGGGCTTATTCTCTTCACTGATATGCAAGTACCCCAGTCCTGCAGCAAGAGTTTACAGACTTTACTGATGTGATAAACGCTTGAGTGCCAAGAATTTGAAATTTTTATATTTAAGTATATGTCATTGGGGACATGATAACATTGGAACGATTTAGTATGACCCATATGCAAGGATGGCACACAAAAATAAATATCTTGAGCACTATGTAAATGATACCCTTGAAGTGTTTATGAATATCGGCTGAAGTTGATGGAAACGAACCTTTTGCGATTCCAGCAATAATGGAAATCCTTGTCGACCAATCAAGAACAGATTTGCTGGTATCATCAATATCAAGATACTGAGACAAGTTCCCTTTTGGAGCAAAATTATACACCAGAAAGCATTCACCCCTTCCTTTAGAGTGGCAGAAACCTTTAAGATCAACCAGATTTTCGTGTTTCAGAGAGGTCAATAATTTCAATCCTTTCATGAATTCAGCTTCATCGGTCTTACAACTTGTGACAGATATACTTTTAATAGCTACTATTAGACCATCTTTTAGTATCCCTTTGTATACTGCAGAGAACTTGCTCTTCCCTAATAGATTGACCTCTGAGAAATGCTGAGTTGCGGATTCAACGTCTTCCAAATTGAATCTCTTAGAGCCTTGTAACAGTTCAGGGACAGAACCAAAGTTGTCCTCGGACACGACTTGGTTCCATCTATTCGAGTACTCTAATGTCACCAATGGAGAGGGACTTCTCCCTTGAAATTCCTTCATTGCATCCATGCTAGACCGATCATCAAAAGCTTCGGATAGATTGCTTACTTTCTGTTTACGCCTGCGGTATCTGAAGACTGTAATGAATACTGCAACCATCAATGTGACTACAACTGATACTGATCCAGCGATAATGCCTATAAGACGAGATCTTGATGGACCTTCACAACAATGAGTTGAGGCATTTTCAAAGCGGTGAATACTTATCGACGTTGCAGTTTTGTTGTTCACTGCTTGAGGAAAGGGATCAATCTGATTAATGTTTAGATTATCCCAGGCAGTGCAAACTCTCAGAGATGAAATTCCTACTCCACATAGATCTGGATTGTTCTCAAAATGGAACCCTCCTTTCAATCTCTTCAAACCTTCACATCAAAACAGATTCTAATAATTTCGTAAAGATCTTTACATTAATATTACATTAACATGTCCAATGTCTTTGGAGAGACTCCTGCCTAAGCAGGGTAAGGGGGGAGGGTCGGAAAATAAGCAACCTTACCCCTATGACAACAGGGAGGCAATTTCCGAATTAACCCAAGAGTGAAGTGCAAACGAACACTATCGACTACTTCAAAACAGATATACAAAATTTCCTAACGATCTGTATATAAAAGAAAATAGGGGTTACGGAACAATCGAATATACCTGGAGGAACTATGCCTGAAAGTGAATTATTTTGCACTTCAAGAACCTCTAACTGAGGACTATTAGCTAATCTTGGAGGAATTGGACCTGATAGCTGATTGAAACTCAAGTCAATCCTTTTTAACATACCCAAAGAACCAAAGCTACTAGGAATCTGACCACTTAGTCTGTTATTTTGTACAGCAAGTATAATCAGCTTCTTTAAGAACCCAAGTTCTGGAGGAATTCTTCCTGTCAACTTGTTACAACAGAGCTGCAATACTGACAACAAAAAGACTGACCATGTCAGAGCGTCTATAAACTAGTACTATATACTTAAATAAATTCATTTCCACACTGAAATTTAAACAAATTTGATAGTTGATAAATTAATTTATAGATACATATATAGATCAATTTGCAAATTCCATTAGTCTCAAGTAGTGAAGCATCTTTTAGGATTATTAGTTCTTGAAATTCCAAAAATCCTATACACTAAATACTTTTTCTGGAAACTTGCAAGAATTATTGAAATATATCAAAAGTTAAAAAAATATACGAAAGTTGTCCATCTTGCAAATTTCAATTTCTATGTTTAGAGGTCCAGCTTGAATTGGAACCACAGATCTCTTTATCTAACACACACAATTATTCTACATGTACATTTACGTGCTAAAGCTATGCACGTACACTTTACTAGTTCCGAAAAAAGACTAATGGACACTGGACCAACACCATGTGAAAATATCCAAAAATCAAGAAAGAAATAAGCTAAGTAGAAATAAATTTGATAGACTAACCTTGAAGACTAGTCATGCTTCCAAGATGAGGTGGTATGCTTCCAGAAAGATTATTGACATTCAGATAAAGATCAGTTAACTCAGTCAAATTACCAATCTCTTCAGGCAACTCCCCACTCAATGAATTGTAATGCAAGTACAAACCAGACAAACATTTCAGCTCAGAAATCGCAGCCGACAACGTTCCGGTGAGCCCTTTCCCTTGTAATGTTATGTTAGACACTTTTCTATGTTCATTACATGCCACACCTTCAAATGCACCACTGCATGGATCCCCTTCAATATTCCATGAAGAGAGGTGCTTGTTTTCAGGGTCCAGAGATGCTTTGATAACCATTAATGCTCTTAATTCTGAGTTTCCTAAAATAGGTGTTACAAGAAAATGATTGAGAAAAATGAAGAAAATGATAATGGACATTTTTGATATTATGAGTTTGGAATACGTATGAACACTGCAAAAGAATTTGGGGGAATTTAATGTGGGAGTTTGTGAATTGGATTTAGCTGGCATTATTGGCCGTGTAATCAAATCCTGGGACTATTTTTTGAAGTAATAATAAAAGTGGTTGGAATGTGTACTATGTGTTTGAGGTTTAGTCATTTTTAGTCAGTATGAAAGGATGGTAGAAATACGACTTTTGTACCCAACCTTTGTTTGATTTACTTAAACACATGCATGCATGTTTGATAATTGCACTTTGGTTAAGGTTTATTTAAACTATTTTGTATTACTTCCCCTCTATATATTCAAACTTAGTGTTCCAAATAAACGGTTATGTAATGATGACCATATATTATTCATAATGATGAAATTTTATAGTTTCAATTCTTGTAATTACGAGGATCAATTTTATTTTATACAGAGTATAAGAAAAACTTAATGTACAGTATTTAAATTAACGGTAGATACTCATAAAAATAATATCCAAAGGATGTGTTCATCACAAAACTAATGAGCAATTGCATGTGAGATTACTTCCCGCTTCATATGCTTGAAGTGAATTTTGATTTCAGTACTCAATTGATATATATGTCAACTAAAAGTATTTTCACATCAATGAAAATAATATCGTCTTCCTCGTCACCATCTTGTAACTTGTACGAATTGAAGATAAAATAATCCCCCTCAACTAAAGTCTAACTCATCAAATCAATTAGGAACCAGTGTTGGCTCATGTGTTGACTCATTTGTTTTGAGTTTAGCTGGCACTAGAGTCTGGATTTTTTCTTTTTTCTCTCCTTTTTCACTTTAATCATGTCAACACTTGTAGGGTCTATTTAAACTTTGGAATATTGGTCCTACACATACTCATTCGGTCATTCCAATAGATCAGACTTAATTGATGTTTTTCATTTGGAAGTAAAGTTGTGATAATTAATAATTTAATTTTCAGTTTAATAAATATAAATTATTTTATCTTTAAAAATATTTTAACACACCTATTTATTGTAATAATTTATAATAAAACATTTGATTTGAAAAAAAATATTTCGAAATTTGGATAGAATGAAACTAAAGTAGTAAGAAAAAATGGTAGGTATTTATTAGGTAATAAGACTAATAAGGAGTAATGGTCTCTTTTTATAATGCCTTGGCATCCAAAGACTAACATACATCACCTAATTACATAAAAAAAGTATATAGTGAATCATTGTAGTACTATTCATACGTACTGTATGACTTTAATTTAAACTTTTGTTTCTAACAATGAGGAATCATTGTCTCCAACTTCGAACTTATTCATAAAATGTATGCAATGGTGTTGTTAGAGCGACAATTATTCCTTGGTTAAAGCAATCTTAATTTGTTACTCCATCCAATTAAAAATCACTACCTTCATTCCTAATAATAGATTACTTAGTTTATTTTTTAATGATTACATTTTAAGATAAAGTTAAATAAGTCTTACTTGACAATATCGAATGATACAGTGGTTAGGAAGCGCCAGGTGAAACACTTTAGAGGTGCGAGTTAGGTCTCGTTATAAAGAGGCGGTGGGTTTGGGTTTTAAATAATAAAAAAAAATTAAAAAAAAGCTAAGTCTTACTGTTTTTAAATTGACACATGCATAATAAATTTTGATTGAATCAAAATTATCGAGTTAATAATAAAATATATTAAAAATAATATATTCTCATATTTGTTTTCTATCTTGCTTAAAATTAAAAGTCAATACATCAAAATTTAAAAGTGAATGAATTCTTATTTATGGAAGCATGGAGAGAGTAGAAGAATAGTTGAATCTATTTTTCGAAAAAAATTAAACTTCATTCCCTATCAGTGGTCCAATAATAATGCTTCCAATGTTAAATAGAGTTTTACATAGTAAATAAATACGGAGTATATAATTTGGAGTATATAATACGGAGTATATATATAATTTGGTCATCACCCAATAAATGATGATATCTACCACCATTCACGACATGATTGATGCGATTTGGGAAAACAAGATATTCATTATTGCATACTATTGACTTTTAAACTAGCAATACTTATTAGTGGCTTGGATGATGCCATTTTGACTATATTGTCCAGCCATACATACTCTCTTATCCCAAAAGTTGTCCTAAGAATCTCTTTGATTGGTAGATTTGAGTAATAAGTATCGATACGCTCAAAGCTGTACTTTTTATGCAGTATGGATTCGAGTCACGTAAATGGTAGAATTTCGTATTGAGTGGTTTTAAAAAAAAATTTCGGTTTATCGTAGGTTAAGACACGTCGCATGATTTTCACCTCGAAATATTGCATTATAGAAATTTGAGGCAAACTACGATGAATGATTCATGTTCCACTTTCCCAAAATTACATCGATCATTTCTCAAAAATTTAGTACTTTATCTTACATCACAAAGTTCATTTCAATTTTATTGGAGGTTCTATTTAACCAATTTCAAAAACTAAATTTTGGCTCTTATTTTTATTTAAAATACTCTAGATGTTTAAAAGATCATCTAATTTAGTTAATTAGTTGTCAATTATGATAATTGATTAAAGGAAAAATGAAGATATTCTAGTTAATTGTAGTAACTATAATTATAGTAAATGAATTGTAGTACAACTTTCTAATTGTTATACTTTCTAGTCTCTACATTTTTTAAAGACCGTCTAATTATATTATCTGTTCTAACTTAGTTTTTGTATCGCGATGAAAGATTTTATTATTTATAATATGCTTCGAATAATAAAATTAACTTTTGGGAAGTGCTTACTTGGTACAAAGAAAAGTTTATGTCAAGCGATTGGGGTTCGTATCGATCCCAATGCTTCTTATGTATGTTGATGTCTATGGTATAACTTGGCTTGATATGGATTCATTTGTCTAAGCTTGGGTCTTGGAGTTGGATATCGCGGGCCGGGGGCACAGGACGGGGATTTGGTATTAGGCTTGAGATGGTCGAGCAGGGGTGCTTGAGCGACCTTGATCAGGTGTGGTTGTGTGGGGAGGCTTTGATCGTAGTCTTTGAACTTTGGATCGCTTGAGGTATGGAATTTGGATAGAGGACTTGGACCTCCGACGATTGGATAGATAGGCTAATTTGGTAAAATTTGGGCCTTTTGACACTGGATAGGTGGGCGGTTGGATGTGACCTGCTTGTTGGATATGTGGGGTGGTTGGATCTTGGCCACTTCTTTGATATGGATATAAGTGGTGGGACTTTGATGAACCTTATAGCTTAATTTGGGTTCCTTTAACGGCGAGGAGCCAGTGGTTTCTTGTAATACGTCTTTGGATGTAGAAGTAAGGAGCTTCAATAGTGTGTTCCTACTCTTTGATTTTGAAATTAGGCATTTCGAGGAACCTGTCATCTTGTGGGATAGTCCATGCTCTTTTTGCGGGCATGTTCAGGGGCACCTGTAATGGTGTAGGAGGTAGAGAACTGATATTGATGTGATGCGGGGAGCTTCGGCCAGCGTGTTTCACTACCGAACTTTGTTGAGATGGAGCCAGGCTCAGCCGGTCGGAGGTCAGGGTTGTCACTTCCTTGAGGGGTTGGACGCCTCTTTGAGGTATAGGTGGTAGGGGTTTCAGCCGAACGATCCTCTCGCTGATTTGATTTAACGGGGGCCTCGTCGGCGTGTTTACTCTTTATACGTTGGAGGCTCGGGTTGTCGCGCCTTTAATGGCTTTAGGCCTTGCACTTGTTTGATGCTTTAAGTGTCTTGAAGTCTTGCCCCACTTTGAATGCTTTAAGTTGGAGTGCTTGAGTGCTCATGTTGACCTTCTTGAGTTTTTTATAGCTTTGTCTTGGATTTTTCTCTCGGCTTCCCAGCAGCTTATGCTATTATTTTTTGAAAATATGGGGTATTTATAATGCTTCAGAACTTTGATTACAATTAGTCGGTTCATTTCAGTGGATCGTGATCTTGACCGTTGATTTTGGCGTGATACGGGCCAATCGGATATTTTGCATGATACCAAAGAATATGGAGTTGGTAAACTTATTTATACTTTTTAGGTGAAAAAATTAATTAATTTATTATTGACATTTCCTTGCTTCTTTAATTTAGCATACTTTGGAAACCATATTCGTTTAAAATTAGGTTTATTTAATGTAAATTAATTTTAACTTCAGAAATTAATATCGGTCGTGAATCAGGGAGCACTTTATTATTTTCTCTGACTTGAATTTAATTCGGGCTTGGGTAAATCTGTCAATCGATGTAATCGTGTGATTGGTTGAAAATTAATTCATTAATAAATCCATAAAAATAAATTTTATTAATTAAAATAAATTAAAATTCAACTATCTACGGTTTTGATTATAAAACAACATACTAGATGCTCTTTTAAAACAAATATAGTACAAACTATATTCCTAAAAATTATCGAATTTTGACTTTTCCTTATATGGAGTATCTAAGAGTTAGATATTTTGATACACAATCTTTCCATTTAACCTCTACATTATTGCTCCAGTTCATATTAAGTATCCATGGTAATTTTGAAACGTTGTCTAACCAAGTACGTGGTTGCAAAGGTATATATGACTTCATAAATATTTTGTCCTGCAAGTTCCTTGATTTACATCCATACGATGAGTGCAATAGTGTTAAATTTTGTCTTTATTGGTGAAGATTACCTCAACTGTTGAGTGTTTCTCCAATTTGACCTTGTGAATTTTGCTATAACCAACTCATTTAGTCTCGAACACTACTCTATCCCAGTACTCTTTTATCTTTTACTAGCTACAATATTGTTAATTTAAATACGAATTAAGCTGTTATAATATCGTGAATTAACGGCCAAATGCAGCATTAGTTTGTAATAGTTCTTATAAAACTCATCTAGATATAAATTAGTTACAAAATAATGGCCAATTCTGCGTTAATTCACCCCAATCATATGACTTATTACGTTTAATGGCATGAAAAATGGTCCGATTAAAGTTAGATTCTTAAACTTAAATTGAATTATGAAAATGTATTATCTTTATAATTTTGGAAAATTATTAATTTAGCCGCCTGATAGGTAAGGGGCCAGAGCCAAAAATATTATCTTAGAGAGTTTATTAAATAATCGAGTATTAATTTATCGATTTTGTACTTTAGTTGGTAATTGCAAAAAAAAAAATGAACGAAAAAAAACACTAAATATTAATTTGGGACTTTATCGAGTGAATGATAAAAAATATTATATTAGAGAGTTTATTAAATAATAGAATATTAATTTATCGAGTTTCAAAAAAAGGGGGAAAATATATACTATAGATTGCAAAAAAACAAATCCAAATCCCCCCGCATATGACCGCGCAATCGAGTATTAATTTATCATTTAAAAATGAAAAGGAGGCAAAACAAGCATGAATTATTAATTTAGCTACATCTAGTCGAGACCGGCCAAATATTATATTAGAGTTTATTAAATAACCCATTATAAATTTATCGAAACTACATTGTAGATAATAATTGTAAAAAAAAGAAAAAAAAACCAAACATCCACATCCCCAGGTAGGGGCGGCGAAAAATATTATCTTGAAAGTTTACTAAAGAATCAGTATTAATTTATCGAGTTCTACAATAGTTGACAATTGAAAAAAAACGAGCAACTTGAATACCTTATCCCCGTCAGGCCAAATAAAAATATTATTTAGAGTTTATTAAAGAATCAGTATTAATTTATAGAACTTTACGGTGGTTGTGTTAAATAGAAAAATAAAAAAAGGAGCAGGAAAAAAAATATGAATTATTAATTTAACACACATCAAGTTCGGGGCCGGCCAGAAATATTATCTTTATAGAATTTATTAAATAATATATCAAAATTAAAGGCGTCACATATTATCTTAAGAGTTTATTAAATAATCGAGTTTGAAAAAAGCAACAAAAATTATTTTAGAGAATTTATTAAGCAATCGAATTTTAAAAAAAAAAACTAAAAATTGCATGATCACGCACGTCCAAAACATATGACCATATGGAATGGAGAACTCACACAGCTTGAAAATATAAATATTTGGCCTTCATTGTTTTTAATGCAGATTTTAAATGGAAGGAAGTTATTCAATTACTCAAATTTAGTTTGATTCAAGTAAAGGCAGATTTTAAAAGGAAGGAAACATTTTTTGATGAGTACGGATTATATTCACACCGAAAGTCCGAAACAGTAAATTGTGTGGGGTGAATTGTTGATTTTGGCCCTTTGATGATGTATCGATAAATCGGACGATAACTTACGATGTATTTTGCAACTTACACAATACAACATGGTTGTATCGTGTAACTGCCTGTCTCACCAGGATATATTGTCCCGATTCTTAGCGTCTGTCATGGTGTATCTTTGTAAACTGTGATAAATCACAAATATCATGTGATCTGTCGATTTAAATATTTATTTATGTAGCTTTTAAATTTGATGCTTAAATATATTTATTAAATTTTGTATAATATTTGATGAAAAATATATCGATGAAAGAATTTGGAATTTATTTTTCATTGATATAGTTTTAAATCAAGTATTATGCAATCTGAAGCAAAATATATACGAGGTTAGAGTTTAAAAATTACAAGTAATAAAAAGTCAAAATTAGGCAATCTTTTGAGATGGAAGGTATCATTTATTTTAATATTTAATTATGATTACAATAATGTCACGTAGTTATTATTCATCATTTTATTTAGTATTTAGTATGATTCTGTTTTAATATTTATTATATCACTATTTGTTTCATATTTCAAAAAGTTTCAAAATAAAAGACGAAAAATAAAATAAAATCGTGTCAACCACAATATACCAAGGATATATCCTAATTGTATTGTCAAAGTTACACGATACACCATATGTTTATCATCCGACTCTCATGATTCAATATTAATTGTATTTCACTAACTTATTTAATTATAATATATTATTTATTTAATATTTAATTATGATTATAATTTTTAATATTTATTTTCAATAAATTATTTAATTGTTTCTTATATTTTATTACTCGTTTAAAAAATAAATTTTTTGCAAAAAAATAAAATAAAAGTATCGTGTGAACGACACTATACATCCAAAGGTAATCTTGTGTGATCTGCGATACACCCCAATTGTAGTCTACACGATACAATGTGAGAGCATGATCGTAACTTCATCCATTCCTTATTACTGATTCGGACTGATATAGCTTCAGTGTTTTGAGTTTTTTGATATTGGGATGAACTGTTGCCGGATGTCAATTGATGGGCATATAAACCTAGTATAATTGACTTTAAAAAAATATAGGGGGGCAGTGGACATACAGTCCCTCTAGTCCTCTACTAGTCAATTGTAGTTGAAATACCTATACAACAAATCATTACCTTATGTGGTTTCGAAATATGTAATCCTTTCGATCCATTTTAATTATTGTTTGATTTTTGAAATTAAATTTTATTATTAATTATTAATTCTTCGCTTTATTTGAAATATATAAAAGGTATATAGTAGATTAGTTTTAAAAATCTTTCGTAATATTAATTTTTTATTTTTTTTAATAATATAATTAAAGTAATTGAAAATTATAAATTTAGTTGATATGTAGAAAAATTGATTAAAATAGAGTACTGAGTAATAAAGAACATGCATCACGTCTGTGTTCAGGAAAATAAACCGATGGATGCACTTGTAAATTTGGGATGCTTCTTCATTCCTTTGACTACTGTATTTTGAGAACTTCTCCTCATGAAATAGTTGTGTTTGTTGAATTTGATTGTGGTGGGGTTGTTACATCTATCTATGTAATGTGAACTCTCATTGTTGAACATCATCTTTGCTACATAAAACAATAATTTTCAATTTAGAATTACATAAGATGCTCCACGTGGCAAGAAATTGTTGGTTCTTTGAGACCATATTGGAGATGTATTCTATCCTTTCTGTGTGGTTTAATTTGTTAGGATGATCATCAATCAAGTAACCAATATTACAAGTAGCAAATAACTCTGTATGCAAATCAAATAACGAACATTAAACGGCCAAAATCTTGGTGGCAATGGCAGCAACAAGCACCACAACTGCAATACTTGCATACGCCACAAGCCAAAATAGTTTGACAATATCTCCAAAACCAAACCATTTTTATTATTGTACTACATCAGTTTCATGCTCTAGATTATTTGTCACTAAAAGGCAAATTAATAAAAGACCCTTAATTCCAACCATCAATGTTTCTTCCTCTAGTGATGCCTCCACAAGTGAGACAACAACCACTGCAGAAGCCGAATCTTCCGAAGAGGCGGCGGCTATTGAACTCCCAGAAGAACCACCATCTCTCATTTCTGCTCTTAACGTTGATAGAGCTCTACGTGGCTTAGGTATCGTAATACGCATTTTTTCCGGGTTGAATGACATCACATATCACTGATATATGCACGTTTGTACTACTTTCGGAAACTAATCTGAAATAGTGTAACGATATACTAAATTGCGCTTAATTATCCTACTATCTGGACCAAATCGCTCGAGAATTACCTCTTAATTGATACATATATAATTTTGATCCGAATCAAATTATTATGTTAATATTAATAGTAAAGTCAACTAAAAATACGAGTCAGGGGTTAGGAGTCATTAAGCATTATCCTTAACTGCTTAAGCCATTTATAATCATTGGATCAATTAGTTTTTTTCTTAAAGTTAAATTTTTTAAAAAAATAGTGAAACTACAAAAAATAGAGAAAAAATAATGTATTTGTACTTTTAATCATCATCCTTAAAGAATTGTTCAACCTTCTTAATCGGACTCTTAAAATACTATTTTGAAATATTTTCATCAAAAACTCCTTACTTGTCATCCCAATCTAAATTTTTTGTTCTAAAATACTTGTCATTCTAACATAGAAATTTATAATTTTACATTTTTAATGTATATTTTTTTGACTATTTTTTTTATTAAATTATTTTCAATTAATCGTCATTCTATATTGTCAATGTACCATTTTACTACTTTTAACATTTACTTAATTTATGTGCAAATAACTAGGACGATAATTAAAAAAGAATAGAGAGAGTATTATTATACGTGGTATAAACTTTAATGGCTATAAGTTTGACCACACAAATATCAAGTGTTACTTCTCTTACTTATTGATCATCTTCGATTTGAAGAAGTATTAATTCAGAACATAGATACTTGTATATATATAATCAATGATGCTGTCACAATGTCACCTGACGAAATAGTTTGAAGAATTAATGCAGCAATCACAGAAGTAGATCACTATGGTATACTCAACTTACCAAGGGGATGTTCATATGATCAGGTAATTAACTCCCACCTCTATTCTGTATGCATGAGAAAAACAGACCAGACAAAGATGAAGTAACACCATTTATAATCTCATTTGATGGTGCAGGTTACTGATGCATACACCAAGAAGGTTGAAGAACTTAAATTAATGAGTCAAGACCTTGAGGATGAGGAGCTCACCAAGCAATATGATCAATTGAAGGTTCGGTATTTTATCCTCTGCCCCCAATCCCCCCATCGCCATTCCATTCTTGTTTTGTATTTTATCTTTATGGATTAATTGAGTATCCCATGACCTGTTGGACAATGTCTCAGAATGTGTATTGCTACTCAGAATAAGAAAGTAATCCCTACTTCAAAACCTTTTACGACACTTAGAGCTTGAACGCTTTGTCTTATTTTTAAAGGCTTGCACTAGGGGAGTAGCGCAAGACCTGAATGATTTTGTTTTACCAATTTGGACAGACTCCTCACTTCCCTTTAGCCCGTGTAAGTTGTAACTCGTATACCGACATGTTGAAGTGAAGACCAAATGTAGCCGTCGTGAAGGAGATCAACGGCAAAGGAGATCGGGGGCAAGGTCGGGCCTTCAGCAGGTTCAGCGAGTCCACTTACCTCGGGAGAAGATTTGTCGGTGGGTTCGGGACCTCTGGTCCCGGCAGCGAGGCCTGAGGCAGTTGATTTGAGGCGGTTTCCAATGTATGTACTTTTAATCGGCTTTGTAGGTTCAGAATAGGGAGAGTTGTGCTTAGAATTATAAGAGTTGTTATAGTGCTTGGTGAGGTTAATGAAAAGAGTCGCAGAGATTGAGAGAAGCGTATGAGCATTACTGAATTTTACGTGTGAGAAAACGTCAGGTTAAAGATAGTTGAGTTGCTTCGTGATATTATTAGTTATTAATGCAGGCGGTGGATGTCTTTCAGCGTGAGGAGATCAAAGGTAAAATCATTGTGTCTGATTTAATTTTCGTATTATTTTCTTTTTTGTTTGTCATATCTAAATTAGTATTATATTATCGGTTTGGCTGAGATTGGCTTGTCACGGGCGGGAGTTATTGTCGATTATGGGGGACTTCAATAATGGTGTATGATTACAACTATTGTAAAAGGTAGGTTGTAGGCTTGGTGGATGTTGGATACTGTGATTGATATCGAAAAGGGTTTTTGATGATTGGAAGGCTATTCAAAGGCTATATAGGCGAGTTGAAACATGGTGTTGATGCGAGGTGATAGCCATTCTTGGTCGAACTAATGAAGGAAGATAAGATTGACTCTTGGGTGTGTTTAGACATCCTTGGGGTTGTCATTTGATTCTTGGAGAAAGTGATGCTTGAAGATGAAAGGTCCTAGAGATTTGTGGTGTGGGTGATATTT
Source organism: Lithospermum erythrorhizon (assembly GCA_019722365.1). Lineage (NCBI taxonomy): Eukaryota > Viridiplantae > Streptophyta > Magnoliopsida > Boraginales > Boraginaceae > Lithospermum > Lithospermum erythrorhizon. The sequence continues at coordinate 317,661 of JADFUC010001147.1, forward strand.
ATGCTGTCGGGTTATCGCTGGAAGATCTTGTCGGGAAAAAGTCATCGAGTAGATGGAGGATCCTGGAGGAAATTTGTGACATGGATAGTGTGGTGTTGAGATTTTTATCAAACTGTTCATATGGAAGATTTGATGAATCAGATTTGTGCCCCAATTTGATGGAAAATCTTTAATGCGAGATCTTGACGGATGTGAAATGTTGTTTTGATGATAATGGTAGTGTGGATCGGCATTCTGAAGTGCAATTGAAGAAAAAGATAAGAGAATTTCTTGGTTATTAGAAGCGGTTATGCCAGTGGGTGACGAGAGAGTTTCTTGGATAATAGAAATGGATGTAGGCTGGTAAAATTCTTGTGTTGTGGTACTAGAAGATACTCACGGAAGTTGGGGAAGCCATGAAAAGGCAAAACGAGGTTTTTGTATTGGAAGTCAGGACAAGTGCCTACTGACGGGGATAAAAGACTTACGTTTGGTAGGAAGATGCGAGGAACACGGGTTGTTCTTTGAGGGTCGGGTTATGAACTCTGTCTGAGTTTACAACCGGGTTGTGTTCGTGAATCGTCAAGTTAGTGAGCATGATTAAAAATTACATTTGTGAGAGGTGTTTCCTACCTCCAAATGATTTGTTAATTGAAGAAATGAGATGTTCGATCAAACATCGAGAAGCTCAATGGAGTGGATCGAAGTGAGAGTTGTGTCGACACGGAAGGAAAAGAAGAAGAGAGTTAATTTGATGGCCGTCGAGTTTGGAGTTGTTCGAAAATTAATGCAGGATGAAGATCACAGAAGATGCTTGAGGCAAAACAGAACATGGTGATAATTTTAGATGCTATGAAAATTCCAACGGAGACGATTGTTTTGGCTATTGTCTCTTCGATAGTCGAGTTGAGTGACGTTATTGATGTTGCGGGATTGGTAAAAATGCATTGAAGTCGGGGATCAACTTTGGTGGGATTCGGGGATGATGAACTCATATAAAGTCTTTGCGGATTGAAGTTTGAAGGCGACATCGAAGTGTCTTGAGTGGGAGGTGTTGAAGTGGCCGGAAGGCTAGTTGTTGGCGGAGATCGGGGCGAGTCGGGCGCTGGCAGGTCGACAGTCCCGACTTACGGAGAAAGATTTATCTGGTGTTGTTCGCGGGAAGTTCGGGACCTTACGAGTCGATCTGGTCCCAAGCGAGGGTTACGAGGCGGTTAATTTGAGGTGGTTTTGAGAACTTTTTAGCAGGGTTTTCTATTCGATTTAGGTTAGATCCCCAGGGCTGTAGTCCCATATATATAAATGTTATATGAGGTCTCACATGTGTGTGGAAATCTGCTTGTACGATGGTGGTTGGAAATCCCAGCATTGTAAGGTTAGAATAGGGAGAATTTATTTTTGTGCTTAGAATTATAAGAGTTTATTATAATTAACTTTGGTGAGTTTGAAGAAAAAAGTCGTGAGAGATTGAGAGAGCGTATATGAGGCTTTGTGGCTGGAGTTTTTCGTGTGAGAAAACATCAGGTTGAGAAGAATGGATTGAGTAGGGTTCTTGAGTCACAGCAATCTTACGTGATATTATCGGTGGATGCCGGCGAATTTGGATGTAGCTTGCGTTGAGGCAGGAGTAAAATCGCTGTGTCACGATTTAATTTCGTTATTTTAGCACTACATTTGTCATATATAAATTAGTGTTATATCATCGGTTTAGTGAGATTGGTATCATAGACGGGATCAGAGTTATTATCGATTATGAAATTGCCGATAATAGTATAGGATTCTAACAGACATATCTCCTCAATGCAATCCTGCACATATGGCAGGCAGCCAACATGTGTACATGACTTTAGTAGAAACTGACTCTAGTGTCCTGTTATGAATAGGGATTTCAGAAAAAAATCGATTGGCCATGGGATGAGTAGCCAAAATCTAATTAATACATTTCAAATGTGTTATTTAATAATTGTTTACATTTCTCCTCAATATCCCTAACGGGATATAGATGTTGTACAAAAGGGCAATTGTACTCCTTAAACGATACAAAGTTGCTCCATTTTACACTCGTTCTAATATACTCTGAGTTTACATCGGTAGCTTTTACGTTTAGACAATAATCTTACCTTTTATTTTACACTGGTTAGGAATCATATTCAGTTTTGTCTAGTGTGGAAGAGAGAAGACTTTATGATTGGAGTTTGGCTAGAGTTGGGAACCCAGATAAATTTGTTTGGCCTTACGAAGTTGACATTACTCAAACTATATGTGATCCAGCCGATCCTCCATCTCAGGTATCCCTTAGTTTGTATCTCGACTCTTCAATTCAACTCATATTATTAGCAGATGAAATATAGACAAAATTCCTAATTGCATTTGCATTCATTTTGAATAAGTAATATTGTAACTTAATACTGCATCCACTTAATTTTGAGTACGTAACATTTGCATTTGTAGTGATAATACTGCACTATGAATAAGTAATATTGTAACGAGTAACATTATTTGCGTTAATTTTGAGTAATATTTACAATAGGCATGAGTAATGTACACAGTACATAAGTATTTTGATTTCGTCTTATGCATCCTTACCATTGCCAGATCTATCTAATAAAATTCACATTAATCTCTTGTTTATGATCTCACAAGTTTACATGCTCTGATGGAATTATTTCTTTTGTAGGAACCTGAGGACATAGGTCCAACAAGGGTTACAGGATACATCATTCTTGGTTGGCTAATGTTGTCATTCGTGTTATTAGTTGCTCTCAATACATAGCTGACCTTTGCAAATTGTTTAGCATAGTAAACCCAAACCATATTAAATTTGATTTGAAATAATCTCCAAACTGTTTTACATACTCATTACCCCAGTTACTCGAAATGATGATTGTAAATATCACTTAATAGTTCGTAGAAACATATAAAGTAATGATAATTCAAAATACAATAATATCAAATTAATCAATATCGAGAATACGAAAAAGTTTAGGAACTTGATTTTTGATATTATTAGTAAAATATCACGTGTGTTATGCGTAAATATTTATCTTCGAATATTTAAATTGAGATAATAATAAAAGAAAAGTAATGAGCCCATTATGTAAATTTATAAATTATACTTTTTGATTTATATTATCTTTCTTCCATTACATGAAATTGTCATTTTTGAACTTCGTTTTTCGTAGTTAAGCTTTGGCAAAGTATATATTTTTTTGTGTTTTATAATCTTGATGAAAAATATATTAATGGAAAAGAATTTAATTTTTGTTTTTTATTGACCATGTTTTTCTTAAATATTATAAAAGCATGTCAAAAATATTTCACGGTCGAAAGTTATTATGAAAAGTCTGAAAGTCGAAAGTGAGCAATCTTTTGTGGGATGGAGGGAGTAATTCGTTTGTTCGCTGGTTATATGATCTCTTATAATTTTTTTAATTTAGATTTAAAAATTTGTTAAATCTTCTTCTTCGTTTTAAAAGTTTAATAAAAGAATGCGCGTTATATAATTTTATTTATTGTTAGAAAATATCGAAACTTTTATAGCAATAAAAAATATCTTATGTTATTTAATTTATTGTTAGAAAATGTCATCTCGATTGATTATTAGTATAAATTGATACGTAGTTCCTTATTGATTACATTTTATGTATTCGTTGCGTATTTTAATTTGATGATTATGCCGATAGTATTTGTAGAAAATTGAATAATATTAAAGGTTTTTTAATGAGAATTACCGATTATTTTGTATGAAAAGCAATGAAAAGCGCGTTGGATGTTAACATTCGAATGTGAAATCTTTCCGAATGAATTATATTGAAATCGATGAAATAAAGATGACATCTGCTCTTTTTAAAAGTATATTTTGTGCAATAATTTTTTTTTAATAAAAAAGTAAGCGCCGATAATATATATGTGATTAATATTACTTAATATGAAAACTTTTAAAATTTTAGCATAAATAAACAGAATTTTAATATAAAAGAAGTTCACAAAGAAGTCATTTAAATAGAAGGCAGGGTATCGATTTATGCGTTGAATGTTAAATGATAAAGTAGATTATATACATATAATATATATATTTATGCATGTATTTTTTTAGACTATAATATCACGATCAATTATATTTCATATAGAGTGAAAAGCTAATATAAATATTATTATGGCAAATATAATCTTATTTAGTTTACTAATCTTTCTTCGATATTAAATAGTGAAGATTAATTTTTTTTTTTAATTCCCTTTCATATATTGAATTCAACTCTAACTAATTATTTCCTCTATAATTTATAGATAAATATATTTTTATTTAAGCAAAACTAACATGTTATATATATTATAATAAAAAATAAATTTCTAAAATAAATATCCAAATATTCTACATCATCTTAAATGATTGTAAATGCTTGATTTAAGGGTATTCCGAAAATTAACAACTTTACGCGCCCATTGATAAACATAATTTTGATTTGAATAAAATTTAATGTCAATATTAAGTAATTTAAAAATATTATTATTTGATAATTTTCACCAAATATTATCTGACAGAAATAAAAATATTTGAATTTAACGTTAATACGTAAGCAAAATTTAAATTTTGACAATCTATTGGGATGGAGAATATATATATATGTATGTTGACACCTTTTTTTATTTCAATTGTTGAAATGTGATCTGAAAATATCGCATAATTTTAGATATATATTCTTTAATAGTAATTTTTTGGATTAGAAAAATTATTTTTGATTATAATTGAATAAGAGTATCATACAATAAAATTTAGTATGAAGCGGTAATTAAATTGCGTTAAAATAGAATTTACTTATTGTTATGATAAAATTAAAAAAAAAATCTAAAGGCAATATTATATCAAATATTTTTTATACATTGGTGAAGATGTTGAGTATTTTTATATAATTGGACGAAAATATTGATAATGAACATAATGGTAATTAACATATATATGAAATAATGGATTCAAAGCCCATTACTTGTAATTATAAGAGGTAGAATACTTCCTTCTGTTTGAATTGTTATAGGCAAAAATTTAGAACTTCTTAATTATTGAATTGTTATAGAATTCGTTTTTAAAATTTTATTAGAAGCGTATGTTTGAACGATAAAACGTATTATAATAAGGATAATTAATAGTGTAAAAATAAAATAGCCATATTCATGGCTTAAAAGTAGGAGGAGTATATTACTCTTTCTCCTTTTGAAGGGTTAAATATTTTTCTTGAACAATGTTTACCCCTTCTTTATCATTACTAACAATTACAATTTAAACATTAATCTCAGATTTGTTTAGAAACATTTATTTTCCTTTACTTTACTGATAGAATGCCAGAACAGATGACCTTGGAATTGGAATGGCAACGAGAGGAACCTTCTTCTTCAACACAATCCCAAACTTTTCAGTCAAATCTATTACTCCTTCTTGAGGCAATTTCCACTCAAAAGAATGAATTAATGAAGCCATTAAGAACATAAACATTTTCTCAGCCATTGCAACTCCTGCACAAACTCTTCGCCCTGACCCGAATGGGAAATAGTTGAACTCATTTCCACTATAATGGTCTATTTTCAAGTTCAAGAATCTCTCTGGACGAAATTCTAGAGGTTTATCCCAACTTTTCTCATCTCTTTGTATCGCCCACACGTTGAAGAAAACCCGAGACCCTTCAGGAATAACGTACCCCCCTACGATACTTGTTTGGGTCGGACGATGAGGTACCAAGAGGGGTACAACAGGGTGTAACCTCAATGTTTCTTTCATTACAGCATACAAGTAAGGTAATTTGGTAACATGGGATTCTTCCACTATGTTTCCTTTTCCTACAACCAATTCAAGCTCTTGTTGGAGTTTTCTCAGAATATCAGGTTTGTTCATAACCTCGGCCATGGCAAACTCCATCGTGTTAGAAGTTGTATCTGTGCCACCCACCACCATGTCCTAAAGCACATATGATCATTAAGTAACAATAATGACATAATGCACAACATATTATTACTACCTTAATTTCCAAAATGAAGAATCAAATCTCCCACTTGAATATGAATTAAGAAAAAGTACGTGTGCCTGTGAAGGAAGTACAAATCAAATGAAAAGAGTAATTAATTGAGTATAGTATATTACATCCAACTCAGTTTAATAGAGTTATTATTTGACTAATTATATATACAAAGTTAATTTTGGCTATAATTACTCTTATTCACATAAAAAAATTCATGTTGAAAATTTTGACATATAAATGCATGGTGTGTAATATTTAAGGATACGAATCTAAAATCTTTTGACTAAAAGCCAAATTTTGACATATAATAAATGCATGTTTTCTAATACTCCTTATTTATTTAATAAAATTGAATTATCTTACCATGAGCAAGCCTTTAAGGTGGGACATAGTAAATGGAACTTTTGAATTTTCCTCATTCTTGAGCTCTAGTAAAACTTGCAAGAAATCTTTGCTTACTTTGCCTCCTTGTCGATTAATTTGCAGCCTTTCATTAATCAAATTCTCAAATATTCCATCAAATTTGAGTGCCAACCTTCTCATTTTTTTCTGAATACCCTGTAAATCAAACCTGGCCAAACTTGGGTAAAAATCTGATATATTTGGCATACCCAACAAAGCAGTAATCTCAGCAACTAATTGCCTAAATTCAGTAGCAAGGCTCTCCCTTTCACCCCCCTCAATTATCCCACCCCACAACATATTTGTGATCACATTAAAAACTGTCAAAAACATTTGTTCCCCAAAATTAACAGGGGAACCAGCCTGATTATAAAAATAATTAACCGTTCGACGAATTTCCTTGCGCCTATGTTTATACACTTCATCTAAAACCGCGCTATTAAGCATTTGGCTCGCACACACTCTTCTCAACATTCGCCATTCAGGTCCATACGGTGTCCAGACAATGTCCATGCCACCGTATGTGACTTCTTTTGCAGCCTCTGGCACATCATGGTTGGCAAATGTTGCATCCTGGTCCTTAAGCACTTGGCGCGCCAAGGCTGGTGAGGTAATAACAACACCAAATTTCTTGCCTAGCCGGAGGCTAAAAATAGGGCCATAAATTTGGGACATCTTAAAAAAGTATTTGTGAAGATCAGGTTCAAGAGACAAGAGGTTCCCAATCAAAGGCAACCCTTTAGGCCCTGGTGGCAATAATGGCTTAATTTTTTTTGATTTGTTGATGTTAATTTTTGCAAACCATGCAAAGAAAAAGAAACAAATGGTGGAATTAAGAATCCATAATGCATATTCATCTCTAGAACTGCTAGTTTGCCACCACCATGACCAAGCTTTTGATAAAGGTGTTGTTGCATACTTGTCTTAACATTTTGATAACAATGTTTGATTATTGAATTATTTCTATATGAAATTGACCATTTTATACACAAAACCAATGCCACCAGAATCATTAAATTTCATTTAGTGACAAATGCCTATACTACTTTGGTATTATCACGTACTATAAAAACTAACCGTCAGAAATCATCATCTAGCACCTGTATTTTTTTTGAACTTCCAGCTTAATCTATATCTCCTACAGCTAAATCCAAAATGGGAGGAAATTAAAATAAAATTTGATGACATGCTAACTCGTTTATTAACAATGTGCATGTTGTCTTTATATTGTTGTACGTTAAAGACATGATGAGTACTATGTTTAACGAATCAAATCCTCCTAATTATAAAACTGTGTAAGTTGTATTTATTCTCTTTCACATTACTAATTACTATATTATCTTTATTATAATATATATTTTAACTTTTAAAGGACTCCTATAATAATTCAATAATTAATAAGTACAAAATTTTTCTTTTAAATTATATAACCAATTAAACGTAGTTGGAGATTCACACTACTCTCTTTACAATATGTGCAACAAATTTTCGCAACTTTTCACTACGTATCTTAATTACTGTATGTTTACATTAATCAATTATATAAAAAATGATAAACTGTCTTTCTTAACGGATAAAAGTGTTTGATATAATATTGCCTTTGATTTTTTGAATTTAATCAAAACAATAAGTAAATTTTATTTTAATGCAATGAATTAGTCTACTCATACTATATTTTTTGGCATGATAATTATTCAATTATAAATTAAAAAATAATTTTCCTAATTCAAAAAATTATTAGTGAAGAATATATATCTAAATTATTATGTGATATTTTGTATTACATTTCAATTATTGAAATAAAAAAGTATCGATTCTACGTATCTAATAATCTCTTTTCCTGATTACATGTTAAATTCAAATATTTTATTAATGTTGAATAATATTTGGTGAAAATGATCAAATAATAATATTTTTGATATCTTTAATATTGACGTTAAATTTTAATAATGTACTTTAATATTTGTTGAATCGTTTCAGGATCACAAATGATATAATTTAATCTAAAACCGTAATAACTATATGAATGAAGTGCTACGTAGCGACGGAAGGCAACGAAATCACCACTGCCAGCCCGATGCCTTGGCGTGTCGCAAAAAGCTATACTCGATTGTTTGACTGACACCGAGGATAGGTGTTATACGTTACCGCGCGGAGAGTTGAATTCGAAGCTTGAAGCTGCTTGGGATTTTGAAGAAGCCAAATGGATGAGAAAAATCTCTTCCAAATGATGATAGGGAGGTGGCTATTTTGTGATGAAGCGAAGTTTTGATTCGTGTATGAAAAACCACTTGTCTCTTTCTATATATATCAGTGTCAATTTATAAGATAAGCGGCTTTGTTAAGAAATCAACTTAACTTGTTAAGCAATTAGATCGTTATAGCCAATCCAAATAATGAGTCCTTAGTGAGTTGTTATATTTTAATTAACTTAACAAGTCAATTAAAATACTAGCAGTCCTTATCAAATAACTTATCAAGTTATTCGTCAATTTGATTGTTTAATTAATTAAACTTGTAAGTTTAACGATTGATGTTCATCGATGTATATTTGACAAATATATATTGAAATACATATCTCAATTCTGAAGTCTTGTTTGTTTAAATGCATGAGAGAATATAATTCAAATAATATATCGTTGTATGTGTGTGACGCTTTTACTGCGCTCCGGATAATAGTAAGTTGTATAATAATAATAATTTGACCAATTACTATTCTTATAACGATTAATGAGTAAGATCTAGCGATAAGCTCATAACCCCTTAAATTATTATGAGAACAGAGCTTTGTAATATCTGATTCTTAAGGTGAACAACTTTCGGTAATCACGTTTAACGTCACAGTAAATGGATTAATCTATGTCGGAGCGGACGTAATAAAAGAGAATCAATTTAAATTGATTTGACAATATAATCATAGGCGGATCCACGCCTAACAAGATTTAAAAAATAAAAATAAAAATTAACTTATATATGATGATCAATAAATTGGTAGGCATTTAATCAATAAATATGAATATGTAGCTCAGCTAGTGGGTGAAGTGAGCTAATTAAGTAGTGTACCAAGTTCAAAACATGGCAATGGCAACAATTGTTTACTTTTGTTGTTTTCATTTTGGATTTTTCTTTCTTTCTTGAATTTTGCCTCCCTAATTTCTATTTTCAAACATTGCCCTCCTCATCCCCATTTAATAGATGATGACGTACTTAAGATGGGTTATAAGTATATCTATTTGGGCCAGAAAATGTATTGTTTTCAATTTTCATAGACCAATATAAAAGAGAATGTGACTGATGTTTTTCGGACTGAAATTTAAAGAGAATCGTAACTTGTTTATATTTGTTCTTCTTTTTCAATTTTGCCTCCCCTAATTTAAAAGATGAAGACATACTTGGGATGGAGTATATGTATATTTATTTGGACTGAAGAGTAGTCGAAAAACTTGTGTTGATTGATTAATAGATGAAAATGTTAGGTTTAAAATGAGTAAATGCTTGGCATAGGTTTTTAATTTTTTTTTGAATAAAATGAAATCTTTTCAACCTTTTTTTGCAAAAAATTTAAATGTTTTAAAAATTTTTCTGGAATCGAAATCTTTGGATGAAGCTATCCATATAGTCCTTCATTTTCTAATCAGTCCTTTTGTATTTTGCCATTTTTGGATGACCCGGTACCACAAATTGCATATTATTAATGGAGCTTATCTACATTTTACATTTGTGCATTCTTTGGTGCTCCAAAAAATTGATATCTTAGCTTTTGGATTTTGAATGTGATATTTATGCTGTATTGTCCTGTTATGCATTCTCACGGGAACAAATGAGGGAAACATCCCAACAAGAGCCTTGAATCTATAAATAAACATTTATGGGGAACAAAAATTACGTAGTATTCAATAATAACAGTTCATTGAAATTCTTATCGCTTGCCATACATGTAACATATTACGAGTATATATAACCGAATATATTACTCGTACATTGTTGGACTAGATAATCTTGGAGTTGGAATGACAATCAAAGGTATTCTCTTCTTCAATACAATCCCAAACTTCTCCGACAGATCCAATGTATCTCTTTCAGGCAAGCTCCACTCAAATGAATGAATCAGGGAGGCAACTGAAAACATGAACATTCTCTCTGCCATAGCTGTTCCTGCGCAAATTCTTCGCCCTGATCCGAATGGGAAATAGGCGAAATCGTTTCCACTATAATCACATTTCGAATTCAAGAACCTGTCCGGGTCGAATTCCAGTGGATTCTCCCAAATTGTAGGGTCTCTATGTATCGCCCACACGTTAAAAAAAATGCGAGCGCCTTTTGGGATTGTATAGCCAGCCACAGTGGTTGTCTCACTAGGGCAGTGAGGCACCAAGAGAGGAAGGACTGGATGTAACCTTAATATTTCTTTCATCACTGCATATAAGTATGGTAGTTTGTGGATGTGAAACTCTTCTACTATATTAGCTTTTCCAACTACTGTTTCCAATTCAAACTGGACTTTCCTTAAAATATCTGGTTTGTTCATCATCTCAGCCATCACAAACTCCATCGAATTGGATGTTGTGTCAGTTCCCCCAACCACCATATCCTGAAACACCAAGAAGACAAGATTGCTCTAGCAGAACTAAAAATAAAGTACTCGGTAGTAAATAGTATTTTCCCATTCTTATTTGAATGATTTAGTTATAGAGACGCAATAGGTCATTCTAATAAAAAGGAAGGTTGATATATTGAAATTACCATAAGAAGGTCATTCTAATAAAAATGAAGGTTGATATATTGAAATTACCATAAGTAAAGCTTTGACATGGATCATTGTCAAGGGGATTTTAGCATCCTGTTGATCTTTAAGCTTCAGCAGAAATTGCAAAAAGTCTATGCTTTCTTTGCCATCATTGCCTTTTCCATCTACACCATCCATCTTCAATCTTTGCTCAATCATGGTCTCAAATATGACATCAAATCTGTGGACCAACTTTTTCATCTTCTTCTTAACACCTTGTAAATCAAACATTGCTAAACTTGGATAAAAGTCAGACAAGTTGGGGAAGCCTAACAGCGCTGTCATCTCCGCCACCACCTCTCTAAACTCAGCCCCAAGATTCGATCTCTCTTCGCCTTTCATGGTTCCACCCCACAACATATTGGTAATTACATTCAAGACTGTCAAGAACATTTGTTCACCGATATTCACTGGTGAACCAGCCTGAGAATAGAAGTACTTGATTGTCTGTCTCACTTCTTTCCTTCTGAGATCATACACAGAGTCTAGAGATGTGTTACAGAGCATTTCCCGGACACAGACCTTTCTCAGCATTCGCCACTCGGGTCCGTATGGCGTCCACACAATGTCTGTACCGCCATAGGTAGCTTCTTTACCAGCAACAGGCACATCCCTGTTGGCGAATATGGTGTCCTGACATAAAATATGATAAGTTCTCATTAATTATTGTTCATGAATTCACAATATATGCTCTGCATGAGCCTAATATACAATAATAATAGGCACTAATAAGCCTAATACCTGATCTTTCAGAACCTCCCGGGCAATGGCAGGTGACGATATTACAATACCGAGCTTTCCACCAAGCCGGAGAGTTAGGATAGGGCCGTACGATTGAGACAACTGAGCAAAGTATACATGAAGCTCAGGATCAAGAGATAAGAGGTTTCCCACTAAAGGTAAGCCTCTGGGACCTGGAGGCAATGGTGGTTGACTTTTGTTGGATTTAATAAAAAGCACCCATAAAGTCCATATCACAGCAAATAACCCAATTGCTAAAGTGACATGGAACGGACCCAATTGATCATTGGAGTTGCTGCTTTGCCACCACCATGAATAAACATTTGAGTAAATATTGTCTAGTTTCTCAAACATTTTTGTTACTACTTTCTCCAAGAAATACTATGTTTTGTTAGGCTGAGATTGATTCTTTATGAACCTATGTAGATATATTTAAATAGAGAAACAATTTTGTTCCTTTCCTTAAATACAATAACTTAATAAGTAGTTGGCGAGATTACCAAAACAGGGACGTAATGTAGATGCACCATGCACATACAAAAGTAAGAAAAAATCGAATCGGCCAAAAATTAATCGGTTTCGGTTTAGCGTAAGCCAGAGATCAATCGGCCAAGAGGCGGGTATATAAATTTTGTTTTAAAATATTTATCTATTTGTGATATTTTTAGTTTAAAATCATTAGTCTTTATTTGGTTTGAAATCGTGTATATGGTGAATGTTTGGAGGTTCAGCATTCTTGTCGATGTTATTATCGTATATTATTAATTTGTTTGATTAGTTATATTTATTATTATTACAACTATCATTGTAATGTCAATCTACTTTCGGGGCCGATTATCTATGGTTATATCGTCGTTTGTGCATGTGGTTGAGAACCCATATGTATTTTATTTTTATTTGAAATCTGACTTTTTATATTATATTATTATTGTTATAAAAGCCATCGACCGAACGAACCGACTAAACATGGCCGACATCAAGCCGTGATTCAAGCGAATTAATTTAAAATGCTGAAATGGTTTGTGTATTTAAAAATCGATAGCCATTCTTAGAATCTGTGGCAAAGAGACGGGGGAAAATCAGGCTCCCAATTTGAGTCGGGCTTAGTCGAGGGGTCGGTCTTCACTTGGCGAAAGCTCAAGCGGGGAACTTTTTTTTTTTATATGGGTCGGTTTTGGAGGCGGGATAAAGTCGAGAATTTGAGAAAAAATTAAAAAAATATATAAAATAAAATAAAATAGGTCGACTTCAAAATTACCGTCTCCAAATGCCCGACTCCTTTCCGTCTCCGTTGTAAATAATTATAAATAAAAAGTTGACCCCGTCACCTCAAGATACCGAATTCACCAAATCTTAAATCGATCGAACCCTCCCGAATTCATCGGATGCATAACTTGATTCCACGCCACGTTGCATATCAATTTCCCCCCCCCTTGTAGCCGGTAGCCGCGCGTAGCATCAGTTTAGCGCGAAAAAAAATTAGAAAAAACTGCGAAAACATCATAAAATATCATATGACCAAAACACAATATCAAATATGATCACGCCATCAAACTAATTTTAAAGTTAATTATCCTGTTAAAACAAAAAATGAAAATTGACAAGAGTTTTTAGAGACTGTATTTTATGGTCATCTTCTTCAAACTATTTTTTGCACAAACCCTAAATCAACAAACCATCATCAAAATTGGACTGTATTTTAAACAATTGAAATATGAGGCAAAGATGCAAAAAGTCGAGTATTATCATTCATTTTATGCTCTCTTTAATTTATTTTAATTGATGTGAGCTCCCTTCAATTTATTTTAATATCAATTACTGAGCGGGACTTTATTAAGCCACCCTAGGAAACCAATCCATGGGGTACATAAAAAAGAAACCTATCTTATAGAAAGTCAACATAAATTTTGCATCTAGAGTAAAGCCAATGCCGACTGGTATTTCACTGTCAACGGATGATACCACTCTTACATATTTCCTCAAATTTTTTTTAGTTGTAATTCTAGCATAATTTTTAATTTTAAAATAATAGTCATTCTATATAATAAATTGTAATTTTACATTTAATATGTTTTTGCTTCTTTATCTATTAAACTTGTCGGTGTCAATGATATAATTTGATTAATTGGCGTTTAATAACCCCCAATCTGCATTTAAGCTATTTTTCTTTTCGTATGGATTTGTGTTAAGCACAAGATAATAGTAAAAAAAAATCGGAAGAATTATTACTTACTAATAATATACTAATGCCAATCCGTATCATTCATATAGTCTAATAGTATCAAATATAAAGAAAAAAGCAAAAGTCCCGGAGATAGCATACCAGGCAAATGAAGATTCGTATTAGTTTAGGTTTAATCATCGTAAACAACTGTACATAAGCGGAAACTGCAGTATATGCCCACCAGTGAAATTTATTAAAAAAAATAATTAAAATGATTAAGATGACTTAATCAAATTAATTAAAATCGAGCCATTAAAAAATAAGCATGTGGCTAGGGTTCTCGATCTAAATTTAAATGAAACGCCCGTGCAGAACAAGGATTTCCGGAAAATAGCCCAATTAATAGTTCGTTAAATTTGATTCAATTTAAATCATTTTATCATTAAAATCGGCCCTAGGGGCTAAAATTGAAACTCAGAAAGTTTCGGGTTCAATGGAGCCGCCGAGAAGTTATGGGGGTGAAAATAAAAGGCTCAAGGTCCGGGATCAATGAAATATATTTGACCTAGAAAAAGAATCGAACCTTCTACGATACTCAAAAGCAATTTTAGTATTAATTCTTGGAAGCGAAGTAATTCCCTAAATCTCCAACGGCGAATCTTGCCTCAAAATTCTTGGTTAAGATCGGGATCGCTTTGAATTTAAACTTGACAAATCATAAGCAATTATTGATCAGAAGCTCATAATCACTTTCAAATTTGAAAACAAGAGAGAGGACTCATACCTAAAAATACGAGAAAATATGAGGACATAAATTCTGCAAGTTAAATCTTTTAAGCTATACTTGAAGCACCAACTGATGTTTGGAAGAAACACACTCGATTCTTCAAAATAGCTCCTGGGAATTTAGAATTCTTTGCTTGGCATTGGCCAATTAATAAGTTACAAGCAAAATCATTGAGAATGTGACAGATTTCTCGAAACGCTTCTAATGACGGGAATAAAGCTAAATAACCCCCAGTTATTCATAAATGCCATGAACTTTTCAAAAATTTGGTTTAGTTCATCAGAGTTCGGATATAGAAAATAAATTGAATATTCGGTCCTATAAGCGGGGTCAGATGAAACTCTCTTCTTTAAATCGATCGTTAATAAATCAACAGGCGGGATCTTTCGACGCCGTACTTATCGTCCTTTCTAACAATGAGTTGCTAAGATTGTTTTGTATTGGTGACGTCGTTGTATTGATGAAATCAAGTGGGGCCCGTCTTTCGCTGGCCCGTTCTCGTCCAGCCTTGTTGCTAAGGCGTTTGTGGTACAAGTAAAACGTTGCTTGAATGACATTTGCTAAGGGTTGTAGTACAAGTAAGGAAGCGTACATTGCTTGAGCAGCACTATATCTGTGACACTTCTGAGCTAGGGTTCATCCCAATCGAGTCAACTAGACAATTGTATGATACCCAAGTCCCATTCAGAAAGGTGAAGTCCACTTGTGTGATTGCTAAAAACAAAATCTTCTCTTGAGACACTTGTAGTAAGTCACAGCTCAGATTGACCCCATACAAGCGGAGATCGAGTCAAAGACTTGGTCAAAGTCCATATCAGTAGGGGCGCTGAAAGTCTCAATTTCGGACAATGTCAGTCAAGGCAGGTCACCAGAATCCATGAGAGACTAGGACACATTTTTTATTTCGGCAAATGTGAGGCTTACATCCCCAATCGACTCGAATCAATGATGCGATCAAACAATGTAGATCTCTGTTAGGCAGTCAGATCAAATGAGTCAAAATCTCACAAATCATTCAGTAGTGGCAGGGGATAGTTTGAACAGATCGATCATAGTTGATAAAACTGTCTGTAGAAATTTTAGCCTGATGAATTTTATTTGTACCCTTTACATAAATAATAAAATTCTTCTTCATTACACTACAGAGCATAAACTAATCACAAAATTAAAAATGATATATTTTAGTTATTAACGTTTTTTGCCGGTTGGTACGTATTAGAGCAAAACAAATCCCATATGATTCGGAGAAGTTGGAGTGTAATACTTGCCTTTTGGATCTCTTTTAATTTTAAAACCCTTTTAAGGAGTAATTTAGTCTATTCAAGTAAAGTTTTTTAAAAGGATGCTAGAAATTAAAGTGTCCAAAATATTATTTACCCAAATTCTCATGATTCGATCAAATGCTTTCAATATGTCTGTTTAAGGTCTAAGGACCGCGTTCTTTGTTAAAATAGACCTTTTTAACAATAGGTTACCATTCACGTGCTAAAGGATATTGTGGTGTATGTCTGGTGGAGGAACTAGGGTTGTCTCGCTGTTTTTGAAAATTTAGGTTCTCTAATGTTTTCAAAAAGTATAATCATCCTTCTAAAAGTATGTTAATTTATTACTTCATTTTTATATTTTTTCTTATAAAAAATAATACTTTCATTTCGAGTCGATTCTTGTCGTGTGAAATTTTCATGCTCTTTTTACTTGATCATACCAAGATTGATACGACATACTTGTCTTATTTTTTGTTTTCTTAAAATACTTTTGTTTTTCATTATTAGTTAAAATTCTTTTGATAAGAAATTACGCTTTTTGGGGTATATTAATATTAGTAAAACTCTTAATAAAATAACTTTTTTTATCTGCAGTCAATTAAATTGAAGACGGAGGGAATATCAGTGATATTTCATGCCTAATTTTTTAGTTCATATTTGATGCCAACCAATTGTTTTAATTTGGAATTTCTACATTGGTTATGATCTATTGAATATTATATACATAGGCCCAAGAGACTGACATGAAACCACCATGTTTGGAAGCGTAATACCCAATTGATTAAACTAGGGATGCATATGATTGAATCTTGAATTAGGAGTTCAATTAGACGAACATGTAATATGGAGCCAAAAAATGTGTGTTGTGTGATATGTTTGAGTAGTTGATTGGTACTACTTCATCGATCGAATGAAATCTTAACTAGGAAGGCTCAGCATATAAGAGCTCCATTGTTAGCGTCTTTGGACACGGGTAATTAAGGACAGTGACCAACAAGGAAGTTTCTCGGTGAGCACGTGAGTGAGGAAACGTCTTTGGAAAAGACCCAGTGGTGGTTTGTGAGGTCGGTCAGTAATCCCCAATAACGGCGACCCGTTGGTAGGGACGTCTAAAATGTAAATATCGAGGCTGGCCAGATCGAATTTTATGGGAACCTTCAAGTCTTTATCACGGCCGAAGTCTGAGGACATAGGGGCGTATGAGCCGCCTCTAGAATCTCCCTTTACGGATGAGTACGGTAACGGATGTGTTGTGGCTCCATGAAAAGCGTTGAGTATTTAAGTGGGGAAAGGTTACTTGATACCCGGCCAGGCAAAAATGAGTGTGTGTGATATGTTTGATATGATTTGATTGAGTGCTTGCTAAATGCCAGTAAAGATAATGCTTCTTTTAGGAGCTTGCTTTTATAAAATAATTTGTTAAGCGTCTTTGGGCAGGAAGTAATTAGGATGGGTGGCCATTGGAAGTTTCTCGTGAGTGAGGACAAAACGTCTTTGGGCCAGGTGGTGGTTGCAGTCCGTAGAATCTAATAACTCGCACGACCCGGTCTTGTAGGGCCGGGCGTCTGAGGTACAATTTTGAATTGATACGAATCAAATCAAATTAGAACATCATTGTGAAATTCATTTTTAATTTAGAGATATCTGGTACTATGCTTTTCTATTCGATGATAGAATATATTCGATATTCGATTCGTTTCGTAATATTCAGTTCATATTCGATATTCGGTTCGTTTTGTAATATTCGGTTGGTATTCTATATTTAGGTCCGTGTTCGATATTAATTAAACTATTAGATTTGATTTATAATATTTGGTATTATTCACTATTGGTCCATTATTCGATATTAGAAGGGTATTGATATTCACAGTCAGTTCTTGTCGGTTCGAATTTTTAGTTTAGGCAAAAAACAAAAATATGAAAAATCAACTACAAATTTGAATATATCAATACACTGACAATTACAAAAATATGAAAAATCATTTATAAATAATTTGAATAATTAAAAAATCAATTACAAATAATACAGTGAATTAAAAAAAGAATAATCAGAACAAACAAAACATTTAAGAAAAAATCAGAGTCAGGGAGCAACTGCTAAATGTGATGTTTCCCCACAAGTGAACAATCACCAGTTAAGTGAGAACAATAATAATAATGGTGCAAAACTAACAGGGCCGCTAGCAGTTGGATCAATGTTTGTATTCTAAACTCCAAAATAATTTCAGCCACTTGTTTCGTTAATAGGAAGGAGGGTTCTCATTATTGCCATCGAACAAATGAAGAAAACAATAGGCTCCTTGATGCACTGGTTAAAAAGTACTTAGAAAAAGTGAAAATGATATTACTCTTAAAAACAATTATATCATTCTTTCATACAGTGAATCTGGTATGGAGTGGAGATGTGGAGGTTGGCTGCGCAATCACACGAAGGAAATGGGGAACAAAGGTTTGACAATTTAACTTCTATATTACTTACTAGTGCTATTTTCACCAATTAATGTTAATGTCATTTGAATTACTATTTATCCTTCAATCCATTTTAAATTGTGAGTGTTTGAGGAAGCTTTAACTAAGTACAAACTAGTCATTTTAAATTATTTTTTACACCCAATTAGTGCTAATATTCTCGTATATTAGATTATAATAAATATTACAATAATCATATACTATTATTGAAAAATTACAATACTAATTTTATGATTGCTAATTACTCGTATAGTAGATTATTCTTAGTATAGATTGTGCATTATTTTTAATTTATATTCATAATGGAAGCTAGTCCTTGGAGCGAGTCGAATCAAGTCGAGTCGAACCGTTAATATTTGTGATAATCGTTAATTAAATTCGAATCTTAATGTTCATATAATAGAGTATTGTACTACTCTTACTAAGTAAGAATAGATTAATCGAATAATAATAATGTCGTCGCATAATTATAAAGTTGTTGTGAAAGCCAAATTTTATGTAAGCTGAGAGAACTATTATGTTGAACTTGCTAATAAGAACTTCAAGAACTATTATTAGAACTATTACTTGAATGATAAAAGAGAGACAAGAAAATATATTGTATTGCTTTGATACTTGAATTAAGCTTTGATTGTTGGATAGATCAAATGTACTGAGGCTGCATATATATAGTGGAGTGTTACCAAATGCATGGTGGTAAGTGCGACACAGGATAATGAGAAGTCTTTAGTTAGGTGTCGATGTTTGAGTATCTGAGAGTGTCTTGATAGGTGTCATTCTTGGAGGAACTCTTCTTGCAAGGTGTTATTCACTTATAGTTTGATGGTATTGAAATTTCAATCCATGAAACACTTTTATATGTGTTCGTAACAAAGAGAAGTAACATTGAATAATTATTGATAATCATAACTACATCAGGTCAGATTGTTAGGATATTTTATATAGTTATATCAGTATATAACTACATTACTCGTATAGTAGAATATTGTACTACTACATTACTTGTATAGTAGATTAATCGAATCTCATAAGATCGTGATACTATAATTATAAAGTATAATTGAATATAACTAATGATAATCATAAATATATCAAAATGAATTGTTAGGATATTTTACATAATTATATCAGTATATAACTACATTATTCGTATAGTAGAATATTGTACTAGTCATTACTTGTCATTCTAAATTATACACAAATTAAATAAATTAGAATCTATCATATATATATAAAGTCTAGGCATTCATCAGTTCATAATTTTAAAATTAAACAAATATGGCTTTTATTTTTTAGATTACTTTTTATACATCTTTCTTTTGCTTGAGCCACTTATTATTAAAACAAGTGAAAATTAAATATTTCCAAATAATAATGATAGAAATTTAGGATAAAACTAAATTTTAAAAAGATATAATAATATATTAAATATGGATGTTGAATGAAATGTCTTTTAATTTATATTTGTATATGAAGAAAATATTTATTTATTTTTATTTTTTTTTATAATTGAAAAAGAGTAAAAATGAGGGAAAAAAAATAACTACAAAATAGGGAGGGTATAAATTTAGAGGTTAAATAGAGATTGTGTGAATAATTTATTGATATTTTTATTTTAGAGAAGCGATGCGGCTTAATTTTTATCATTTTTCTGATTTGATCCCTAAAATAGTTTTTAGGGGAATTGATGTAGTACTCTAAGAATTCGTAGTATTTGGTGAAGGTTAAATCTTGTGATAGGCGTGTCGTATTATTAAATTTCTTTACTAATTAAATGGTAGTATTTTAATACATATTGGTTTCAAATTTAATATATAGACTTTTACTATATACTTAACAATTGTTTCAAAATATATATATATAAATTAGATTAAATTTTCAATTAAAATTAGTAGTATTTTTTTAAAATATTAGTTTTTAAATTTTTTATTTAATAATTATTAAGATGCACAAACATTTTTATTTGCAAACTATAAGCCCAATACAGTATGGCAGCAATCTACAGTGAATGACAAAGTGCAAAATCATGTCAATCTTTAGGTTATTTGTATATGAATGGCTAACTTTTAAATAGAATTATTCAATTGGTCAAATAGATTTTTGCTATTGTGAACAGAGTCTCAGATCTCATCTTTGATATTTGACTTTGCTTCACTCTTGCCTTTGTCATATTCTTTGTGTTTTGGCCTTCGTTATACTTTGTGGTTGTAATATACGAATTAATGTTATTTTTTGGAATTATAGCTATAAATTTTCAATAATTGTTGATGGTGAAATTGTTTTAAATTAAATTCTATTTACAATTTTGGGTTATTTATATGTGTTAATTTGTTAATTTGAAATTTCATTTTATCAAATGATTGTTAATTTTGTTAATTTGAAGTTATATTCTTGTTACTGAGTTCAAAATGCTCAAATCCAATATAATAGCGAATCTGAATGCGGATAACTAGCCGTTGACAACCGAATCCGAAGCCGAATTGAATGCGAATATATAATACTTAGTCAAATAAGAGTATCGAATCCAAATCGAATATGAGTATTCTAAAAATTAAAACGAATACTCGAATATGAATACGAATACTTATATACAAAGGGATTGAGCGGAATACGGATGTACTTTTGATGATACGTCTTGAATCTGAATACGAATAGTGTTAAAAAAAAAAAGCATATTCGGTTATATTTGAGTCGGGATTCGATTTAAGATAGGTTAAATTATCCGTCACTTAGATTAAACCAATGAGCAATCGGGTAACAAATTCACCCTCTACTTTTCTTCTGCTTTTGTTTTGGTGACGGTTAGCTGGATTCGCAGTTTCTTAGTCTTTGATAAAGTCAAGCGAGAGATCATTTTATCATGGAAAGCAAACTCCTTTGCATTCATAAGCACCAACGGGAAGATGGTGGATTTGTTTTTAAGGGCAGTGTGTTGACATACAGCTGTCAGTTTACTTTATGTATTGTTACAATCGGTGTATTAGGTATAAAAGTATGAATAAATTATTATTGTTCCTTTGTAAGTTCTTGATTCAGTTCTATTTTCCATTGAGTGCGCTACATGTACGTGTGTTCCGAATAACTTCCTATAGGCATTTGGATAATCAGCCCCAAGTATGTCTTTCCATTTCCAAATTCAGGAGGTGCTTCGCTCTAGCAATTGTAAGATCAATTCAAGTTTGCTCTGTTTTAGGTATCTCATATTGGGACTTCATATATTCAACCTCATTCAAGTTTGTGGTGATATAGTACCTTTAGTCCTTTACCGAAGGCAAACAGACAGACTTCCTACGCCAAAATGTAGTTGGTTATATTGGCTTGTACCGAACTCAAACAGTCATGCTTAGGCAGATTTCGAACTTTGAGAGGTTCGCATGTAAAAAGCTACCGATTACGAAGGTAGTAGGTTGCTGTGGATCTAGTAAAATTCACCTGACTTTTCATACAAAAAGATTGAAGCCCCTTGGTAAAGGATAGCAATTCTTTCGTGTCTTTAATTTCTGGCATTAGAAGTAAAGCGGAATGTCATAGCGGTCGAGCTTGAGCTTCCCGCTGCATGGCTTGATGAGGATGCTCATTTACTTGACTAAAACATGTCCTTGTACGTGAAGAGGCCAAGATATTGGTATTCGGCCAAACAGCTCTTATAGGTTAAGTTATGGTCCGGGGCCTCAGCTTTTTCATGTAGGAGATCGCAATGGCCACTTTGTAAATTAAATTAATCTTGTTCGTTGGATTATGGGTGTATGCACATGCTCGTCTTTCTTATGGTATGTCATCCAAAAACAAAATTGGCTAAATTTCATAATGGAAAATATTTGAATAAATCTTTAAATCTTCGGCCTTTCAATAGGTATGTGGGGTGATTTTTTGTCTTGAACTTTTTGAAACAAATCTTTTTGGCTTTGGTATACTTTAATAGGTAGAATTTAAAGAGGCAAAGGCAGGGAAAATTTAGCCAATTTTAATTATGTATCGTTTTAAAATAACAATCTTAGTGGATCGGTTTAATAATCAATTTTAATTAATTCAATTAAAAAATACGTCATCTTGGCCCTTCTTTCATGCAGCAAACCAACTTATAATGATTGTGTTGATATTGTTTTTGAATCTGCTGTTGGATTTTACGGATTAAAATAATAATTATTATCTGATTTCTTATATGGAGTACAAGTAGAGGAAATATGTCTTTTGTTGAGGGCCAATATCGAAAGCGGATTCGGCGAAAGTTGTAAGTCGATTGTTGTTAATAGTCGTAATAAAAAATACGTTGATCGTTATGTCAGCAGCGTTATTAAGCGGAATACAATTTTCTTATTTATATGGACTTTCTAGTAAAATGGAGATACTTTCTACGCAAAATAAAACTCTCATATAGTTAAAATCCATCCCACTTTGTATCATTATCCATCAGAAGAGGGAGACATTCATTAAGAAGCTCTCTGATAAAACCCTGAACTCTCAAACTCTAATTTTTGAATATCCTTCAAGCTTGCTAAGGTCCTAGACTCAAATTCTGTCGCAAGACTAAAAAAAGCTACCCAAGTTGACGGCGTCGTTTCCACTAGAACCTTCAGCATCGAAAGTCCTAAGATAGGTGTTGATTTTGATGCAAAAGAAATGTATAATGTCAGATTCATTATCAAACAATACTAGTTGTTTCCCACTTTGATTCTATCTAAGATATGTTTTTGAGTAATAGATTATTGATTTGACATGGTTAAGCAGAATATTGAGTTGGATAAATTGCTTTATTGATTGTTCTCTTTTAATGAATTTGAAGTGGTAGGTTATTTGACTGAATCAATTTGTTAGAATAATGTTTTGATTAAAAACTAAAAATAAATAAATTAGAACATAGGTTATTGTAAAACCCATATACTAGAATACCATATATTGTGAAGATAATTTCTATGAAATAATGTAATTGTAACAATGAATGAAAATATTCACTATTACTTTATCATTTTTTGGTGTAAAATTTTGTTTAGTGTTTGAAAGTATTTCTCAGCAAAATCAATGTGCTTGAGATACATACAATTTACTCTTTTCGGTCTCATTTTTTTGATTCATTAGTATCTATTGATATAATTTTGTAGTATTTCAGAAGTGGTTTACAATTAATTAGAGGAAACAACAAAAACCATCCAAGTAAACATAGATGCTTGGAGTAATTGAATTCAGACTCTTGAAAATAGTTACAAATTCTACATTTAAGAATCTCTCATATGAGATAATCGAATATCGAATGATCACAGGCGTTGATTTGAAATCTTTTTTTGATCCAAGTAGAGGTCAAGGATTCGAATCTAAGTACTTAGAAAAAGAAGGATTAGAGTATTGCAATGTGTATAAAAAAAACTTTGGTCTAATCCAACTCCTTACAAATGACGGAGTACACATTGGCCCCAGAGAAACTTCTTATTTACAGAAACTTCTTATATGTGATTATGTAGTTCCACGATGATCATAGGTGACCTCAATGACGGGGATCTCGTTCACGAAAAAAAATGCTTAAATAGAAAGTAGGTTTGAAGCAGGATTGGACTATCTCGTGGAAGGGAATCAATGTACATACTGCCGAATGGTGTTTTTTAGCTGAAATATTTATTTTTCTTACTTGAGGTAATTTACGTAGCTACAACACAAATAGAGAGCGAAATAGTCGTTCAGCCTGAGAAGCGATTCTTGTTTTTGGTGTGTGTATAACAGAGCAACCTCGTGAACCAAGCCGTATTTAAGCGTGGTAAATACATTTATTGCATGCTGCTAACTCACAGCTCGGCGTAGTAAATACATTCGGCCATGCGCGCTCTGGGAGCCTATTTCTTGCATAGGCAATGATGTGATGTGAGTCAAGTATATTCGATCGAGTTTTTAAGTCTAATTTTAAGAATACATGTGACTATCGATCATCCAATCCAGCCCCACCTCTTCTTTTCCTCAACAGATCACCACCTTGCAACACATTCTCATTTGACATTTCGAATTAGATTTCTGGCAAGGAATCTGAATACCCTTTTGATGATTAAACCCATAAACCATCTCTGACTCCTTCAACAACTCCACAAAAAGAGGATGATTAAAATAAATCACAGGGACAAATACTCTTGATGTTTCATGTTCTTGATCACCCACGTACACAGCCAAGTGCCCTTTTGGCACATGCATCATTGGTTTCTCCATAACCGACCCGAATATAACTGGGTTGGTTTTTTATAAATTTCAAATATTTTGCTCCATGCTTCATTGATTGCCCCCAATGCCAGAGTTTGAACAAAGAAGCGGGTCTTGATTTTTGTTTTCCATTAAGGAACCATTTGAATACTCTAGTCAACCTGAAACCTTTGTTCTTCCTCATCATCTTAATGTTTGTCAAAGGTGCTTAATGACAAGTGGAGGAGGAGAGGAAGAGTAGGACAGAATTTTGAAACAGAGTGTGGTATTATGACAAAGAAGAATGCAGTTTTGAGAGTGTAATAGAAGGGTTTTATAGGTTAGGAACTCTTCATCATATTTTCTTTTTACAATGACTCAACTTGATATCTCGTATTTTCGAATAATATGGTGTCTACTATTTTAATACTCCAATCAGTTTCTATTTGCCAGTCAAAAGTAAAATTACTTTTGATTTCAAATGCTATATTGAAGTATGTATTTATTGGTAAATTTACTCATGGAAGACCTCCTATGAGCATCATTAAGAATTTCTTTGCTGGTCTGAACCTTAAAGGTGATAATAATATCTCTCTTTTGGACAAAAAATATGTTTTTATTGAGTGTAATTGCAGAATTTATTTTTTTAGAATTTGGTTGAAGTTAAATTGGTCTATCCAGGTTCTGCTAGCAGATTTTTTTAAATGGAACATAGAATTCTCTCATTCTAAGGATCACCCATTGCACTTATATGGATTCAAATTGAAGTCTTACCCCTGTATTTTTTTGAAGTGAAATCTCTTTTGTCCATCTCTAGTGCTATTAGGAGACCCATACAAATTGACCCCAGAAATATTGTTAGAACTAACTTAAGTTCAGCTAGAATTTGTGTGGAATTAGATGTTTCAAAATCTTTTATTGATTCTATCTGAATTAGTTTTGAAGATGAGGTTACTTCTTATTGCTCGGTTTGCTCTCATACTGGCCATATATAAGGTGTTTGTTGATTTGTCCCAAAGAGAATTTCTTACAGATTCTAACCTTCATTTTGTCCCTCAAACTGATAAGTTAGAGCATAGGAATAAAGGAAATCAACCTCATGTGTTTAATGAATTACAGCACCCAAAGTTTGTTCCAGATTACATGGATAAGAATTTGGCAACTGAGAACTCTTTTAGCTCCTTAGCTCTACCTATTATTATTGGTGGAACTACTACAACAGACTTGGGATTAGGTAAAACTGAAAAGTTAGTTGAAGTGGCGAGAGAACTTGAGTCGGGGCACAAGCAAAGCAACATGATTGGGTTCATAACGCCAAAAATGTAGGAGCGAGGGGACACAAAGACCATCACAAAAGTGCTGCAGAACTTGGATTGTAAACAGAACAGACATAATATGAGCATTGAGGAGGCAGAGCACCAAGTTATAGCCAAGCTATATATTTCTCAGGCTGATTCATATGCTAAAAAACATATTGCACATATTATATAGGAGGATGATCATGTCAATAAGGTAACGAGCAAACCATTTCATATTGACATTGATCCGCTCGTCATTGTTGATGAACACCATAAAGTGTTACTTTCCCAACTTCCGGACCAATCTCGGCTGTTTCTTACTAGATGCATGCCCGCGCCGAGGAAGTCTTCCAGCAACAAAATTAAACTCTTTGAACAACAATTTGGATAGGATTGATTATTTTACTAAGAGAGGACCATAGTTGCGCGCTATGGCCAGCAGCACAATGGCGCCCACCGGCCCCATTGAAAGTGGTGCGGTGTGAATTCGCTAGGCGGTCGAAAAGCGTTGCAGCTCGCCATGGCATTGCGCCAGCGGAAAACTCGAAAAGACAACGCCATATATACTGTTTTTTTTTTTATAGAAAATCAGTGAAGTTAAACAGCTAAACTAATTAGCTTTTTCTCATTCTAAGCAGCCTCCACCTCCTCAAAGCAGCGCCTCTTCTTCTTATTTTTTTTTTTTCTTCTCTTCATTTTCGTCCCAATTTGCTGCTCCAAGCTGAAACCCACTGGTAATTGTTAATGTATTTAAATTTTAATGATATTTAAATTTTAATATACTACTATTATAGATAGTAGATACATTTTTTGTTAAGTTCTTTAGTTTGTATATATTCTTTAATTTGTATATAATCTTTAGTTGTATATATTCTTTGCTTCAGATTTTAGTTTGTATATGTTGTTGCTTCTAAATTTTTAGTTCTTGGATTTTTATATATTCTTTAGCTAAATTTTAATGAACTCTAATTTGTATATATTCTTTAATAGTGAATTTGTATTAAATTTTATGATTATAGATTTCAAATAGAATCAACTTCTCAAATTGAATTGGTTCTTCAACATCTACAAAAACTAAAAGATATTGGTTTAAGGACTATGGCACTTCCGATCTAAAAGGTAAAGATGTGGGTTAAGTGTAATTTTTTGTAATAAAGTTAGTAATGGGGGAATTATTCGTCATAAACACCATTTACTTGGAGATAATAAAATGTCTCTGTTGTCCTAAGTGCCCTACCCATGTGAAAGAGAGACTTTTGGAGTATAAAAGGACAAAGGATGAGGGGAAACAAGCAATAAATAAAGTGAGTAGTTTTGATGTAGCAATTGGAGCTGATTTTGAAGTTGATTAAATGGAAATTGATCAACAAGTGCTCTCTAGTACTAAAGGTCCTATGGATATGTATTATAAGCGGGGTCCTATCTTGAAAAGGAAAAGAAATGCGAATGATAAAAAAGATAGCGATAAGTATAGGAAGGAATTAAGGGACCATGTTGTTCAGGGAGATGGATGTATGATTCCGGAATAACATTTAATGTTATTAAGTATGAATCTTTACAAGATGCAGTTGAGGCAATTGGACAATATGGTCCAGAGATGAAGGCTCCATCTTATTATGAAGTGTTTAAATAAAAAGAAACAAGAAACTGAAAAATTAGTTGAGGAAAATGTGGAGGAGGCCAAGAAAAATGGTTGTACGTTGATGGCTGATGGTTGGATTGATAAGAATGGGAGGGTACTTGTTAATTTCTTGGTGAACACTCCTAAGGGGAGTTATTTCATGGATATTGTTGATGTTTCATCTTATTCAAAAATTGGGACAAAGGTGTGTGAATTGCTTAGCAAGTATATAGATAAAATTGGTCTTGAAAATGTGGTTCAAGTGGTAACTGACAATGCATCTGAAAATGTTAAAGCTGGCAAAATGCTTGAGATAAATTATCCACATCTTTTTTGGACTCCTTGTGCTGCACATTGCCTTGATTTGATGTTCGAAGACATCTTCAAAATCGATAGATTCAGGGTTACAATCGAGAGGGCAATTAAGGTTAATGGTTACATCTACAATCGAACAAAGGTCTTGAACATAATGCGAAAGTTCACCAATAATAAAGAAATGGTTAGGCTGGCTAAGACCCGTTTTGCTACAGGTTTCTTAACTTTGAAGAGGTTTAAAGAGGAAAAAGCAAATTTGATTGCTCTTTTTAATTCCCAAGAATGGCGTGATAGTAACTACTCAAAAGAAATTTTGGGGAAAAATATCAAAAGAATTCTTGGAATGCTATAATTTTGAAGAAATATTACGGATATTCTTAAGATTGGTGGTCCACTTTTGAGTGTCTTACGTATGGTTAATGGAGAAAAAAACCCCTGCGATAGGGTATATTTATGAGGCCATGGATAGGGCAAAAGAGGATATTTCTAAAGCCTTCTCGGATAGAGAAGACACGTACAATGAATTTTTTACAATTATTGATAGGAGATGGGACAATAAATTGCATAAGCCTTTGCATGCTGCAGGTCATTATCTAAATCGTAGCTTATTTGATAAAGACCAGGAAATCGATGGAGTGTATGAGATTGTAGAAGGTTTTCAAACATTTCTTCTGAAAATGGTCCTGGATCACGAGAAGCAAGAAAAAATTATGGAGGAGTTAGATGCATATCGAGGTACGGAGGGTTCTTTTGGTTCGCCCTTAGCAAAGAAATTTCGAGATAAACACTCACCAGGTAAATTTTACTTTGAGAAATATTTTATAATATTACATATTTCTAGTTATTAATGTTATATTGAAAATGTGAATATGTTAGCTCACTGGTGGATGAACTATGGTGCATCGGCTCCTAACTTGAGAAAGTTTGCCATTCGGATTTTGAATCTTCTTTGTAGCTCATTTGGATGTGAGAAGCTGGAGATTCTTTGAACATGTCAGAATAATTTATTTTTAATTTTTTTTATTATGATTTTTACTTTCAAATCTTTGACATCGTTTTTTTTATAGATTCATAGCAAAAGGAGGAACATGCTTGAGCAGGTTCGTCTGAATGATTTGGTGTATATCAAGTACAACAGGGCTTTAAAGCGTCGATATGCAATACATGGGAGGATCGATCCAATTGCTTTGAGTGATATTGATGATTCCAATGAGTGGTTCACTGGTAACCCTAAAAATATTGATAAGAGTGTTGTGATTGATGATGAAGATGATGGCTTGGCAGGGGTTGATGTTGGAGAAGAAGAAGAAGGAGCAAACTACAATCTGAGGTCTCAAAATGCTACATCTTCAGTTGCACGTTCAAAGAATAGAAGTCTTCTTTGGTTGATGATGATTAGGAAGAAAATACTCAATGTGGAACATAGGAGTAGAAAATGAACTAGAGAATAAAGTTGTCAACGATGATGAGTTAAGTGATTAAGAAGTTTGAAGTATATTTGTCATTGAATTGTAGTTGAATTACTTGGATGATAATTAGTTATTTACATTTGTGCCTTTGCATGGCTTAATTCTACAAATCTTGAGGTATTCAACTTGAAATTAGTATGGCAGGTTTAATTTAATTATATATATATATGAATTATTAGTTGTTTTTTACTAATGATCGCCATTAATACAAATACTCTTAATGCTTTGCCGAGTCATTTATGACTTTTGGGTTTTTTTTAAGCGCCCATGACATCATTTTCCATTGACAACTTTGGAGAAGATGCATTTTCGAGTTAGTAGAGATACTCTTGAAGTTGAAAGCAGTGCCTTTACAGTACCCGCTTCGAGGAATCAGTCATGAAAAAGATGAGCCTCCTTTAGAAACTCCTACAAAAGCGGCTAGAAGGAATCGAGGCAAAAATCGGCGAAACAAAAGCATGCATTATTAGAGATGTTCAAAGAATTTCTTTGACGAGACCCCCAATTTTATTTTTAGGTTCATTTTGTTTATGTTTTTACTCTTAAGTTTTTATTTTTTGTGTATTGAGTTATATTCCAAAAATAATTATGTATTATTGAGTAGCTCTTAATAAAATCGCCTTAGTGGGTTTAATCCCTGAAAATGTAAAAATTACTTTTGTTCCTTTTTATTTGATGGTTTTAACTTTCCCGATGTAATTTTACATTTGAGCTTTTAAAATTCTCTAACGTCATTGGTTTGTCATAAATCATAATATTTTTATTTTCATTGGTTAGTTTGTCTCTTGAAAATAGTAAAATTATTGGATTCTTAATAAAGCATATTTAAGGTATATGATGAGAGTAAATTGGAGCATTAGGTAACTCTTATTTTTAATAAAAGATTCAAAAATAAAATTATGATGAAAGTATTCATTCTGATCATGTATCCATCTTCGTCTCTTAAATGCGATTAATGAGTTCATTTCTCGTAAAGAGTGAATCTTGTATTGGAGTGGTTAAAGAAAGGATTAGTCATTAATCAATTGAGGCCAGCATCCACTTGATTAACTCCTCCGTGATATCAGGAGAATTCGTTAATGTGTGGTTTCGGCACTACGATCATGTAACCAATGAGAAGTCAATCATTTAACAATATCATAATGAGCAAATAATATTTATGATCAAAACTGAAAATGTTAATTAAAAAATTATTGGAGGGTGATTTTTATCCAAACTTAAACTAAATAAATATTGTTTTAAAACTTATCATGTAAGTGTTTCATATCATGTAGTATGTAACAATATGAATATTTGAATTAAAATTCGAAAGTATGAATATCTATTATTTTTGAAAGTAAGATTGACTATTTTATTATACAATTTTTAAAATTAAATTGGGATGAAAGGGTTGTAATGCTTGATGCTTCTAGCTTTAATATATATGGAAACTTGGGTCAATGGTAGAATTTATATTTATAATTTAATATAAAAACTCGATGAAGAAGGTGAGAGGTCAATGAATGAACGCTACGGCAATTTGGCTGCTTGGAAACTCAGGGCCAGTAAACAAAATGACGTTATTAAAGAGCATTGTCTGTGTTGATTGGCTGTAGCTTAAAGTATAAATGATATCATTTGTTAACTAATCAATTAATTGTTTTATGTTGATTTATGTATATATGGTGGATATCTTTCTAGGACAAGATGTTTTTAATGGTGCCTTGTCTTGGATATTGTTTTATTTTTTGTACGTAGCTGTTTTTCTAATTATTACTGCATAATTAGAAGCAAGCCACATGAGGATTGAGGTGGTTCCATCACTGTTACAGATTTTCATAATAATTGAATTCAATTATTAAACATGATGTTTTAATAATAAGTTGGTGATGTTCTGTACCCGGATGAATCCATGAGCAATACCTTGTTTAGTTGTTTGATATAGAAAATTATAACCTGTATTTTCCAAATGCTTTTTATTTTTGTGATTAACGATATGAACTGTTACAAAGTATCAAAGTGAAAATTGTAATCCTATAAATGAGTGTCTATACATACCCCGCAAGCAATAAACAGTTATCTTGTTATTCGTGAATTGATCTTATTAGCATTGTTAATGTTGCTGATTTTAGCTCTCGAAGAAGACAAGATTGTTTACATTGATGATCCCAACGCTGAATTTATCCGGTGAAGATGTAAATATTTTGCATGTAAGCAACAATACTAATACCAGATTCTTTAGTTCAACATTTGCCAGTTTGTTTGATCATTTTTATTCAAAAAAAACTTGTAGTATTGTGCGACTAGTTCAAAAACTTGTAGTATTATGCGACTAAGTGCATTTAATGCGTGAGATAAGCGAATGAATACATCGATTGAAATTTATCTGGCGATCTTTAGATTAAAGTTATATTCGAATCTGCGTTATAGAGGAGGATTGGAGAATTTGGTAGAAAAGCATGGTCGATGGGAAGGTTGAAAATAACGCTCTCCCTTTTTTTTTGATAATAACCACGCACATAAAAATCTTTAAAATCTTTCTTTTTTTAAAGCAACTTTTCTTAACCCCGTCATCTTGTCTTCTTCTTTAACTTTTCAAAATAACATCAATACATTGTCGTATGTATTCTGTCTTGTCGACAATATAAGTTTATAAGCCCTCACAGATTTTCTACCCATCCACTTCGGAAAACCACCATTTCCCCCTCATAAAACTCAAATCCATGACCCCCGCCTCCAAAAACCTAGATCCTTACTCCCAATATGCCTTGAATTCCGACCCCCACTTCCCATAAAACCTAGATCAAACACCCGCTTCCCAAAACCTTACCACGAAAAAAGGTAATTTTTTTTGTTTAATTTAGAAAAAAAAATTTTGGTTGATGGTGCTTTGTTTGTGTTTGTTAAATACACCACTTGCTTGATATCGCCTTAGATATATATTGACGTATAATGGTGTATATTGATGTATTTGGGTGTATATTGATGTATTTGGATGTATATTTGTGAAGGTTGGAGTTTTGGTGGCGGTGATGGTTTTTGGTTGTTGTTGGTGGTATTTAAAGAGGGTATTTTGGTATTTTTAAATGGGGTTGTGTGTTTTGAAAGCGAAAAAAAAATTATTATTTTTGCAACCGTTCTTTTACTTGTATTTTTCTACCAAATTTACAGTGTTTTTTAAATTGGGTATTTTGGTATTTTAAATGGGGATGTGTTTTTAGCAAAAAAAGGATGTTATTTTGCGGCGAATTTCGCTGACTTGTGTTTTTACACCAAATTTTTTTAGGGGATTGAAAATTGTGTATCACGAGACTATAAAAAAGTTGATTTGTTAAAATAACTAGTCAACTTTAGATTTCAAAATATCATCCTTCTTTTGTGTTTGCAAAAATATCATCTTGTTTCCATAAAGGAAAAACTATTAACTCGATACCAACATTTACTATTGCTTCGTATTTCGATGTCTCTGCATTGATCCGTTTCAAAATAATTTCTCTCCCAAAAATTATAGATTTATTGTCAATTAAGTTCGATTTTGGTTATGTAGTAATTTTGTTCCATGGTTTCCGATTCATTGACTATTTCTCCAAGTTTTTATTGAGTTTTTATATAAATTCTGCGAAAATACTTGAATTTTTACATCGAAATGATGATTGTGAATACTTTGGTTGTGTGCTGTGTTGTTGATATCAAATTTTTTGGGCAAATCACACGTCAAGTGTAATTAAGTAATTAAATCTCAAATTAATAGATGTATTTTGAGGGTTTATTGATTAAAGTATTCGACTTAAATGTATTTGTCAAATGACATTATTACTAAATTATAATTGTTACTAAAAGAAAATATATTATCAAATTATATTCCAATATACATGAACACATAAAATTTATATTTATCTTTTAAATAATAAATAAATAAAAGATAATAACTTAAAATTTTATGAAAGTGGACAACTGTAAATGGGTCATGAGTTTTGCCTATTCAAGTGTCTATGAGCCAATTTCATGTAGACGCGCCGCGTTTTCTGGCTTTGAATAAGCGTCACGAGCGTTTGGCCTTTTAAATAGGTGCGGAGTGCGTTTTGGCGCACCGAGCTTTAATCGTAAGCGCGCATGCTTCGAATACCAAATCAAATTCTAGGATGACAATTTGGTCAAACAACATCAAATAACTGACATAACAATGTGCGTAATTATTTAAGCTAAATCAACTCATTTCGACATTTTAACTCATCTCCCACTCAAGCCCGACAACGCCAAAATAACGCCGTCATCTCAGCACAAAATTAAACCCACCTATTATTAAAAAATGGCTAGAAGAAGAAGGAAGCGTGCGACTACAGAAAAAAGAAAGAAAGATATATTATGTCTCCAAGAATTTGGAGGAAGAATTGCTGGATCTTGTTGATTTCATTAAAAGAATATGTAAAATCTTTAGCTAGTCAAGCTAATTAAGGAAATCATTTTCTACTATTATTTTATACACCTAAAAATTTTAACTTTATGAATGTAAAATACATTTTAGATTTTGAATCAAGCTTGAGTGTGTATGATGGGAAGATTGGCTACATTTTGGGTGGAATTGTGCTATATGAAATTGTGAGATTGTCCAGAAGAGCTCGCTGGAGCTTTTTTTTGTTGTAAAAAATGGCTTATAATTAGTTGAAGACTAGGAAGTTTAGCTAGACACATTTGTTTTGTGCATTCAAATTTATATTGATTGTTAGTGAGTATTGTGGTTGTGTTTTTATGATACCTTAATGATGATTCGATCATGTTTTCTATTTTTTGTTAATGTGATAACTTATGCTGTTTTTCGTCCGATCATTTGCAATAATTAAAATGTAACAATTCATTGATTCAGTCAATAGTGTTTCCTAATTGGAGTGACTTTTATAATTGTCGGGAGTGAAAAAATCATTTTAGTTTTTGGCACATAGGCTTTTCGAAATTTACAAAAAATAAATATTTTTGATATATTGCTGTCACTGGGTTAAGCACCATTTTAAAAAGTCGAATGGAAGTCAACAAGCTCAAAAGGATGCTTTGAGAAAAAGTTCAGAATATAGAAAATGCTATTTTCGTGTCTTTCTGTTGAAAGGTTAAAATGTTCGAATATTTATTTAAAAGGTTCGCGAAAAGATCAGTCTTTTAGATGAAATTAAGCCAAATACGACTATATATATCTAGAGGAGGAAAATTAATTCACGAAGAGAAGAAATTCAGAAGTTAATGAAAGAAGTTAATGACATTAAGTGATAATTAAAAGTGGAAAAAGAAAAATTTCTATACAAATTGAAACTCTCCATTTTTCATTCAGAAGTTGCAATTGAATGAATATTTAAACCTTTAAACATTCAAGGTTTTAAGTCATCAATCATTCAAATCCTTAAGTGATCAAATATTCAAATTTGCAAGCGATCAAATATTCTCGTCAAATTCAAACCATAAAGTACTCAAGTCCAAGTTGTGTATGAATCAACAAGCTCCAAAGTGAAAGTCGAATTCAGATCGACAAGCTTCAAATTTCAGCTACATTCCTGATCAACAAGTTTATAAGTTAAAGTTCAATTTAAGTCACCAAATTTGTAGAGCAAGATGCATTCGAATCAACAAGCTTATTCCTGTACTGTACTATTACGGATTTGATACTGAGTTGCCCACCCATACTGTATAACATATATATCATATCTATATCAAAATTCCAAACTGAATATCTCATTTGATCTCTCTCTCTCTATTAAAGTTGAATCTTCTATTAATTGAGTCGGACATAACTATTTATCACAATTCGCCAGATTTAAATAGAAGGCGCTGCGTTATTAGTTTATTCAGGTGGCATGTAGTTAGAAATTTGATATAAAAATTAATATCCGAGATTCTTTGTCTTTGTCAGCTGAATAATATCTTACATTGGTTGACTTTAGGAAGTACTAGTAGTAACTTCTGGCTAATTATTTACACATTCTCCAATATTATAATAATTTTTTAATATATATGTGGGATTTTAAAGGTATTTTATTATGAAATGAAAGAAGTAGTTGAATAGATTACGCTTGGTTGTCGGAATTAATGTTCAACTTCCAGTTTCAGCACTAATAACACGATAAAGAGAAATCTAACCAATTAAATATTGCATCATTCTCAAATGAGGAGTTTTGATTTATGACTTAAAAACTAACTTTTGACTCTAACTTGATCATATTCAAATAAAAAAATACTCCACATTTTCAAAATCTCACATAACTAATTTAGTACACCCTCCGTTATATTTTAATTATTTTTCTAGTTATTTATATATAGATTAAGAAACGTAAAATGTAGTAAAAAAATATATTGAAAATATACAATGTCAATTAATTGAAGCTATATAGTGAATTGAAGTTGATAATTTAATAACAAAAATAGTCAAAAGTATGCGAAAATGTAAAAATACGATTTTATCTTCAGAAGGCGAAGTATTTTGAAGTAAAAAATTAGTCACAAAAACGGCCCAAAATGAGCAGGAGTAACTAGCAAGACTCTTTTGATTAAATTTAAAGTTATATAGATGAATTAATTAATGCTTCAAAATTGTTGAGAGTCCTAATAATTTGGGATATAGGACGTATATAGCATATCTATAGATTAAGAGAACCTTGTCATCATCTTTAGAGGGGTCGTTGGAACAGACCAACAAACATTTATATTTTTTAGAATTTTTTGTCTCCAAGATCATTGAGTACTAATTCAAGATCATTGGTACTAATTTGTAGATCAAAGGGGTGGGACTGAATGAATCTGGTCTATTTCAACAAAGTTGCAATTACCTTTTGAAGTTTGCTAGTAATAATATTAAGTCTAATTATTGTCGTAAGGGAATTATATATAAGGAGTACGTAATATGGCGTAAATGGTGGAAATATATATGGACCACAATTTAAAACAAAGAATCAATATATTACTAGTACGCAAGATGCTGCAACAACCCACACACTAGTTAACGATGTGCTAAAAGATAATGCATACCCCTATGAGGGAGCTTATCATCATAGAGAGATTCCGAGAAGAATGGTGCCAAAGTGCCAACAAACATATCATTGGTATCTTTTCTTTTTCTTTTTTTATTTTAAAATCGATTCTTGTCATTATAATGGATCGATCCCGAAACCTCATCATATGTGTAATATTCCGTAGTCACTGGACTAACCCTAGTGATATCGTGCCAATAGGTACTCACATAAATTTTATAAATAGCTACCATTATTGCCATGTCTAATACTCCGACCGTTTTTTAGTTCGTTTAAGCCTTAATTTTTCGTTTTAAAATAATTATCATTTTAGCATAATAAATTGAACTTTTAGATTATAAATATACTTTTTG
Organism: Lithospermum erythrorhizon; assembly: GCA_019722365.1. Taxonomy (NCBI): domain Eukaryota; kingdom Viridiplantae; phylum Streptophyta; class Magnoliopsida; order Boraginales; family Boraginaceae; genus Lithospermum; species Lithospermum erythrorhizon. The sequence goes on from JADFUC010001147.1 coordinate 354,463, forward strand.
ACTATTTTAAAAAAAGAATAATTTATAACGAAAACTTAAATATTTGACCTAATTATAACTAGAATTTATATATTATTCTTCCTTATAAGTAACTTCAAATGTCATTAAATTGTTTAATTTATAAATCCTTAAAATCACAAATAATTAAATATGTGTGTTGATAGACAAATTTTACTAATTCATTAAATAAATTATAATTCAAGTTAATTTAATTGATTAAATTAAAGATAGTCCAATCAAAGATTTTCAAGTAGCATTTGAAATAATAATCACGCTCATACAAGCAGAACAAGACAAGTGACAATTAAGGATCATAACACACGAAAAATTAAGGATCACAATTTTGAGTCATGATATAGGCATCCCATATTAGGGAGGATCACGAAAAAAAAAATTAGGGTTTATCATAAAAAATTTAATGAGACACCTCATGTATATCCACCAGTGAGAAATTAGATTTTTCTAATGATTGAAACAAAATAGAAGTGCAGCGTCCTCTAAAATCCCTAAAAGATTAGTTTATATTATCTTATTAAATTTGATTAATTTCAGCGTATATGTAATATTTAAATTTATATACATTAAAATTTGATTCAAAGCAATTTCTTTATTATCACCTCTTATCGTGGTAGTTTCAAATTACTCACTATCTGTGCCGTTTCAAATTGCTCCATAAACTACACTTAGTTTCAAATTGTCCCAGACTAGATGCGCTAAACTATTCAAATTGTCACTTGATATGATGAAATTTTACTCACAACAAAGAGACAGAATTTGAAATTATACATATAATAGATTTTTACGTGCGTTTTGAATATAACTAAATATATATACTATTTAATTTATAAGCCAAAATATAACTAAAATTATCTTTAATTAAAAACCTTACCCCATTATCCGATCCTAGCATCAATAGCCGCCTCAGGCACCAGGCCTCTGCACACGCTGATGACCTCAGACCTCTCCCGTAACCCTCGACCCAGCCAGGTTAAAATCCTGAAATCCAAAACCCAAAACACCAAAAAGAACAAACTTTAAACACGAAATCCAAAAGCCAAACCTACCCAGATGATACAGTTTTTCGAACTGTGGCTTGTAAACCTTAATGACTCCATGGGGTGATCTGTTGATCGGTAGGCATTTTTAGATTAATTCTTTCAAATATTTGTACCTTCTGGATAATTGAGTAGTGCCTCATGGATGCTGTCCCAGCGCTTCTTTGCAAAATCTTTCGGAAAGAGCGAGGAAGAGAATGGGGATTAACCATTTGACTTTTCTGATTTTGAATTTTTTTTTGGTTTATTTTGAGTTTTTGGTGATTTGGTTGAATGATGAGAGAATTGAACTTTGAAGTAAACAATGTATTAGAGATTTAGAATGTGGAATGATTTTAGGACACATTTGAGAGGTGAGGTTGGTTGGGAGTAATGGGAAAACTTGTAGAGGATTGAGGGGGGGATCGTTGGTTGAAGATAACAGGGGGTGTAGGTGAGATTGGTGGCCAAGGTTTTTAATTAAATATGATTTTATTTAGTGGCTACTAAAACTTAAATCGGGAGTACAAATATTTAGTTATATTCAAAAATTAACCCAAAAGTTTGGTAAGAGTGTAATTCCGACTTTACCCTCTTACTAAAATAAAATTTCATCACATTAAGGGGCAATTTGAATAGTTTAGGGTGTAATTCGGTAGTTGAGGGGGCAATTTGAAACAAAGTGTAGTATAAAGGCAATTGAAATGATAATAGTGATAGGGAGCAATTTGAAACTAGCGATAGTATAGGGCTTGATAAAAAGAATTAAGCCATATATCAAATCACTTGAGATTTGATTCATAACTCATTAACCAATCAAATGAAGGAAAAATCAATGCCCCTTTCCCATAAGCGCATTATATCACAACAGAGAAAAGGAATCACAAGTTCACCCACAACAAAAACTAAAGAATCAAGAAGATAAAATTCTCTCAAGAAATCAAAAGATCATGATTAGAATATGTTACTCCCTCCATCTCTAAAAGATTGTCACATTTTGAATTTAATGAATAGTTGACTTTTTTCAATTTTGAACTCAAATAACTTTTAATCTGTTATATATTTATTTGAGAAAAATATGTAATGTAGTATTTTGGCATCTTTCTTAGCAACGTAATAATATTGATTCAAATTAAAGTTTTGGATATCAATCAAGATTGTAAAGTTTGTTAATTTTTCTTATGAAAGCAAAATGGAATGATCTTTTTAGGAATAGAGTACTATATTGGAAATTTGATGGTTTGAAACAAGTAAAAAACATGTCATAATGTAGTTGACCAAAACCATCTAATTTGAGGGCTTCAACCCAATTGTCTCGAAGACAAATCCTTAGGATCAAATTAATGTACTCGTCAGGCCGATCCAGGTTTTCGATGCTTTGGGTCAAGCCGACTCGAAAAAGAGCAAACCCTAAAAATAGGATTCAAACTCGATCCGAAAAAATTGAAAAAAAAATCTTGATAAATCGACTCGATCCAACTGGAAACATTCTCATTAATGTTCATATGGTTCATTTGGTTTGATTGTTTATTGGGTTTAAATATTACTGGGATTAAACCCTTTCACATTATTATAATTTAATAATTTTAGGTTATTTCTCATGTTAAAATTTAATAATTATTTATTATATTTTTCAAGTCGGATCGAGAATATGTGTCGAAATCGATCGAGTACAAAATTAATGTTTGAGTCTAAATTTGAAACACCAAGTCGAATGTTCGAATCGAACATTGTCGAATTTTCAAAATTTTCAGGGTCGGTAAAAGGTCTAAGTAGCTAATGGGTTGTCAACTTGTCATATCGGGGTCAAACCATTAGGGCTTAGGCATTAGACAAGTCTAGAAAAGAGATCAAGCTCTCATAAAGGATGAGCAACAAACTCCAAAAATAAACTAAATCAAACCAAACTCAAACATGCCCTTGGCCCTTAGGCCTTATGAATGCTTTATTAACTCAAAAGGACCCGCGTTATTTGCTCTATAAAACCATATTCATTTCAGCTTCTCCTAACAACTTCATCTTCTAGAAATATATCCACTTCTATAATTCTACTCCAACAACTATAATTAATTCAGATACCATTCAAGATGTTCAAAGCAGTAGGTAATTAATTATGTCCCAAAATGATGTCCACTTTCTTCCTCTTCTAAACTTCAAGAAAACACATACTAACTCTGCATTTCAATGAATCTTTTATCAATTTCAGCAACTTTCGGGCGCAAGAAAACTTCAAGACCCTTCAAAGATTACTACAATGAGTGGTTCAATTCTTTGGAGAAAACTCTTCTTCCTCAGCTTCAAAATGTGATGTTGACTGACCCCATTTCACCAAGTCAACTCTCAATCCATGTAACAACCATGCAGCAACATTTTCAAGCTTACTACAATGCTCTTGATGTAGCTGCTTCTGATGATATTGCTCAAGTTCTGTACCCAGAATGGAGGAACTCCCTCGAAAAGCCGTTTATTTGGATGGGTGATCTTCATCCTTATCTGTTAACAAACCTGTTAAGGTCATTTCTTGATGTTGAAGAAGAAGCAGAGCATTATTATCTTGATACTAATGAACATGATCATAATGATGATGGAGGAGTTAAGGGTGATGATGGGGAGGGAGTGATCAAGATTGGGAAAGATAGTGAATTTTGTGTGAGGCCTTATGAGGTTGCAATGGCGTATAGGAGTCCTTCGAAGACGTTATCGACTCGGGTCGAGCAGATTGAATGTGGGTTGAGGCTGATGGTGCCTGCATTGGTGGTACGTGCAAGGAACGTGCAAGCGGCTTTCGTGGAGCGGGTAGGAGGTGAATGGGAGGGGGGGAAGAGGGACGAGGCAAAGGCGGTTATTGGAGAGGCAATGGTTGCTGAAATGGAGGAATTGGCTGGTGTGTTTCTTGATGCAAATAGGCTGAGGAGAAGTGTGTTTTCTGATATTCTGAGTGTTACTAATGTTTATCAGGCTGCTGTGTTTCTTGAAGGGCTTGCTCAGTTTCTTGTTGGGTTCAAGAACAACACTCTTCTCAGGGAATTTGATAAGTGCAAATTGGCTAATTGATGAATAATTCATGTGATTTTCTGAAGAATTTAGATTATGAGTTATGAATTGTGCAGTGATTAGTTTCTAGATTCTGTTGTGTGGTTCTAAGGCATTATGTTATGAATATTGCTTAGATGAATTTGTAAATGGCTGCTGAGCAACTCTGTCCTTATAGTACTTAGTAGAGGACTTGACATATTTGGTTTTGTTGTTCATTGACAATCTTGAAGATCATAAATTTACTGAGCATTCTATTTGTTCTGTTATTTTCTACAACTGTAGTACTCCTTTGTTTTGATATTTTTCTCAACTATATATATACAATACAGGTATATTATTATAGTACGTACATTGATGGAGTTTTCTTTGGTTTAGATTGTCTATAGTAAATTATCGATATCTTGGTGAAATTGCATTTCACTTGTTTATTTTCCACCTTTTTCCTGTAAGCATATTGTGGGGGCATGTGGAGTTTATAAAGAGATGGAACTTGAATGGGGTCTGAACTCTGAATGGTCTTCTAGCAAATTTTAAGATTTCATAAAGCAGTGTCTTGTGTGCAAGTGAATTATAGGAGTTGAAATCATACCTTCTCAAAGGCAAATTTTTTGATTCTTTAAGCATGTTTTTTCATATAGTAAAATCCTTTCAAGTTTTAATTTCTCTCATACCAATTTCAATTACAAGTATTATATCCATTGACTTTGACAATGTCATTTTTTTTTATAATTGATATTATATTAATTCAAAATATGAGAATTCATACAAGAGGAAGAGCTAGTAAAAGCCCCATATTTATTGGAGTTATTTCTAGTAACAACATCATGAAGATTTGGTAGACATTCAAATTATGTTGCTCTCTAGACATTCAAATTTTGTTGGTTTCCAAAAGAGACTGTAAATCATTGGAGAGGTTTCTTGTAAAAGTGATATCTAATTTGACCAACTGCTAAGAAGTTTCCGATATCTTGTCCATACTTGTGAAAAAATTCATCAATAAAGATATGATGATGATTTTTTGTCTTAATGAAGATAAGTGATGTGCAAAGGGTTTCAAGTAATGCTTTCAAAGTAAAATTGTTGTTTGAGTTACCGTTGATTCTACTTTGTTTTTGAAAACCATTTTGATCATGTTGTTCATGTTGAATAATTCCTTCAATGTTATGTTGAATTCCTTGTTTCCCAATTGTGATGGACCATTTTGGTATATCTTCATTGGTTATGCCAAGAAGGATTTTGAAATTGCTCTATCTATGCCACATTCTCTTCTGCACGTGTTTGAAAAATTCTATCGAGGCCTTCCCAGATTGCCTATGAAATTTTTTGTTTGATCTTGAGAAATATCCTTTAACTTGGTTCCATTCTTTTGTCATTTTAAAAATTCTAATAGGCTTTTTGGCTTGAGAATTTTAACTATGAGCTTAATTTTTACGTTTTCAACTATTTTAATTTTTTCAATATAATCGAATGCCTCAACTATTTTTAGACTGTTTAAAGATTCCCCCGACTCCCTTACACTTAATTTTCATTACAATATATAATGAAATAATTATATTGTCTTGAAATATACATTTGAATATTATATTACAATAAAACGAATTATTTTATCCTTAACACCATGTGACTAAAATATAGGAATTAAAATAGCACCCACCCCTTTCTACCTTTAATACACCCTCACCCCTCACCCTCACCTCTTCATCTCACCCCACCTACCTCCACCCTAGTGCCCCCTAAACAAGCACCGTCCATTTTTGCACAAGTTGAACGATTTATCAACCGCTAATTACTATACTCAATCAAGCAAATCTGATTTCAACCAACTTATAGCGAAAAAAAAAAACTCTTGTCGCAGCAGGCCAAAAGCTCTCCAGCCAATAATGAACAAGGATACCAGAAAAAACTAGTCTTTTAAGTTTTAACCAATTAAGTAATACCGTCGAAATTCTTTCGATGAAGCTAGTAAAGGTGGTGTTAGGATACTTATTGAGAGTAAATTTTGGGTTGCCAATACATTCCTTTTTCACATAGTTTTGTTTGTCCCAAAATGTTTGTCAATTAATTTGCTTTTCTGGACAGATCGAGGAAGAGCTCCGGCGAGGCAGGGTGAGGCTTCAATTTTGGAACCTTCGTCTCCTTTTTCTCTTTATCTGGGGTTTGGAGTTCTGTTGGGGCTGGGAAAGGAATCGAGGGGTGCAGGTGAGGCTGTGAGGAGGTAGGGGTGGGGCTGGTGGTGCGAATCGGTGTGTGTGGGCTGTGAGGTGTGGATAGGGAATGTGGGCAGTAGGGGGTGGGGTGTGTTAAAAGGATAAGCATGATTATTTTAGTTCTATACTTAGCCTATAAGTACTTTGTATAATATTGTGACAAAATAATCATTTTACCGCAACATACCATTTAAATGCTGTATTTTAACAGAATAAAAATTATATGGTTGCGTACGGGTGCCTAGAGCTGTTATCGGTCCGTCCGGACTGCTTTCACCGGATCCTGAATCGACGGCTTCGTGTCGGCCCGACAATCGACCGAAACCAATTTCGCCCAGAATGGACGACCGGATCCGTCCCACGGCCCCAGCTTCTGGCCCATCCGAACCGTCCTGCTTTGGCCCATCCGATCCGAGCAAGATATCCGATATCCCATATCCTGGCTCCATAAGAGTCCGAAATCCCGATCCGAGCAAGATCCGAAAATACAAAAAAATAACAATTCGAAAAATACAAAAAATTAAACCTAATACAAAAAAATCGAAAATACACATAAACTCAAACTCATTTACACACAAAATAAACAATTCGAAAAATAATTCGCTTACTTTTTGACTTCAGCTGAGTAATAGGTTTTTTTTTTTTTTTTTTTTTAAAATTTCCTGATCCGCTGGTCACCAACCGACGCGTTTCGATACCGATCGGTCTTGATCCGGGACCGATCCTGGCCCATTTTCGACGGACTTTCGACCAAGCCCCTTATCGCCTCTGGCCCAATTAACAAATTTCTAAATGTGCCTAGGACAATTAAAATGCCTGTAGGCTCTGATTATATAGCTGTGGGTGTTCAAAAAATTAAAATAATGCGACTACATGTAAAATTAACCTATACCAGGAAGTCTTAGCCAAAAAGCCAATATTTCAACTAGGGGTTCCATTGATTCGATTTTTATCCGGTCCTGGCCGCTTCTGCTTTTTCGATATAAAACCGACTGGATCCTATTTTTAAATCTAATGAAATAATCGACTGTGAACTGTTTTGGCCTGGCGGAAATGGATAAAACCGTCCGGTCCGTATTACTATTTAAAAAAAATTAGATAATATATTAAATTAGTTTAACTAAACTAAACCCTATTTTTTACTATTTATTTTATAGTAATCGTTTAAATTTAAATTATCATATTCATATTTCATAGTAATATAGGTTGAAATGTAATATTTAATAGACTTCTTCCACAAAGTATTACGTCAAGCTTATTTTTCATTTCATCATTTTTTTAGATATTTAGGATTTATTTTTATGTAATGTAAATTGATGGATAAAAGAATAAAAGGGCTCAATAAGTTCTACTAAACCTATCCGAAACCGAAAAACCTGGCCCGCACTGCTTTCTGTTAACGGCATCGATTTTTTCCTCCTAAAAATCAAAATCAAAAACCTGCTTAATGCAAAACCGGTTTTTTTCGGTCCGATCCCTAGTCGAAACTTAATTTGAAACTGTCTATATATAGCATTTGTTCAGAAGTACAGTAACATAACAAAACGGGATGTAGGAAGCGGACAATAAATTATTTGCATCCTCTCTAGTGAATAATGTAGATTGACTAGCCAAGAAACAAAAAGGTAAACAATAAGAACAAATAATAGGATCAAATAAAAGGATGCACTATACCAAATTACTTCAAAAAAAAAAAAAATGACGAATGCAAAGTATTGATTATTTAAGTATGATTTAAGCATGATGTTTAAGGTTTTCCTTAAGCTCCTAACCCGTGGCTCGTTTGTAGATATTATACTCTTTATAATTTTTATTCCAATTTATTTGATCATGAAGTTAAAGATTTTATTAAGAGATCGACATATTACTAATATACTCCTAAAAAAGGTACTTTATTAAAAATACTTGAATTAATCCTTCATGAAATAAAAAAGATTTGGCTTAAGGAACAAAAGTAAATATCAATATAAAGCTGCAGATTAATTCCTATATTTCATCAATTAAAAAGCTTAAAGTGAAAATTTTGCTTCATAATTCAAGAATTTTATTTAAATTTTGTATTAATACACTATAACACCGAAAATTGTAATAAATCTCTTTTAACATGTCAATCAACTACCCACGAATCTAGTACAAACGACTTGTAGGATTTACCATATGTCCATATTCCCATAATCCTATCTATATAGTTGTTTATAAATGTCAAATCTATAGCCGACTCAATATCTAAAATCCGATAAAAAAAAAATTAATTTGCGTGAATATGGTTGGGCTTGGAACTAAATTGCACTAATATAATCTGATACCCACTAATATGAATCAAATATATGTCAATGTTATTATCGAAGATTAAAGTGACAATTGACCCACTATTTCAAGACACACAATAAGTATTAATACTAATACTATAATTAAGGGAGTATTCTAATCATAGATAAAGTAAGTCCATCTTTGAAGGACCCAGGTGAAAGCCTGACAGGACACACGCGGTTGTGGAGGAATAAGGGGATGTTGTGGCAATGGCATCTTAATTTTTCGCCAAGTGAGATATTTATTATTAAAAAAAAATATTCCATTCATTTTAATTAATATTTGATTTTTACATATCAGTTTTAAACTATTAATTATTTTTTTATTTATTAATCTAATTAATAATAACTTGATATCACTACATTTTTTCATTAAGCAATTTCGTATTATAGTATTTCATAAGATAACTAAAACGTAATTAATGATCATAGTTTGACATATAAAAATAAAAAGCATTAATGAAATTGAATTGGAGCTTACTCTTTTCACTTTTATTATTTAAGAAAATGTTTCATCCGCTCCCAAGTACTCTTCTATATTCTTTTTATTTATTTAAATGATATCTTTTTCATATCCATCTCCTCATATATAAAAATTATTCCCTTTACTAATATTTACTTGTCCTTCTGGGATTAATTTTTTTTTTTTTTTCAAAATTCTATCTTTCTAAAGATAAAAAATTATGCACTCGCATTTTCAATATATTTTTATTATTAAGTTATCAATCAATCAATAATATAATTTTAATTAATTTATCATTTTATATTTTTAATGCATTTCTTTGACACTTTTTATTTTATTAATCAAGCAGAATGGTTTTAAATCAACTAAAAAGAAACGCAGAGTGCGATTTTGGGTAAAGTCCAATAATAATGGGAAACATGAGAAAGCAACTTCCGACAGCCGGTGAGCGCAATGGTGGGAAGAATTGGAGTGGCGTAACATTACCGGCGTAATCCGGTAATCACGGGAAGCTGCTACTTTTGACTTATGTGTGAAGTGTCAAGTGTGTGAACCTTTCACAAATTTCAAACATAAACTTTCGATTTTATATTCCGTATTATTAGTATGAGAGCTTTAACTTTTTATAAAAGTGATTATGTTATCTAGTGTGTCAAAGATAAGAAAAGCATAGATTGCAATTTTCTTTTTGGCGTTGGCCGTTGATTGCGGTTAGGAAATAGAGTAGTTGCTTGGTGGCCCCCACTTTTTTACCATTTCTTTATTAATGATATTCCATTTTTAAAATTGTCAAACCGTCACACTAGTAACCTTTTGATTTCCCTTGCCCTGACATTTTATGGAGGAGGTGAATTGCGGGATGTGTCTCAACTGGTTATGAGAGATTCTTTTAAACCATTTCAATACGAAATTTACACCGTATGAAGAAAGTAGGGTGTTATTCCATTTTCATTACTATGAAGGTTATTAACCTATAATAATTATGAAAATAATTTTAAAATAAATAGAATACTCTAGTTATGTTTTTCGGAGTCAACATCATCAATTAAACTGAGGTTTTCAATTTTCAATTGATATTTTGACTATTAATAATTTTTTATGCATTATTCTAATAGATATAAATCATAGTCCCTCAATCTCATGAATCTAAGATTGTCTAATTTTGGTTTTCTTTCAAAATTTAAAATATGACTTTTTAACACGACATATTAGTTAGACATATTTTAAAAAATGTATATAACTTTGATCCAATAAGAGAAGTATGAAAAATGAGTGAAAAAGATGATAGTCATGATATGGACGGAGTATTTGTTTCCAAACATAATTTTGTACATAATAATATTATATTTTATATGTTTGAAAAGTAATACAAGTAAAAAGTAATGGAGTAATAATTTCCAACTGCAAATCTGAAATACGTGTAATTGGTGGGAGATATTTTTTCATTTTTAACCTTTTAGTTCGAGCTTATGTTTGTGGTGGTATTATTAGTATAATACCAAGAAAGTTAGGGTGTTTAAAAGTATGGTGCTATTAACATATTTAAATGAGCTATTTTATAATTTTTAAATTTTATGGACTTGTTTAGTTTTTTTAAGTTCTTAGGGGCCAAACTACAAAGTATATATATATTATTATACTAAGTAATTTTTATATTATTGTGATTATGAAAGCTCATTTGTGAGTATCATGTATCTTAAGATACTCACATATTTCAGCCAAAGGACATTCAGATAATTAAAATACTACATAGTTTCAACGCTAATATCCTATATCTTCAAAGAACAAATTCTTACCGTTCCGATATAATACTAGGAACTTTACTAGGAGTGCTGGGTACTTTGGTTATCATGGCATGAGCTGCTTTGACTGTTGCTAATTATCGTAATTGGCTGTCGGTGCTATTAACTTTATATTGACAGGTATGGATTAAATAATGTTGTGTTATTGGTCCTCAGGTTATCGTGTAGGATTTTGAACAAGTCGAATCGGATCGAATCTAAATATATTTAATTTTTTTCTTGAGGGATAATTGATACCTTATATTAATGCTTAACATGTGAGTCATCACATAATTGTGCAATATACAAGTTTTGGAATTTTGAAGTAAATTTTTTTTAAATATTGTACTCGGTCTAATTTAAAAAAGTTCTAACCTTAAAAGTTGAATTCGAGCTAATTAATCTTGAATAAAACAAATTATCCGTTTTTATTTGAATTCTTAAGTGATTGGCTAAGGCTTGGCATTATTCCACAAAGAGTAACTAATGTGTCCTCTAAAATTGACTAGTTCCTCCCCTAACTATCCTCAGTTCCTCACGTCATCTGGACTTGTGATACTAATTATTAGGGTTCATGTAAAAAAAACATACTATTTCCATTTTAAATTAATTCAAAGATTGAACTTAAATATTTATTAAAATTATTAAATTTAACTCTAAATTAATTTTTTAATAAGTATTCATCATCAAAGTTGTAATAAGTAGTATCTAACTAAATCACTCTTTTGATAAAATAACAATTTTAAATGAATCAACTATTTTTTCAAAATGAATTGACTATTTGTTGAAATAAAATCCCCAAGTTGAATTAGAATAGATGAAATACTATGGAGCATAACTCATGTTTATATATATTAACGTAGGTAATGAACTCCTGTATTGTTTTTTTTTTAAAATAAATAATTCTGATAATTCTTGTCTCTGTAAGCTAGAATTGAATTTCATTAATATTAAGTCAATTACTCCATCACCATCCCCTGGCTCTCTAAAAAAATGGGCAACTAAGGTTGAGCTGTATAACACGTAATGGTCTAAGATCTATCAACATATTTGTTGTTGCCAATAGGCTAAACTAAACATGGTGATAATTCACATATTACGGAGTAGAAGTATTTATGCACCCTCAAATTCCATATTACACACACTAACAATTAGGTTCAATATTAAAAAGTCAAAAAAATATTTATGTTTTTGGGATGAAATGAGTGTTTTATTATGAGCAAAACAATATTTAAAGTTACTAATCTTTAATTTATCAGCAGATGAAACTAAGATTACTAATTGAATTTGGTGAGTTCACTTTAACTTCCAGAGTTCTTTGGTGAGCCGTGCGCTAATGTCTTCCGTTTTGCTTGAGTAAATTATTGATTGTTGGGGAGATTGTGCATCACACTATATATCTTTCAACTCCCCTTCCATCGTCTCACACACTATAGAAAAAACGAAATACTGTCAACATTTCATGTAACAATTCTTTTGATCATTGTAACAAGCTCGTTCCCAATTATCTTGTTTAGCTTCAAATGTTTGTGAAATTTCTACTTGCATACATCTCTTTTTTCTGCTAATCGAACACCTTTTGAAATTTTAAATATCAAAGAGAACAAAACGAATTTGATTTAAGAATATCGTTGTTTTCATAAAATTTGGACCTACCTTCCATTTCATATTAGCGCTTTTGAAGAATTTGCTACTATCTAAATCAGATGTATTCCTAAAATTTTAATGTAAACAATTAACGTTCAGTGTTTACTAGATTTGGCCAACTCAAACAACATCTTCTCGTTAATTCACTTATATAGAAAGCAATAACTTACATTAACTATTTACACATTCCCAATATTATAATGATTTTCTTAATATACGCGCTGGGAATTCTAAAATAACTCTAATACGAAATAAATATCTTATATGAATTCGATCATTTTTATATTTTATATGAAATCGATCATTTATTTTCATTTGCTAGGTTATCTCTTCTCATGTTTTTTTTGTTCAAGTTCCTTGCATTAGAAAGATAGCCCTATAGCATCTTGCCACGTTGGCTTTACAAAATTATCTCAATAATACTAGTCATATTAGCCGATCTTTCCTAGCAATAGAGCCAAAACAAAGCACATGCCCACCGCTCATTTTATTGTTTCAAATTTTCCTCATCTCATAGACTCGAACCAAAGATGATGAATTGTCAATAATCCAGTATTGATTGCACTATTTAACATTTTTTTAAACTACTTGGTTCGGGTGGAAAAACACATTGTATTAATTAACAATAAATATGTTTAGGCACTTAAACTGTATGCGCACTAGTTTTCACAAAATCAGTATTGATATTAATTAAATGTGGAAATCTTCTCCTTCCCCGTAGTTTTATTTTTTCGGTGAGAAGTTGGATTCTTCTTCATTTCAGCAAAGAGATTCCGTAGTCGTGAATTGTAAATCGAAAGTGACGCAGTTTCAAGAGGTCCCCGGTAGAGTAATACTAATGGGACACAAAGAAAATCATAGATTCAACCAATAATATCGGCATCTCCAATCTCCCACTACCTAGCCACTTATTACCATCAGGCTATGCCTTTGAAGCACCATACTACACTCATATATAGCCAACACCGAACACTGCAATGTTATGGGCCCTAACTATCTCTCGTCTCCAAGCAATAATCGGCGAGCGCACGACGCGGGACAAGGTCTGCTGGATCTTAGGACCTATGCATCACATGAAGCGCGCACTGCACCGCCAATTTTTATTTTTTGTAACAAACCGTAATAATATCTAATAATTTTTGTATTTTTTCATTTTGATATCATTCAAAAGTATTAAAAGTATCGTACAATTTTCTTTCATCATTTTTAGAGTGCACCACTAAAAAACGATCCTAAAATCCGCTTATGTGTATTTCAGAAGATTATGACGGTAAGTCAATCAATTCAATCGATACAGAACCCACAAAGTATCATTCATCCCGGGAGTGTTGTTGAGGTTAATTACCTAAAGGGGAGTGGTATTAATTGTCGTGTGCCCACTTCTGAGACTTTGGCTCCTTCCTTTCCCATCTCAATATATACACACTGCTTGTTTAGCTCTTCCACTTGTAACACCCCCTCTCTCCTCTCACACTTTTCTTTTTATTCTTCTATTCTATAGGGAGTTTATCAGAAATTTTAGCTGATAAACAATACCAACATTGGCTACATTTCTTCTGTTAATTAATACACACATACATACACATATACACATTTGTTTAGCAAACATTTTCATTAATTTTGAACATGGAAAAGTTTGTTAAGCATTGTTCGATAGCTGCTCTGTTTGTGCTGCTTTTAGTTGTACCTTCTGCTTTGGCTGGGCACGACTATGGTCAAGCTCTAAGCAAGAGTCTTCTCTTTTTTGAAGCTCAAAGATCTGGGTACTTACCCAAGAATCAGAGAGTTCAATGGAGGGGACATTCTGGTCTTAATGATGGCAAACTTAATGGGGTACGTTATTTCAATGTCATGACTCATGACTCACTTACCATTATAATTGTACTCTATTCGTTTAAAAAATATAGTCTAGTTTTTAACTATGGTCGCAAATTATATTAATTTTGATAATTGAAAACCAAACGAGACTATGTTAATTTTGATAATTGATGTTGTCGGCGGGCAGGTGGATCTGGTAGGAGGATACTATGATGCAGGGGACAATGTGAAGTTTGGTTTGCCAATGGCATTCACCATTACTATGTTGTCATGGAGCATAATTGAGTATGGAAAGCAAATGGCTGCTAGTGGTGAGCTTGGTAATGCCTTGAATGCTGTTAAATGGGGAACTGATTATCTCATCAAAGCTCATCCTCAACCTTATGTTCTCTATGGAGAGGTAAATAAATTAATCCACCAATGCTCTGTAGATAGTTTTATTACATTAGTAGTAACAAATGATTTTTATAAGTAATGATATATTGTTGGATGAGTAAAATGCAGACTAGCTAAGATTAATTGATGTACAAATTTGAGGTTATGTACAGTAATTGGACCCAATTTGGTGTTAGACATGATGTGTTAGTGAGCAATTAGATTTTGTACTATAGGTTGGAGATGGAAATACAGACCATTATTGTTGGCAAAGGCCTGAGGACATGACCACTTCAAGGGCAGCTTACAAAATTGATCCGAACCACCCAGGTTCAGACCTTGCCGGAGAAACCGCCGCCGCCATGGCTGCTGCCTCCATTGTCTTCCGCCGATACAACCCTTCCTATGCTAATTTGCTACTCAAACATGCCTACCAGGTAACCTAACTTTCTTGCTCTTTCATTTTTTTTTCCTTTTATGTCCTCCACATGAATGTAATATTCCATATCTATCTCTTCAACTTTACATATAATTGATATAAAATTCATATGTAAAGTATAATTGATGCTGAAATGTTGACACGGAAAAATAAACTCATCAATTAAAATGAATTGATGTAAATATTATACTCATGTCTTTTGTAATACTATAACACCTACTTTTAAATACAAAACTAAACAAGTAAAATGACTACTTCATCCTTAATTGAAACTTTTGCAACTAATACATAAGGGAATATTAGGATAAAATATTACTTTCATCCCAAAAAAATATTATTTGAATGTAAAAATAACAATCAAGGAATATAAGTGACTTTGGTACTTATTTTTTATAATTGATTTCATTGCATATAACAAGAAGTTACTAATACAAATTAAAAAGGTGGAAATCGTCATTAATTAACAACCTCCCAAAGATTCCCCTGATTTGGGATAATACTACTGACAAGCTTAATCGCGAGATTCCGCCCCACCGACGTGACCTAACTTTTCTTTTAACCACTTTTAATATAATCTGCCGCTTTAGCTTAATCGAACTCAATCAAGTTATGGTATCAAGATTAATACTTACCATTGGGCTGAAGCATTCTAAAATATATATGAATCTAAAAAAAAAAAAAAATGATATCGCTTATTTAGCGCCACTAAATGTGAGAGATAAACCTCAGACGTGTCACACAAATACCAGAATAATAGTTTATATATTTAAAAGATATTCCAACAAAAAGTAACTTGATAAAAACATACATAATACGGAGTATTAAAAAGCCTAAACCTTGTGAATGAGAGATTATTCCCATAAAAAGTACTGTAGTCCCTAGACATTTGGTAAGGTGAGAAGAGAGGTTAATTAAGGTAGTTAGGCAGTTACGGTAATTGAGTTGTTTGTCAGTTTCGGTTGTTGTCGGTGTAGGTAAAAGCATTTACTGTGTTAACAAATCTTGAGTATCAGAAACTGGGCCCATTTATTCGGTGCAATTCTAGCACTGCATGTGACCTACAATTAAAGCTTTCCATCAATGTTGTACCACTTCACTCACCCTCTCAATTGCTTCCAAAATTATTAGTATCACAATTGCCTAAAGTACTGCCGCTTTTTGTCTTGCGACAATCACGCTATTCTCTCTCCAAACATTATTTGGACTACTAAAAAAGAAAGACTTGTCCTTTGAAACCAATTTTATATACCATTCTCAAGTTTTATATTATTGCTTAAGAAAAAATTATTTTTTATAATGGCTATTTGGAAGATGCTTAATAATATTTTTATATTTTTGAACATACTTTTTGATTTTCATTTTTCTCAAATAAACAACCAACCAACGATATTATTTCCCTCAATCGATTATCATTCTACATTTTCTTAATGACTTTGACATTTTTTTTAAATCTATGTAGTGTAAAATACTGTAACGACAACTAAAAAAAACAACCGTAGTTAGTAGATTTAACTACTATTTTTAGAAACTATATTCTCATATCATAAGAAATAACTACAATGTAAAATTTGAAGAATATCTCATTTTTGGAATCTTATTGAATGTGATCACATTGCAATTTTTTTGTGGCCAAACAGGCAATCTTACAATTATATAGGAGTAATAGTTTAACAGTTTTTTAATATGTACTTTTAGAACACATATTAGGAAGTATAATTAGAAACACTCAAATAATTATTGGGCTTAAAAATCAATAACTCCTTTTTTATATAAAAAAAATTTAAACCCATGCCGGCAGGAGACGTATTACATCTCCGAAAGATTTCATTTGATTTAATAGGAAAATTAATATCCGTAAAAATAAGTGACGTTTAAAGTCATTTGTCCAAAAAGTATTACCTATGTTAAAACCTAAAACCTTTCTATCATCTTAGTTTGGCTAAATTTTATACATGCACTTGAACTTTCAAAATCATTTCAAATATGCTATTACGTACTTTTTAACTTTTCAAATAAAGCACCCTGACCAGATTTTCGCCACTCAACTTTTCAAAATCGCTAATTTATACTTTCTGCCCAAAATTTTTAAATTTGAACAACATACAAATATCTTACTCCCCCTCCTCTTACTAACTTAAATCCACACATAATTTATTAACCAACCACTCAATTTATCCTCCAACATCACCAAACTCTCATCGCTCATCAAATCTCTTCATCTCCTTTCCCAAGCAAAACAAACCCTTTGGTCGTTCCCCAACAAAATTAAAGCACGAATTTTACAAAAAATGATTTACCACAGCGCTATAATTTCGAAAAAGAAGACATGTCACATAATACTCCAGTTAAGATTATGGAGGAAAAATTCTTTGTCACCTTCAAATAAACATCATTTTTCATGGATTGTTATTGTTGTTATTGAATTCAACTTTTATATTATAATGTCTTTATTGATGCGTGGTCAACAAATTATTTGGGCTTAAGAAATCGTTGCTTTATTTTTTGGTCGATATTCATAGGTTACGACTTTTCTCTCACTCATGAATGATGCACATTTAGTAGGCAAAACACATAAGAATCGACTCAAGAAGGTTCTCAAATGTAATTATATTACATATGGATTATACATGGATTATCAGAACAAATGAGAACAAAAGTCTTTGTCAAGATGATTATTGTGCTAATAATTTGAGTGAGTCACATATCAGGAACTCATATGTATAAATAAGAAATGTATGTTTAAATGGCACTTGAACTTTTTTGTGATTATCGTAATAAATATCGATTTTGCTTTTTTGACTGAATTTCAGGAATTTTCCCTCCAAAAATAAAATTAATACGATTAACTCACCAAGTATGTTCGATTTTCGTCAAATTAAAAATAATAACTCAAAAACATTATTTGAAAAGTTCGTGACGCTAAAAATATAAATCTGCGTGTCTATTCGAGCTGAAAAGATAGATGCCTATTCGAATGATCTCCTGCAAAGCAGTTATGTATGAAATTTAGCCTTCTATTTTCCACCCATCAATTATCCGTTTCTATTTCCACCCCTTCAAGTATCCACTATTCTATTTTGACCCCCCAATGAACACCCACACCAACAATAACCCACATCATTTAGTGTATTATTTAATGTTCAATGGATTATTATGGTTAGCGTGGGAGCATAGCATTTGTTGCGGCGTCTATTATTAAATTAGTAGCACGTGCCTTAGGCTGTCGGTAGACAAAATAGTCTGTCAAAACTTCCAAGCCTACATGTGCTCCTCAAATTCATAATATTTGTCATTTTCATACTTTTATTTTTATTCAAATGTTCATCAACCAAAAATTAAACTTATGAATTACTTCTAATATCCTAATTTAATGATGTGTTAGTTGTATTTATGTTTGGATTAAAGTATGATGAGAGTAAATCTTGAAATAAAAGTGAATTGAGCTATAATTACACCTTGAGGTGAAAATTTAAAAAAATTCATTTTTGTTACGTTAAAATATAACTAAAATATATGTTCAGTTAGATTACATACGGAGTATTAATCTAGGTGAGTTAAAACACATATCTTAAAAAGAGATGCACAAACAAGTAATTATCCCAATTCCTAAATAATGGCTTCTATTGCATCTTATAGATCATTCAAAGGTGATCACGGAATATTACTCATAATAATAGAATCCCGGAATCGAGTCATTGTAATAATAATGACCGATTTAAAAAAAATGGTGGAAACAAAATATTCTATTAAAATATAGGCAAATTGATGAAGATACTTGTGTAATAGAAAAAAGATGAAGAGGAGGTATAATAAGTAGTCAACCCCTTAACAAATATTTTGTTTAATAACTTATGCACCCTTTATTTTATCGTGTATTACATCTTGACCCCTGCTATTTGTATCTAATGAGTGAGTTTTTTGATGCAGTTGTTCAGCTTTGCAGACCGTTATAGAGGCAAATATGACAGTAGCATCACTGTAGCACAGAAGTATTACCGTTCTGTTAGTGGTTATGCTGTGAGTGTTTCTTGTAATGACAAAGTTCTGGGTTCGAGTCCTTAAGATTTTTAAAAGAAAAAAAAGGTTTTGATTTACAATTTTACCCTGCAGGATGAATTGTTATGGGCTGCAGCATGGATGTTTAAGGCATCTAACAACAACTACTATCTTGGGTATCTAGCCAGGAATGCTGATGCCCTTGGTGGAACTGGTTGGTCTATGACTGAATTTGGATGGGATGTTAAGTATGCTGGTGTGCAAACTCTAGTTGCCAAGGTATATACTCTTCTGTTCAAAATTATGTTCAGTCGAACACCTAAAAAATTTAATAAAGGAGGAATGACGTCGTAGGTATACGAACAATTGTGATGGGAAATGTATAATTGAAACGTGATTTGTTTATATGTGCAGTTCTTGATGCAAGGAAAAGCTGGGAAATATGCTCCAATATTTGCCAAGTACCAGCAAAAGGCAGATTTCTTTATGTGCTCATGCATGGGAAAGGGAAATCGCAATGCGCAAAGGACTCCAGGAGGCCTCATTTTCCGCCAGAGATGGAACAATATGCAGTTTGTTACAAGTGCTTCTTTCCTTCTCACTGTCTACTCTGATTACATGACTTCTGCCCGAAAGAATGTTCAATGTCCTTCCGGCAGCGTACCCCCATCTCAACTTCTTGCATTTGCCCAATCTCAGGTAAGAATTTCGAAAATAAATATACGAACCGATAGATGTTTCTCCCAACACTATTTCATTCTGCATACTTGCTTTGTATCAATTGTCTAATGTTTCTAATGTATTTGATGATCAGGTGGACTACATTCTTGGTGACAACCCAAGAGCGACAAGTTACATGGTCGGCTATGGAAACAATTATCCTAGACAAGTTCACCACAGAGGTTCTTCCATTGTTTCAATCAAGGTTAATCCATCATTTGTTAGTTGCCGAGGTGGTTATGCTACATGGTACAACAGGCAAGCCAGTGATCCTAATCTCCTTACTGGTGCTATTGTTGGAGGTCCTGATGCCTACGACAACTTTGCTGATGAAAGAGATAACTATGAGCAAACAGAGCCAGCTACTTATAACAATGCACCACTTCTTGGTGTTCTTGCACGTCTTCATGCTGGCCACGGTGGTTACAACCAGCTTCTTGATCCAGGTACATATCACACAACCATAATCGTTAATCTAATTGGCAAATAGGTATCCATTAGATTTAACTAATGTGGATCGTGTACATGCAGTCGAGGTTCCTGCTCCTAGACCTGTTATTACCAGACCTAAACGATCTCCAACACAAAAGCGCACTCCAGGTGATAATTTAAACATTACTTAAGACATGTTTTACATCAGAATGCAATTTAAGCTTGTGTATTCTAACAGATCTATTTACTTGGAATATTTTTTGCAGTTTCATCTTCTATGCCGCTTAAAATTACCCAGAAAGTGACTTCTTCATGGACTCTCCAGGGTAAGAGATACTACAGATACTCAACCATTTTAACCAACAATTCTTTCAAGAGCATAAGGAATTTGAAGCTCTCAATATCAAAGTTGTACGGTCCTCTATGGGGTCTAACAAAATATGGCAATACTTACACATTTCCACAATGGACTAACTCTTTACCTGCTGGAAAAAGTATTGAGTTCGTATACATACACACAACAGCACCTGCATCGGTATCGATTTCAAGCTACACACTGGTTTAAGATACAGAGAACAGCACACTTATGAAGAGACAGTGATACATTTTCCTGTGGCGGACCGTAAGGATTGTGCAGCAATACAGTATGCTAGTCGTTTCCTTTTTTTCGTTTTAATTTATCTTTTGTAATTTTCAAATACTTGTTGATCTCAACTTGAAGAGAGCTTTGAGAAAGAGTGAGGTTACATAAGTTTGGAGATTGGAGAAAGAAAGGAGTGAAGAGACTATTTAACTAAAGGCGCTCATCCTCTTTCTTCTCCACCTCAATGATCATATTCATATAGGTTGAGACTATAGAGCAGAAACAAGAGTGGGATTTATGAAGTGATGATATCAAGCCTATCATCAGAAATCTATAGTATTGGCTTCATTAGTAGTACTTTCAAGGAATAGGGGTAGATATTTTGCCCTATTTCTGTTGATATTTATGTTGTAATCTTTACAACATGCCTTGTTTGCAATATGAGTATAGTTTGTGCCTTTGTCTCTGGTGTTCATGATGCCATTGTTCATTGGTTAACATTTTGAACATCATACAATGAGTGATCTATTGTTTCCAATGTATTTATTGTTTCCAATTAACCCCTCATAGATTACATATAAGCCAACAATAAACAAAGAAAAAAATTGCACCTCATAAAATTATTCATGCCTCCTTTGTGATTTAAATAAATGAACAAGATCCAACCATCCAGCACAGACAATCTTCCTCATACACATTTGAGCTTCATCAAGTTCATTAAATATGATAACAAAATCCATTGAACTGCTCAGACTGTAATAACCACTGAGCAGGTAAATTTCCCTTGCTTAACAGTGCCTTCAAGTTGCATGCTCACTTCAGATTCTTGTACATCTCGTCTATTACTTTCTGCAATTCACATCCATAAAAGAAGTGAATATTGATCCTTATCAGTAATGTCTATACTATGCCAACAACATATAATCGCATTATCAGTCTTAAATGTTGGATTCCATTAACCAATGAAGTGCGCAAAATGATAGGAACCTTTGGATCATTAAAAAATAGTATGATTTCAGAAGCATGCAGAATATGAAATGCAAGGGGGCAGGGGGAGCTTGAGATCTAAATAGAATATGTCATACATATTAGAAAGTAACCTGAACTACCTGGTAATGCTTGAGCAGTTGAGGCCTTTTCTTCTTATATGTCGGTGTAATAAGATCTCGTTCTAGATCAAATGGCACGGGATCAAGATGCACGGCTTTTATGAATTCGTAACCTTTGAACTGCCACAAAACCATTTTCATGTTTAAGAAGACAGTATGAACAGATAGTAAGCATGATAAGAAATGGAAGACTGATTAACCTTCTTCTGCTTTCCAGTCTTGGTAAGTTCTCCAAGAACATATTGTTTCACTTTGGGATTCGTACAGAGAGAGTTGAAGTCGCCAGCTATCTCGTTTTCTTCACCCCATTGTTCAATAGCTTGCTTGTTCAAGTTAACAACGGCAACAAGATAGGACTCGAAGCTATTCCCATATACCCATATCTGTCAAGAAAACTTAAGTAATCAAACTTCCATTCAAGAAAATCATCCAGATGAAAATACCATTCCAGAATCATACCGAATCAATAACAGAAACAAGACCGTATGCATTTTCCAAATTTTCCACTGCGACGTATTCTCCTTGTGAGAGTTTGAAAATATTCTTCTTGCGGTCAATAATTTTTAAACTTCCATTGCTTTGCCATTCACCAACATCACCTAATACATTAATAAAGTCAGACATGGTTCACTAAATGATAGCCTTGGGGTAGGTACAGGAAAGGAGACAAACCAGTGTGGAACCACCCATCAACCAACACTTCTTTTGTCAGGTCTTCTCGTTTAAAGTAACCTGAAAACAAAGTATTACCCCTAATACAAATTTCTCCACAGGGACGACTACTTGATAGTGCATCATATCCCATTTCAGGAATCGACTCCAGGCAAACGTCCACATTAGGTACTGGAGGGCCAACTGTGCTCAGCATATCCATCCTGTCTGGTAAAGAGACAAATGAACCAGCACATGTCTCTGTCAAACCTACACATCAGTGAGAAAAAAAGTTATTCACCAATGAAAACGTGATATTCGTACTTTAATTGATCAAATGGAACTTAGCTTATTGCAATGGCTGCACTCACTTAACAAGAAATCAACTAATGAGCTACTTCAGATAGAATACAGACTTTTACAAAAGAATTTCAACAATATAAAATTAAAACGCCGAAGTGGATTACCATATCCTTGCAGAACGTGAGCACATGACACGACTCGAAAAAATTCTTCAACATGAGAAGCTAGAGGTGCTGCTCCTGATAATATTATTCGGACATTGCCTCCAAGCCCTTCTTTGATCTTTTTTAATGGAAAATATATCAAAGTTATTCCTCGACACTTAGATGAAGAGTGGTAAAGAGAAAACAAAAGAAGGTCACCACCTTACTAAACACAATTCTATCAAACATTGTAGCTGCCTCGCTTTGCTTACGTCCTTTTTTCATATTTCCGAGTTTGCTGCAAAATTATAAAGAATATCACAGTCAACAATCAATAAAGCTTGAATTATGAGGAGATAGATGGACAAAGTCTACCACATATGACTATTGATATTGCAGCAATATAAAATAGCAGGAGACGTGTAGATGACTTATGTAATTCATGTGTTCAGTGAACAAATCAAAAAATTAATAAACCAAATTAGTGCCTCGTGCATCTAATCAATTGCACCATCTTCTAGCATTTTCTGAAAACATATTGATTAAGATGTTGAAGTACAAGAGTAGTAATACTGATTCAAACATGACTTGAGGTCAAGTCCATTTCATTGTAGTATTTCCTATATCCTGAACATGCTATATGTTCAGTACTTCACCAAAATGGTCGACATTTCCTGACTTAAAATATATATTTAGAAGGACCACTTTGGACAAATCTGGAAGGTATACTCGAAACTAAGTAGATGGTCTATAGGTGACTATTCTAGTGTAATAGAATTATGATGATGTTCGGAAGTTTTTTGTATTATAATGAGCAGCGTGCTCAATTCTGATCGACAATACAAACTTCCATGGCTGGAGATGTATTCACAGTAGCTCAAATATAAACAACCTATGCTAGATAATAATAGATATAAGGAGACTTAACTACATTAACTAATCCTAATTAGAACTAGACATCTAGACTGCGTCAAATATGCCGACAGTTGATGTTGACTCTGCCTAAGAATAGGAAGATATAGTAGTTAAGGCCTATCAGGAGATTGTATAATTTGTTCAGATTTATTTTGTGTTAGGCTTTCATCAGTACTGTGTTCCTTGTGCATCTAAACCAGCCATCCCACCATCTTCTAGCATTGCTTTATTGATGTTTCATAATTATAATGTTGAGAAAATTCTTAATGCCCAAGAGATCTCTAAGTATTTACTTTCATATTGTCACTCATGCCGTTGTAACTTAAACTTCAATGACAGGAGAACCCATATTTGAGAGAACAGCACTTACAAGGCATAAGCAAAATTAAAAAGTGTGCTTTTCAAGAAACCACCAGCTGCGATCTTCTGTTGCAAACCTGAAATGGGCATACCAGCGAATACACAACAATATTTGATTATTACGTATTAATTTGTCATACTACAGCATTAAGAAGCAGCTGGGTAAAAGAAGACACAAATTGTATGTCTTCAGAATTGAGCTTTTCCTCGATTTACAAGATCAATCTGTATCATTTCTGATCTATTTGATTCCCAGAAAACGAAGCTCTTTCAGAAACTTATTGATTGACTAAGTCCAAACAGAGCAGACTAATATCAAAATAAAACATACAGTAATTAAAGTCAGAGCAGGCTAAGTGGCTTAATTTCTCTAAATTGTCAGTCCAGTCATCTTCCGTTCGTATTAGAATTTTAATAGATGAAAGCTTATCAAGGACTATGAAACTACATTACTAACCAAATAGTTTTTTCAAGAAACATGGAAGGCATTTTAACCTGTATGAATCCTCTCTAGCACTCGAGGTACTGCACAGAAGATTGTAGGCTTTAGCTCTGCAAGATCCTCCACGATTAACTTAGCATCCTACAGAACTGAATACGTAAGACAATAGTTCTGGTGTAAATTCTCAAACGACGATAATATGATGCGTGAATCTTACCCCACGCCAAAATCCTATTGAAGCACCATGGTTGATAAAGCATTCTTCAATTACCCGATCGAAGACATGGGCCAGAGGAAGGTACGAGAGATATACATCCTTTTCATGCAACTGCAATTGATCAAGTAGGAAGTATGAACAGTAAGTGCTACTTTAAGATCCTGCTTTCATAATTCTGGTATGTTCGTTCAGTTGAATTATGGAAGGTCAATAATTACCGCAACATTCACATTCTCTAAGATACGCTTCACACTATCTCTCAGTGTCAGGATACTATTGTTGGAGAGCATAACACCTTTGGGGTCCCCAGTTGTCCCACTTGTATACATAATAGTACAGATATCACTCTTCTTTTTTTTCGGAAGATCGAAGTGTTTATCTTTTCCCTGCACTCAATTAAAAGTCTACTATGTTAATTGAAAATTACAAGCAATGAAACAAATAAGGATAAAATGTTAGACAATCTTTCTCCTCGCAGAGTTACATTCGAAGACATTACTTATTGTATACAAGTCATTTGTTGTACAATATGGTCAATAAGATTATCTAACTTAAGCTGGCTGATCTTCTAAAGTAGCAAAAATATTCTCCAAATTAACAGAACAGAGACATTCTTATACAACTATCAAAATCTAAATAAGAAGGAATCAAAAGCAAACTTGAACCAAATTGATACATTAGATGACAACTTCAATAGATACAAAGAAACTTTAATAACTTAGAAGGTATTATTCAAGACATTGTCCAAACGAGAACTGCTTTAAGAACCGGATGACTCTTGAATAAAAGAATAGATCAAATACAACTATAAAGTCCTCATGAAAACAATAATCGCAATAAATAACTCCCAAGCCGGGGCCTTTTTAAGTAATGTCATGCAAGTCATCAAGTGTGACCGAAGAGTCTTAGCAAAAAATAAGTAGCAGGTTTAAGCTATTAACATGATATATCATAGTGTTATCGGAAAGAAAATAGCATAATCAACATAAATTGTGGAAGCAGGTTGATAGAGGTAGAGGTCAAAATGTTAAATGTAACCAAGTCCTTTTATCATTTTCATAAGTACTAAACAACTCCGATGAATGGATACTATTGAGTACTTCATGCACCCTAACAAAATATCATCAAATACTAATCTAAGTTCAAGAATGCATCCACTGAACCAATAATACATGGTAGGGTAACGATTTGAAAGAACTCTCACAAGTTCAATAGGCAGTAATGCCTGTACCGAGCAATTAAGCATCTGCAATGAACATTAATGACTTACCAGCGACAGAAAATCATTCCAAGAATATATAGCTGCACCAAACTTCTCAACCTCTTTCTTTTGCTGAGGAGAAACTTCACCAAAGCTCACAATGTCTGATAAAGCAGAAGTAATAGTATATTAGTTGGAACAACTTTTTCAATTTCATTAACTATCAAGATGAGGCAGCTAAAGGCTAACAGATTCATACTTTTCAAGTACTTTGTTGCACCGGGAAATGTCATTATCAACTGCAAATAAGAAAGACGGTAATCGTTAAAAACATCTAATTTCAAAGTCAAATTCACACACATAAGTACTGAAGTGTCCAATATCCTACTGCATTCATCAGTTATATGACCGCAAAGTTTGTTAACTTTGAGCATTGAAAAAACAAACTAGATGATCTTTTAGGGATGTAAGTATTGGAATATTCGATGAATATAGATGTGAGGGTATGATGTCCCAATAGCAATGCTACTGCTTGATTAACGATGTACTTTGTTGTTAGCTTCAACTTGATTGGACATGAATATATTTGTTGCGGGACTTGAATATTAAAGACAAAGAAAACTCTGGTCTTTTCACGGGGCTTAAACACAAGGAATTTTATGTATCTTTAGAGTTATGCACCCTCTCAAGTCCCCAGTGTAATGTAGAGAGTTCATGTAAAATGAAGGGATCTAGATAGATAATAAGTAGATACTTCATATGTAGTAAACACATGACCTCTAACCAAGACCGATAATCAGACTATATGTGATACGTCTCTACAGACAAGATAGAGCTCAGATAACTTGGCTCTAGATTCAACATTGCAATTACTATATGAAATTGTTCTTCTGCATCTTATTGTTTCAGACTAAGCAGACCTTATTCATGTAGTTCCAGGATGCAAACAAACTATCTTTCTTATAAAATACTTCCACCCATTCTAATTTCAAATTCTTCATATCGTACCAGTACTACATTTCAGGACTGTCTCATGCAACCAAAAATATAGTGGACAAGTTTACTTCCCTTATAATGTATGGATATCCTCTTGCAATAGTATGGATATTTGTTACTTTGAACTTTTTATATGCAATCAAAATCGTGAGATGTTCATCATTACCTATCAAGGAGGCTAAACAAGTGTGTAGCAATAAAAATTAAATTTCTAATCTTAAAAAATTCCCTTAAACATTAAAGAACTTCAACTTATCAGTTAGTGGACCATTTCTACAAGTTTGTGAATCACGTCGATTTAGTTCACCCTTGAAACACCAAAGGAAATTTTCAAGTCATGTTCGAACATTGATGTTTCATCTTGTCTAAAGGTGCTTCACTGAGCTTATCAGCGATTTCTCTCAACAAAATACAAAGTATCAGTTAGCTTACTGCTAACATGATGTCACCTATTGCTTTTTATGTTTTCTTACCTATAATATGTGAGTAAAGACATTTTAGCCAAAAACTTGATAACACAGGAAATAAAAACACAACTTATTTCTATATATTCATCTTAAAACGTTAAATGTCTTCTCTAAATGTATATAAACTCATTTCTTATGTGCAGACTCATCACAGTCCTGTCTTTGCCTTTAAATGTTAATACGGTACAGCTAATGGTAGCAGTAGTATCACAATTCATGAAATATATAGAGAGTTTCAAAATGTACAAAATTCAATGTTTAGTACCTCGGCGATTTTCTTTTCTTCAACAAAAGCAATCTGAACCTCAGAGTGGCAGATGATAAATTCCACAGCTCCAGCTCCTGAAATGAAGTTTTATTCGATGACCCAAAATTGAAGGATATCAATATGTAATTATGTCTAATAAAAGTCATTACAAAATGAGAACGGAAAAAGGAAGAGAAGATTGGGTTTTATGCAGATAAAAAACCGTACCTAAAGTATCATATAAAGGAACGCAGAACAATCCATGAGCATTACATGCCTGCACTACTTGTTTTTCATTAGTAACATCGATATATACAATTCACAGAGAACCTCTACATCAACTCTCGAAAAATAACTGGATAACTTTTAACAATGCAGAGAATATTCTGTGGGAGAAAACAGTTGGTAAGAGGAGTATGGACTTCTTTAGTGATAAATGACAAGCATCTCAAAATAGAAATCAATGATATAATCATCAAATCGAAGTAGGATCGATAGAACTTTTTAAACCTTTACGATTCTCCAGAAGCGTAACTTCTCTGACACATAATATATTAATTTTAGCAAATCATAGGACAGGCTCAAATGAAGTAATATACCTCCATGGCGATGATCCATTCTGAACAGTTGGCACCATAAATACCACAAGGGCTACCCTAAGAACAACAATAAATTGGTCAAAGAAATAGAGATACATATTTGAAATGGTCGAATTGCTAAAATGTCAAATAAATTAGATGGCCAAAGGTACATGACTTAAGTCAGATGTGTGCATATACAATCAGGATCATGTAACAATAATGAGGTTATATAAACTCAAGTTTAGGATGCTAGAAGATGTGATCCCTCTATGTCATGATTATCGTTGACATAAGATCAAATTCGTCTAAAAGGTCATAAAATGGTACCTCAGCATCTCTGTTTTTTATGAATATCCGACCAACACCCCCCCCCCCAGTGTAATGACATGTGTTTTAATATAACATCTTATTTACTTACTTCCTCAATACCTAGGCTGCGAATGGCATTCCCAAGTATGATCACCCTTTCATATACTTCTTTGTACGTCATCCAGACATATTTACCTGGCTGTAACATAAAGAACAAGGAATACATCATCCGCGGTCACCATAACCGAAAGGATAAAACTGATAAGACAGTACCTTTCCATCTACGACCTCCATGCGACCAAGCATCCGATTATTAGGATATTTCTCCGCAGACATACTGTTATCAAACCATAAGGAATTGATCAAAACTACAAAAAAAATTAATTTGAAAATCTTCAATTATGTGATCGACGCTATGCAGCTACCAAAATCAATTGGGAAACAGCCTCCATGTTATCCCAGGAGTAACCAGGTATTAAGGTTGCGTGCTATCCAACCTTCAATTACCCACTTACGCCTCTTCAAATACGTCGGGACATGTTGATGTAAGTCGCTACCAAAATATATCATCTTTTGATAGTAAAGGAGCCACTTGAGTAAGGAGATTAAATCAGTTTATCCATAGACATATAGAGCTTCAAGTAAATGTTTTAGCAGTACTAAAAATCAAGATAACTACATCAAACATAAAATCGTGCCCATTTTCGAAGGAAAATGATGTGACAATCTACTATCTAATATGGTGTCAGTACCAAAAAATTGAAATCACATACAATCCACTATATTTTCGAAAATAATGTCAATTTGGGGCACGATATCTCAAATAGGTAAAAAAGTCACATGTGCATGGAATTACAATATTACATGCCAACATAGTACTGAGAATTAAATAAAATACTAAGATTTAGGAAAAAACGAAGGTAAGATTAGGCAGCCCAAAATTGAAATGAACCTGATTTAACCAACATAAAAAATGTACTACCTATCTACATCCCAAAAGATTGCCTAGATTTCCGAACGTCTAAATTAACAAACTTGAATATCTTAATTAGTAGATATAACATCCATCTAGATAAAAAATATTTGAGTCCAAATTTAAAACGTAAATCATAATTATAAAAAATGTTGATAACTCAGTCGTACATTGGTTGATCAATAACTATAAAAACCAAACTGCATAATTATTTTGGATTTGTTGAGTATATATTTATTTACCGGAAAATGTCCCAGCAGCTTTCCAAACCATCAACCGAAGGAGGGACACCGTCCTTAGCGAAGACACTCCTATAAACGGGGCCGATCGACGGCTTTCCATTCTTGGCTTCCTTACCTGGTTCCACCTCAACGATATATTTATCTATCTCCATTTCAATGCCTCTTTATATATATTAAGCGTCTCCTGGATCCAATGAGATTTTATATGTGGAGTGAGAATATTATTATATTTTGTGTTTATGAAGAAGAAGAGAAAAATATAGGATACTAATAATATAATTCAGGTGAATTGATGAAGATGAGAGTTACGTAACGAACGCGGATTTTGAGCATATTTTGCCACGAACATATGTAACGTGAGAAGAGAAAAATTGCATGGGAAACCTACATGACTTATCAGGCAATACGTTCCACCTGGGAGAAAAATTCTATGGGAAACCTACATGACTTAGAATGCAAGGTCAAATTCGACACTTATCTCCCGCCACACGCCCAAGATTCTTAAATAACACCCACTTTTTACTAACACCCACAAACAGGTGTCATTCAGCTTGTCAAATTACTTTCTCTCCCTTCCACATCACTCCAACATATATCCCACCATATTTTTCATTTCTCTTTATTTATTTCATATATATAATTATTAAATTTATAATTACTACAACAATTGACATGAAAATTAATTAAAATTGACAAAATGTTTATTTTTGAATTTCAAAAACCTATATTATTTTAATACATTAAATGGGCTTATTATGTAAATTTTAATATAATTATTGTCAATATTATTAATCACTCGAACTCGAAGAGCATATTACATAATAAAGAAACATACGTAAAAATTTGATTTTTAAAGCACCCAAACGACACAAAACCAAGCGCCTCTATTTTTAGAGCTCTAAAATAAAAAAAAAAGATATAATTTTTTATTTTTAATATTATGTACTTCATCAAGTAAAAACTATTTTAAAATCAGTTGCAATGGTGAATTCAATCACCTGCTGCCATGTGGGGCCGCTGGCAAAGGTGATGAAGACTTTTTTTTGTTTTTTATTGCTTAGAGTAGACCCACATTTCAAAAGCCAACAAGCATGGTGCGACTCAAAATTCTTGATCTTGCCCCACGCAGCAATTCTGACATCCACCGATCCCCCCGCCGCGCTAAATAATCCCCTTTAACACTTAATTGATCCCCTCAGTTTGCATAGCCTTTATCAGTAACACGCTCCACTCGAATTTTCTACTATAGCTTTTTTTTCCTTTGGTACATTTAATTAACTACATTGCAGTATAGGTTCCTTTTCGATACTCAATTCCAAAAAAAACGACTCGATAGTGTACATACGTTCGAATCCCGTCAAATTGGATTCGGTTATAGCTTATTTACACATTTTTATGTATAAATTAAATGTGTAATCGATATTCAATGGATACTCATCCAAAAACCCTCGACTCGAGCAAGCCCTATTAACATCTAGCTGATCGACTTGAGTAAAAATTAATTAATGCTCAGACTACTCGATAATTATCCAATTTATAGAGGTCAATCCGGAATCCCATTTCTAACACTAGATGTAGAAAAGAAAAGCGTTGCAGGCCCAGAACCCCTAAAAATGCATCAAGCTCATTTGATTTGATTTCGTAGTTGTAACTTATATTAACTTCTTGACTCATTTTCATTTTGCCTCGAAACTATACACATCTATAATTTGGGGAATTAAATTTTTGTACTTTTCAAATTACCTCTTAAATTTAAATTATTTTCAACTTACCCCTTAAATACTAATATATTCAAATTGCTTATTTGACAACAAGAATAACCATAATCTAAAACAATTTTGATTGAGACGATTGTGATATAAAAAATCCTCCATCATTACCCAAACGGCCAAGCCCCTCCTTCACACTACTGGAAAAAAACGCAAATATGATGCTCGTTTTTGTCGTATTTCATCGTGTATATCACTTATACAACGAAATATGACGAAATTACATTGTCGCTTAAATTTCGTCGTATGTCGTCATATATATTAAGAACCGAATCTGACCGAAAATGCGTCACGTTTCATCATACTTTGTCGTACTCCTTAATTGTGCTTAGTTAACATAATGAATTCAATTTTCGTCACATTTTGTCGTATTTACTTTTCATCACATTTTGTCTTATTTTCTTTTCGTCACATTTTGTCGTATTTGCTTATGAAAAAGAAACTAAAAAAAAAATTGGTTTGGTTTTCGTCACATTTTGTCGTATATTCTTATGAACATAAAAAATTAGCCCTCGGAAGTCGCTCCACCAACTTCTAGGTTTCACCACCCGCTTACACAATAAATATAACCAATAAATAAAGCTGGCAAACAAACATAAATATTAAACCCAACAAACATCAATTTTAATAGATATGCAATTTTCATATTAAAGTAAGTATATAGTTAGTAAATAAACAATTTTAATCATATACATTATAGAAGAAAATATTAAATAAACCTAAAGTTAAATAATAAGACCAATTATTCTTACAAAAGAAAAATAAATGAAACTTGAAGATTAGATACTTACTTTGATATTGTTGATAAAGTTTCAAAATTAAGAAAATAGAAAAAAAAAAAAGAATGAACAAACAAATTAGTATTAGATGATAATCAAAACATAAAATAAAAAAATATTGAAAATGAAACACAAAATAAAAAGATGAATACCTTAGAAGAAATCTGTTTTTATAAAAGAATGAAATGGTGAAATGAATGTCAATATATAGAAATAGTAGGGAAGCAATCTGAAATTCGAAAATATCAAATTTGTCACATTTTGTCATATACTGGCCATTAAAATCCAAATTCTAAAATTTCATCATCCCGCCTAAAATTTCATTATCCCGCCTAAAATTTCACTTTTCGTCTTACTTCGCATTTTTCAATTCTTTTCTATTTTTGCCAAAATTCATAGTTGGCAAGCACAACATACAAATTTCACAAATTCAACGTAACTAATTATTTATGAAGTATTATGTAAAGAATTTATCGAAACATTCAAACTTATTACTAATTGGTCAAACAACAAGTTGTTGAGAATAACTAGCTAAATATAGTTAATATATATGGGGGCTATGCAACTATATATTAACTCCTTGAAATGTGCACATAACTTTCTACCATGTTAACGAAAGAACAACTCCTCACAAATAATAATTTCTAGAACACTTCAAACTTTACTACAACCTTTACTACTATTCAACTATTAAACATTTCGTGAACGGATAGATATGATTCTCCTCAAACCACCATCTATTTATAGGCCTAAATTAATTGATCAACAAGTATAACAGAATTCCTGACACCAAGTTTTCAAGTACCAAGTATTACTTTTCTTGGCCACCAAGTAATGTTATTTTCTTTGCCTCCAAGATATCTTTTCTTGATCTATAAGTTTGTATTTGACAATGAGTTCTAACACTCCCCCTCATTGTCAACATTCCTCGTGCGTAGTAACATCCCAAGTGACTTGCGAAATCTTGAAAACTTTGTTGCATGTAAACTCTTTGTAAAGATGTTCTGTGCTTTCTGATCACTGCCTTAACTGCTTCATCTCGACATCTTCAAGTACCTTCTCCCTTAAGAAATGATAATGTACCTCCACATGTTTTGTTCGAGCACAGAAATACCTAATTACCAATAGATTATTACAAGTTGTCACAATGTAATGTGACCCCATCTTCAATTGGTTGATTCAAATCTTTCATTAGTTAAGCTCCACTAAGCACACCTCAAGGCCGCTTACAAGACCCGACCCATACCGGCCTCTCTCCTGCTGTTTGAGAAACCGTAGGTTTGCCCCTTATTACACCACCATGATATAGCCCCGAGCCAAGATTGAACACATATCCAAAGAGTCGAACGACGAGTATCACGATCTCCGCATAACCACATTACAATTAGCTTCCTCACTTTTGCACTCTGCCTTTATCGTAGGAATAGCCTCAATCGTTGCCTTTGACATATCTCGTGATTCGCCTAACCGGCTCAAGATGTGGCCGATTCTCGCATGAACCCGCTTAACAACACCAACCGCAAATATAATATCGTGTCTGAAGAGTCAAGAGATAGACTATCTACTTGATGGAAAACTCAGGATATATGAGTATAACAGCAAATCCATAGATCCAGGATCTTAAAGGGCTTACTATATTATTTAAATACACATAATACAATATATATAAATAACAGTACTTATAATGCAATGGAGTAAATTCCACCAATAAATCCATGAATTTGACTTCCTTCAGCCTCCTTCTCAATATCAATTATTCTCAGTTTTGATCCACACCAGAGAGGCGAATCAAAAAATCGTAGATTTATGTTAGTAAACAAGGCGAACAAAAACTTAAACCCCAAGAATTTCAGAAAACGCCATGGGCGGCTTAGGTTTTTTGATGAAAAAATTATTATTTTTCATGAAAACCCTAAAGCACACTTATATAAAAGCAAGCCAAAACAAACCCCGATAAGCAACCCGCTAAATATTAGCTTGACTCGTTAACTCTATTAGTTCGGGTTAAGACACTAATGAGCGTTAATGAGTTGAACTATTTAATTAGCTTGGCTTAAATAGTAATGAAATCAATATCAATAATCTTTCAAGTTATTGATAAATACTAAAATTATTCAAACCAATTAGGAAATTTATTTAATTGATTCTATTTGTTCAATCAATATTCTACATAAAATGTAGAACCCTTTGTAATTGAGAAATATATTTCTCAATTATACAGCTTTTTAATTTCATACATGAAATATATAATTAATCACATCAGACAAGGACCTTCTGTGCTCGTGATAATAGTAAGTTGTATAATAATAATAATTGATTAATTACTATTATTATAACGACACGAGTAAGATCTGCACCTTCATAACCCCCCCTTTTAAATTATCATGAGAACCCACACTAGTAATATACAATTACTAAGTCAATCAATTGCTCGATAATCACATTTAACTAACTCGGTAAATGAATTGATACACAATTGCCGCAACGGCATAATAAATGAATCACTCATTGATTTCCAACACCCCAGCTGCCCTGGACGATTATCTTACAATCTTTATCACGCGATTCTCTAGTTGTAGGCTAACCATGCTAGTGTTTCTGCCAGCCGAACACCCACAACTTTCTTTTACTCCAGGTATGAACTCGAATAAGCATTTATGACGTCCCATAAACCAATCAAGCATCTCAATCAGGCGAGAGGCCCTGATCTTCCTTAGGTTATCAAGGACGGACAAATCCCCTCCCAATATATCAACATCTATCACACTCACTGTGGTGACCCAACATATGTTTTGGTACTTCGCCATGCATCGGCTCGTGGGTCATAGTCAAAGTACCGAGCTTGTATAAAAAACGTATAGTCATATATCGTAGGTCTAAGAATTGACTAACCTGTAAATTCTAAACAAATATCATAGACACGATATACATATCTTCAGAATTCGCTTCGGGTCATACCACCTCCTACCACTCAGACCGCAGCCAACTGTATCGATCTATTCGCAGGCTAACGTGATCAATCTTGATCACTAATCAAAAAAGATTGTGTTAGTCATATGATGCTTGTCGCCTCTAACTATCAAAGATCCTACCAAGGCCTTTTGGCTAATTTATGTTTCTAGGCTCGAAGAGGCAGAATCAACGCCTACGCAATTCTCCTCTAGAAAAACATAGACTAACCTGTGTGGATTTAACCTTTCAGGCATCATCGAGGATACACTACATGTATATTATATGGTAAAATTTAAACATATAGATATAACAAACAAATATATTAAAATATAAGAAGCAATAATATTCAAATATTTGTTCACATAACACAATAGATACATATCACCCTACCCTTAACTCTAACACCACTGCGACATCCTGCCTAAGACCTACAGTTCGCTAAGCATGCTCATCATGCTTTTGCCCGACTTAGCGGCTTATGAAGGGGTCGGCGATTGGCCTCTGCTTTCTACTTTACATACTTTGACATCACCTCTATCAAACATATTCTAATCAAAGTGATACTTTCAGAGTATACGGCTGACTCATGGATAAGGCTGGGGTTCCTTAGCTGAGCTATTGCCCTAGTATTGTCAGCCAGCAACTCCACTGTCCTCAATGCTAGGTACTACACCAAGTTTGGTCACGAATTTATTTATCCAACATGCTTCTTTACGCTTCGTGACGCTGCATGACGCACTCGATTCTGCGGGCAGAATCGGCAACAAGATCATTGGGAACTCCTCCAAGATACTGCTCCACCGTTGAGACAAAATACATACCCAGACTGGGAACGATAGTCGTCTCTGTCAGTTTGAAAACTGGCGTCGGTGTACCCTGTCACTGCTAACTCTTCATCTCCACCATATACCAAGAAAGCATCTTTAGTTCTTCTTTAGATACTGAAGATGCACTTCATCGCAATCCAAAGGAGCCACTCGATTAGCTTTGCATTCATCAAGTTGCTAATTTTAGTGCATGTGGGCCACACACGTCTAGTGCACAACATGGCATATACAGATATCCTATAGCCGGCTGCAAGGTATGTCATATTCATTCTCGTTCATCTCAAGAGACTAGCAATGGGACACTGTGGCTCGCTTGAGTCAACCCATGTCTCACGGGGAGATTACCCTTCGAATTACTATGTTGAACCTTGCGCACTTATTCACATAAGTATCCCGACAAAGTCCAACGCCTCCCGGCTCGATCTCGTGATCTTGGTTCAAGTATATATTGTGCCGCCTAAGTCTTTCTATCGAGAAACATTTACGCCAATCCTTGACTGAAGTTTAGTAACTCTACATTGTTTTAATGATAAGTATGTCATCTATACAAGACTATAAATGATATATAACTCCCACTTACCTTCTCTTGTATACACAAGATTCTTTTCTCTTCGCTTGATGAAACCAAACTCTTCGATTGATTCATCAAAAAACGTAGATTCCAACCGTGATGCCTACTTTAAGACCATAAATGACTTTGGTAACTTTCAGATACCTTCTTAGGTCTCTTAGGACATGTAAAGTTCTGGAGGTTGTACCATGTAACAATATCTTCTCTAAATTTTCATTCAAGAAAGCAGCTTTACATTCATTTGTCAGGTATTTCATAGTCATGAATACAAAGAATGGCTAAGATTATCCTGATGGATTTAAGCATAGCCAATCAGCGAGTGTGTTTCGCTCTTAGTCCACCCGCGGAACTTTGCTTTCAAAACCTTTCGCTACAAGTCTAGCTTTGAAAAACATCAACGCTCGCCTTTATCATGTTTCTTCTTAAATACCCATTTACATTCATCAGGCGAAGCACTATTTTCGTAATCCATCATGACCAAACCCTGCTGGGTACATGTAATCCATCTCAGACGATAGCTATTTGCCATTTGTCGCCATCCTTGCTATTCATTGCTTTGTAAGAAGTGGACTCGTCACTTTACCGATGAAAGCTTCACCATACCGCTGTTCGTGGCTTATCCCTGCTGATCTCCTGGTGGTTGGTTCTTCCACGCTTCGTGATCGTTAACTGGCCTTTAAGTATATGTACTATTCTTAGGAAAATGATGCTCCTTATGATTAGATGCATCGACATTGACTTATCAAATTGGAGCTTCATCACATGAATTACTTAGTCCTTCGATAAATATTTCTTTTCAAGGATACTCGTTTCTAACAATGAAGATTTTATTCTCTACTTCGTGTATAGTAACCAATGTTTCCCTGATATCCTATGAAATAGCATTTATCAGATTTGGGCGCAAGTTTATCTTTTGTTAATCTCTTAACATAAGCTTCACAACCCCAAATCTTGAGAAAACCCAACTTGAAAATCTTCCCAAACCATAGTTCATGGGGAGTTTTATCTGCCGACTTTGTTGGACATCTGTTTAAGGTAAGTGCCGCGCTTAGAAGTGCATATCCCCGCAAATTAACCGTAGATCGATAGGCCATCATAGATTGAACCATGTCAAGAAGGGTTCGATTTCTTTCGGATGTGCCATTATGTCATGCTCCCTGCTGGAGCGAGTCAGGAAACAATACCATACCTCTAAGACGAGTATCAACTCGTGACTAAATATTCACCCTATCTAATCGAGAATCTTTATTGTCTGTTCAATTGGTTTTGTACTTCATTTTGAATTCCTTGAATTTATCAAAGGACTGTGGTTTGTGTCTCATCGAGACACAACCAGAGGTCTAATGTAATCATCGTAAGAATTTAACGAAGAGTTATAACCTCCTTTCAGGATGTGTTCATTGGCCCACACACACGCTGTATGATCCCTAATAAATCACTTGCCCTTTCTGGCTTAAGCCGCTGAAAGGCATTTGGGTCATTTGTCTGCAAGACTGCACTTATCGCATGATTCATAATCGAAACCTTCTGCTACTCCACCGGAGCGAGTTTCTGACTGCTCGCACGCAGACCTAGTCTCTAATGCCATAGGTATGTTTGGTTTAAGTCAAGAGTTTATTCCCCGCTTTTAAGTTTATGTTATACGACTCATTAATCATGTCTAAAACGTATAGACCATTTTTAAAGCGGAGGCGGTACCAAACACTACCCACTCCCCGATGATCCTAAATTCATCTGGGATCTATTGAAATGAAAACCATCATTATTGAAAAACGTAAATAGAATAATATTCCCGCAACGCAGTA
This sequence comes from Lithospermum erythrorhizon, assembly GCA_019722365.1. NCBI lineage: Eukaryota > Viridiplantae > Streptophyta > Magnoliopsida > Boraginales > Boraginaceae > Lithospermum > Lithospermum erythrorhizon. Next base: position 393,162 of record JADFUC010001147.1, read on the forward strand.
CATAGTAACCGTGATAAGTTCAAAACAAGGCCCGTGGCAAAATTTAAACTAATGGATACCGCAGTGCCTGCAACCTTCGTACATTTCCCACACGCAGATCCATTTCCCTCTTTTCAGTCTTCTACTTGACTTGAGTTCCTCAGATATTACTGACAAATATGAGAACCACAAATCCAGTTGCTTAGCACCCACTTAAGTAGAATGAGAAGCTGCATAAATTTCAATAACATACATACCTCAGAAGCCGAGCGGTCGTGAGACCATTCTTCCTATCATCTCAGGAACTCTCCTGAGGTCGACTTCCAAAGGACCTAAAGCTCTCGCAATAATGACACTTGTCATCCTTCCTAGCTCCTCCCTTCAAAGAACCTTGGGATTACTAGGAACCCTTGGCCTTGCCGTAAACTTCTTTCTTCTTCTAACCGCTGCTTGGGACTAATCTGTGTTCATCTCACAAGATTGTGATCATCTTACGCAGCTTCGCTTGTAGACAACTCAAACTTGCGGATATTGGAAGTTCATGACAAACTGAGAGAATTGTCCGAAGGACTTCATGATGAGATCCACAAACCGCTTTTGGAGACACCGGGTGCCTGTATGCCAGTCGATCGACCAAGCCAATCATTTAATGACAGGTTGCGGGTCTGGGTCTGCTCCTTGAAGCCATATCCACGGTAGCGCAGACAAGGTTATATTCTCGCTTAGCTTCCTTTCGAATACCTCAAGCGTATATGTCATATGCTGCCACCTTTCATATTGAACTGAACGGTTCCATATTGGCAAGTACCAGACATTGACATCCACAACATCGACTTGTGCTTTTTTGGTGATCCCTTTTCCCGATGAGTAATTAATAATAGGTTTCTCGCAAGAACCCTATCGTTTCAAGATGTATTCAGCCCCTCTTTCTTGAGAATGATTCTCAAGCCTGACCACTCAATAAAATTAGTTATCTAATTTTGCACTTCATGTTGTCGGGCCAGCCTCTAGGAGCAAAGAATAGGTAGCCATATTAATTCTACAAGAATAAGTAAATAAAATAACACCGTAAGAAACTATCATGCTAAACACTTACAAATAAATTGTAAAAGTAAATACTAATAATTCACAAATCTCACTAAATATATTAGTAGTCAAGATCTATTATACTTAAATTAAACGGCAACACCGCAGGTTAAGGTTTTGAATCCAAAGATACAGTAGGTTAACAACCAATAAGTGTAGAACCACACAACTTCAGGTCACTAGCACTTACAAGACGCACCAACATTTGTATCTTCGAAACCGGTTACATACCACCAAACCAGTGTTACTTGGATTGGATCATCCTCAAAGCCCACAACGCTTTGTGGAACCACTTCAACATGATCCATTGTCATATCAATGCAACATTGTAACAATCTCGCCATCACGGTGCGCTTCCACCGATGCAATTGATTGCACAATGAAAATTGGCTTGATACTTTGCTTAAAATTTTAATTGGTAGATTGATATTACTTTGTTTTCATTTACTCATGCATACTAGCTCATAATCGCTAAATACATGCAACATGAAAAATAAAACAAGTAATGCACATTCAAGAGATATACGATATGGCCCCTAGAACCTATTACAAGTATTTATCAAATACTAACATAAGTCTTAATTCTTGTATCTTGTACTTCTGGATCCAACCGAGTCCACCAAGTACCACCACCGTGAAATGATCTTCAATATCTTCACTTGCAATATTTATATACTAACTCAGCCTGTATTACCAGCAAGTCATTGTGGGTAAAACAATAAATAAATAAATACAAGAAAATACGAATTTAAGGTCATTTACAACATTGGCTTGTTCGCAGGATCGAAAATAAATAAACGGGCCATATCTATATACCTCCATTCCAATCACTACAAAATATAGGCACTCTTTATTAAATCATATAAATGAACTTAATAAATATTTTAAATGGAATTAGCAATGCATGTTTGTAATTATCAAAATTAATTAACTACGTAATTACACATATTAAAAATTAATTAATATAAACTCAATTATCATATTATGTCAATTAATAATTATTACCAATAATTATTAACCATATACATATTGTAGTAGTAAATATTTATCACAAATATATTCTAAAATATATTATAGTGAACAAATACCATAATCATATATCACTTTTTAAATTAATTTAAAAAAGATATAATATAAAAGGAAATTAATTAATTGTCACATAATTAATTACAATCAATTAGGTGATTAAAATGACAAATAATCAATAAAACCGAAATATAACTAGTCCCATAATTTAGAAAATCGAATAGCGAATAAATTCACTGTGATTTTCCAAAATTAAGGCACGCCATGATGGGCTCGATCTATCAATTCAAGATGGCCGACCGCCGACACCGGGTCGCCGTAGGTCGCCGTCCGCCATCATTTTGGTAATAAAATATTCGATCCGACACCGACGCCACCAGGTCGCCGGAAGTCGGTCGGCCGATTTATGGTAATAATCCCATATTTAACTCGGTTTTCAGATGACTTAATTTGTTTGTAAATTGTTTAGGAGGCTTTCAAAAATTTTCGTAAAATTTATGAAATTCAACACATTAAACTTCATAATTTTCTTGAACAAATCCCACCGGGTCGCTCATTAAAATAAATTTTCTTATATTTAATTATTAATTAAATGTTCAAAAATCTCAAATTGTTTTGAGACACCTAGGAAAATCCGAAATTTAAATTTACGAGATCTTTAACGTGGTTATCTGGGTTCCACTTACAAATTTTCTACACCAAACACATTTTTACAAACTGCTTTTGAAACAAACCAATTAAATCGCTATTTAATTTATGAAACAAAATCCATGTTAACAAAATATGATAATACATCATCATAAACTTGTAACACATGTGTAAATCAATAATCAAGAATATGGTAATTTATTCTCATCATATATTTATCAATTAAATATATGAACAAGAATTAATCAAATAAAATTGATAAAAACAAAACAAGCATTAAAATAAACAATGAAAAGCACCTTTAATTTGGCTCATGATGCCACTGATGGAAAAATCTATGGATATATGAGAGCAATACAAGTCCATAGATCCGTGGATCTTAAAGCGCACCATTATTTAAAAAATACACATAATATAATATAAATAATGAGTACTTACAATGCAATGGAGGCTCCCACCAATAAATTACACGTCATAGAATTTGACTTCCCTTCAAATTTCCTTTGTTGTAATATCAATCGTAGTGATATCCTAGTTGATCCACACCAGAGGTTGAATCAAGAACGGATTTACGTTTAGTAAACAAAGGGATTTAACAAACTAAAAACCCCAAGAATTTTCGGGACAAAATCATGTGGGTGGTTTTTTAGGTTTCTTTTGAAAAAATTATTATTAATTTTTCATGAAAACCCTTAAAGCAACTTATATAGGGTTAGTTAAAAACAAAACCCATAAGCAACCCGTTAAGTATTAGTTGACTGCTAACTCTATTAGTTCAAGACACTAATGAAGTTGTTAATTAGTTGAACTATTTAATTAGCTTAATTAAATAGTAATGAGTCAATATCAATAATCTTTCAAGTTATTGATAACACTAATTATTCTAACCAATTAAATAACTATTTAATTGATTCTATTTGTTCAATCGATATTCTCTACATAAAATGTAGAATCTGTAATCGAGAAAATACTTCAATTATATAGTTCTTTAATTTCATACATGAAATATAACTCAACGCCATCAGATGCGGCGACCTTCTAGGCTCAGATAGTAAGTTGTATAATAATAATTGACCAATTACTATTATTATAACGATTAACGAAGAAGACTCAAAGAATCGCCATAACCCCTTAAATTATCATGAGAACCCACATTAGTAATATACAATTACTAAGTTGAACACTAACTTCTGATAATCACATTTAACCCAATTGGTAAATGAATTAATACACAATTGTCGCAACGTAAGATAATAAAATCTTAATCACTACTGATTTCCAACACTACTATCTAATCGATACATCGTTGTATCCTCCAAGTCTTTTCGGCTATCGAGCAGCCACAACTTCAAGTTTGGATCCATTGATAAGTAGGTTGGTTTACACTCAGCTAGCCCAAACTTTTGAAGTATCTCCGCATACTGCTGGACCAAACAATGCCTCCGTCGGTTCTTTACCAATCCTAAAAAGTTATTCAATTCTCCAAGCTCCTTCCATTTGAAATCTAACCTACGTATTTTCCATTAAAACCGTTGTATTTCATCTATGTCATTCCAAGAATGATTATTCGTCCACATATGTACAAGAACAACCAATAGTTTGCTCTTCGCCACTTAACAAGCTTGAATCTGCCGCTAACATGATACCCACTCGACTGTGAACCTACAATCTTCCCATACCGCAATCTTCCCGTACTCATGCAATCTTCCGCACCATGCAAGATAAGTTCGTCGGGAGCAACATGATACCCACAACATTCGTGAGACATATGTTCTGTTTGTATTGGGATCACAACATCTCCACCCTTTCTTCTATTCGTCGTATCCCACAAAGATGCAGCGGATTGCCTTCTTGTCAAACTTACTTCGGTGTTCATCAACTATAAACACATAACACACACATCCAAATACTCGGAAGTAATTGACAGTTGGCATGACATTTTTCAACCTCTCAAAGGGTGAGACAAATCCTAGTCTCAGTTGTGGTAGCTTGTTGGTGATATAGACTCACGATTCATGTATTCTTCCAAAATCTTACATCCATATTTTTGGTACGTAAGACTTCAAGATGTCTCCGTTTAGGTGGTGATTCTTCTTCACACTGCTTTTGTTGTGGGTATTTTCACAAGTGAGTTGCTCCACATTACATTCCTTCAAATAGTTAGTAAACTCCTTTGAAGTGTATTCACCTCCATTATCAGTACGAAGACATTTTATCTTCTTCCCCAACTCACGTTCCACCATATCTTTGAATTCTTTGAATTTCTCAAAAGCCTCGCTTTTATCCTTCAAGAAATACACCCACACATATCTTGAGTAGTCATCAATGAAAGTTATCATATAATGATAACCACAAGTTGATGGTCGCTCAATCTGCCCAAAGAATCCGAGTTGACCAGCCCAATGGCTCCTTAGTCAGAACTTTGACTCCTTATAAGGAAGTCATGTTTTGCCATATTGACATCCTACACATACGATAAAGTCATTATGACTTCAAGTTGTGGAAGTCCTTTCAAAGATCGACTTTTGTATCATGATTCACTTCCTTATAATCGATATTGCCCGAAAGCTCGTATACAAGTCGCCAAGATCACTACGCCCGGTTTTATTTACATATGTCGCTGACGACATCACATGATAGACAATGTCTATTCTTCTTCCTTCCATTACTAGTGTTCCAGTGACCTTCAAATTTGCATACACTTTTACATCGCCCTGACCGAAGATGACATAGTTACTAAGGTTCTCAAGCCGGGACACCGACAACAAGTTCTTTTCTTCATCCTCGAGACACGAGTAAACATTCGGAGTTGAACTGATGAAAATTCATTTTAACAAAAGTTTCTTTCTTTGATTTGGCTAAATCGAACCCTCTCTAATACCAATTGTTGAGAATAACTAGCTAAATATAGTTGATATATATAAAATACGCAACTATATATCAACCTTGAATGTGGGCAAAATAACTTTCAATATATTAATGGAAAAGAACAACTCACAAAATAACAATTTCTAGAACACTTCAAACTTACTACAACCTTACTACTATTTGACTCTTAAATATTTTGATGGATGGATGATGATTCTCCCAAATCCACCATCTATTTATAGGCCTAAATTACTTGATCAACAAGACAACTAGAATTGTAAAACTTGGCCACCAAGTAATATTGATTTTCTTGGCCACCAAGTAATGTTATTTTCTTTGCCTCCAAGATATCTTTTCTTGATCATCAAGTTTGTATTCACAACGAAGTTCTAACACGCGTAAAAATCGAGAAATCTTTATCAACAGAAAGTATGATGAAATATGACGAAACCAAGTATTTTTATCATACTTTGTCGATAATTTATTTGACAAAGTACTTATTTAAATATTTTGGCTCACATAGCAGGTTAGTAAAGATTTTCATTTATTTGTTGGACACTAGCACAATTTGAGTAATTCAAGAAACTCTTTGCATAGTACTTCATAAAGAGTTAATTGTGTTTTATTTGTGGAATTCATGTATATTGTCAATATATGATATGAACGATGTATTAGTATCGAGTTCTAATATGATGTACTGACGTAATACATGAATTCAACAAATGCAACACAACTAATTATTTATGAAGTATTATGTAAAAAATTTATCGAAACATTCAAATTTATTACTAATTGGTCAAACAACAAGGTAAAATAGAGAAATCTTTATCAACATATATGACGAACCACCTTTGTCGCATAATTTAGACAGTATCATAATTGTTTGTTTCGGCCATATTTCGTCATATATGTTAGTAAAGATTTCTCATGTTTTACCTTGTTGTTTGACTAATTAGTAATGAATTTGAATAATTCAATAAACTCTTTACATAGTATTTCATAAAGAGTTAGTTGTGTTGCATTTATGGAATTCATGTATATTGTCAATATATGATATGAAGGATGTATTAGTATCAAGTTCTAACATGATGTACTGATGTAATACATGAATTTTACAAATGCAACACAACTAATTATTTATGAAGTATTATGTAAAGAATTTATTAAAGCATTATTACTAATTGGTCAAATAACGAGGTAAAATAGATTAATGTTTATCAACATATATGACAAAATATGACCTAAATCCAGTTTTGCCTACCTCTTTTCATCTAATTTATGGCAAAGCAATTGTTAGTCATATCACACATATGTTGATAAATATTTCATTTACCTTTGTTTGACGAATTAGTAATGAATTTTGATTTAACTAACAAACCTTTTACATAGTACTTCCTATTAAGAGTCAGGTTGCATTTTATGTAGTTCGTAATACATCAATATATGATAGAGTTTTAATATGATGTAATCGACGCACATGAATTCCACAAATGCAACACAACTAATTGTTTATGAAGTATTACAGCAAAGAGTTTCTAAATCATTCAAATTTTGCTACTTATTTGGCCAAACAACGGTGAAAATGTAGAAATCTTATCAACATATACTTTTAATTTTGAAACCAATTTTTGTCATATTTCTTTGTCGATAATTTAGGATAAAAGTATGATTAAGTTGCTTAACTGGCCATATTTCACAGATATAGGTATATTGCAAAAGAATTATTTTTTATTTTAATTTTAAAACTACTTAATTAATGAGAATTATATTTGTTTAATTAGAAATGTCCTAATTTGTGACAAAGTACGATATAAGTTGCTTGTCATTATTATTGCCTTTATATAGTATTGTAAAATAATTAATTACTTTTATTTAGTTTTAAACTTCATGATTAATGAAAATTAAGCTTGTTTAGTTAAAGAAGTTCGTAATTACTAAAAAACTAAAGACGGCGCGACGAAGAAGGAAAGAATTTAATTTCTCTTTTTTTAACTAAAGTATACGACAAAATATGACATATTTAATTAGTTTGTCGTATTTCGTTCGTAATTTTTAATCTGAATGGCCAAAACTGCTCCAGCTCTTAAAATCGTCATCCTTCGTCATATAAACTCATACGACAAATGTGGGATTCAACATTTTTTAGCTGATTTCAATAGTGTCAACCCCACCCACCATCGAATATGTTCTTCTTGTAAGCGTCATGATTTTGGATAAATCAAAATCTACCACCACCTGATATATATACAAATCCTACATGTTTAATGAACAAATAATCTTCACCTTTTTAAACACACCCTTTTTGGTAAGAAAAACTTAAATCATGTTATTTATACCAGTGGCTCAGGGTAGGGGATGGAATAGGGCGGAGGTTGGGGCTGAGAAATGAAATTTTAATTTTGTTATTTATTACAATAATGTTTTAGTTCTATTTAAAGAGGGCCCATTATTTCGTTATTTCAAAATTGGCCACAAAATATGATAGTTATGGAACGAAATCACAATTTGTTCTTATGTCAGGGGTAATTTGAAAATATTTTCAATTTAAGGGACAATTTGAGAAATACAAAAGTTTAAATCCATTAAATGATAACATCATGATAGCTTGAGGGGCTAAAGGAAATTAAGCTGAAGATTTTTCTCATTTTTGAAGATGTCGTGTCCAAAGTAAAATAAAGGTTATATTCATAAATAAAAAGAATGTTATACCCAAAATGAAACATAAAAATAATTGTCATGAAATTGGTCTTATATAACTTGTTTTAGCGACTTCAACTTTGTTTTTTCCCTTTATGTGGTTAGAGTTTATAAATGATACTTCCTCCATCACACAAAGTATCGGGTTCATTTTATTTTTCACTTTTCATAATCAATTTTCGATAAAGAATATTGTTGCTGTTATAATATTTTAAGAAAAAATATATCAATAATAAATAAAAATTAAATTCTTTCATCGATATATTTATCAACACAAAAAATTTATCTACGGTCAAAGTTCAACTCAAAAAGTGAAAAGTCAAAGTATAATTTTTACGATGTAGAAGATATTTTAATATATAATAAGGATGTATTTCATCTATTGCTATATTTTATTTTAAATAGATTGATATATATTTATGAATGATATGTTGTATAATAGTGAGCCATATATGTACGAATATATTTTACGAAGTTGTTAACATTTGAACATTCGAGATTATTGTAAATCATAAGATTGTTTTTAATAGTCTAAATAATATTACTCCGTATTAACTTTGTCATGGTTATAGGAAGAATCTATATATAGCCCAACATCTATCGTATCACATTATAGAAACATAAAAGGATTATTGATATACACGATCCTTTATTTTAACTATGTATACATCCATTATATTCTACTGACATACAGGTCTTGAATATAAAATGAAATGACCATCAATTTAACTCATAAAGAAGTTGGTCGAGTTAATTTGGGTATTAGGTAAAACATAATCGTGAGGTCATGGGTTCGATTCCTCATACCAACAACAACGGTCGAGTATGTCGCGGGGCTTGCGCAATGTGATTTCTTATCACAATTGTAGTTGTAGTCTATTCTGTAGGTTGAAATTCTTAAATATTATTCGAAAGGTAAGCATTTATATGAGAGATAAAAAAGAAGAAGAAAAGAAATGACCATCGATTTGCATCACTTAAATCTATAAATAAACATTTTATGTAGAAAAATACAATATTTAACAATAATAATTTATTGAATTTTTTTTATCATTTGATAAAGAGGTAGGGTATACAGAAAGATGTAGGGTATACAGAAAGTAAGTCTAGGCCATGCATTATTTACGATAAAACAAAAAAGTTATTGGAAATAAATAAAGAAATATAATTATATGAATATACTATAATTATGAATACTCTACCTCTAAATATATAATTAATGGTGAAACCCCTCTAAATTACTATTACAGTACATGATACAAAACTAACACAACCTTATACAAAACACTTTAGAAGGCATCATAGCATACCAAGAACATCAATCTCAGAAGGATCATAGAGAAGATCCAGAGGAAACATGAACTGCTCTTCAAGAAAACTCTGTTCTTGGGAGCTGAAAATCCCATCAAGATGCTCAGATAAACACTCGGAGCTACTAGCAGAAGGAGACTCTCTGGGTGATTTATCCTCTTGCTTCACACCTAATGAGCTCAACCCTTTATCAAATCCATCAGAAACACCCCCAAAATATTTTATCCCAACACCATCTTCTTGATTATTATTATTATCCTCCATCATCAATCTGGCAATATCAGAGTCCCTCCCTGTGAGTTCTTGAACAAGTGTCCTAAATTGTGATGCACTAGTCTGCACCTTTATGGGGGTAGATATATACACTACTTTCACAGAACTTTGTTGCTTCCTCTTCCCTTTGCTTCTGCTAATTGATTTTGGAACAACTCTTTGGATTTCCATTTTTTGCATTAAAAAACAAAGCGGGTATGTAGTTTTTTTTGTCAGCTGAAAATGAGGAAAGGGGGGAGTTTAAATAGAACATCTCGTGTGGAAAATAAATTAAAATATTGGGTGTTTCTTGGAATGAGATAAGATTGATTTATTATGGGTGAGTTAGTGAAAATGATGTTTTCTGGATTGAATAACGAGAAGGTCAGAGGAAATGGGAAGTTTTCTCAATATAATGATTTATATCATCTCCCACACTTTTATGACATTCTTTAATACACTTTTAAATTTATCACGAATGTCATTATTTATTTTCATATTTGAACTCAAATATTTTATACTATAAATTTTGGATATAATAAACAGAAGGAATCAAAATATATTTTTATACTAATTGTAATTTTTATTTAAAAATATCACCTATATTATCACAAGGATAAGGATAAATTAAAATGTTAATTTTTTTCTTAGTTGATTTCATTATTTAGTATGAATACTACATTAAAAAGAGTAAAATATAAATTTGAATTTTTAAATAAATAAAATTGATTTATATATATAATTAATTGTGACACAATTTAAACATACAGTGTAATTAAATTATTATATAAAATATAATATAATTACAAATTAAACTCTAGAAATAATGTTTTACTTGCATGACCCGGAAATGGAAAGATTTTTTGCTGACGAGATTAGTGGCCTAGAATGTGACTCGTAGGTAGTAGTAATATAACAACGTGCGCAGCCTTGGGAGACTTCGGGCGAAGAATGCTATTTAATTACTCCGTAGAAAATATAAGAGGGGGAGGGAGGGGTAGATTTGCATCCGTCTCAATAATTGAATTACGAGATTAAAAGTCGGGTGCCAAGATAGGGAGAGAAGCAAGGAATTAAGAATATATAAGAGAGTCAATGGATCTAATAAAATAATGACTGGTATAATTACAAATAAAATTACAAAGAAATTTTCAACATCAATTATACTACTTTCGGAAATTATACTGTAATATTTGTATCAATTTCGATGATTAATTTATAACATTATAAATATCTTAGAATAATTGCAACTTGATTTCATTATTTATTATCAAATTAACAATTACCTCATTGTTAGGATATTACATTTTGAACTAATTTTTTTATAGATATTAATTTATTATTAGTTATCGATTGCAGTCGAAAGTAAAATTGATAAAGTGATTTTAAATTTTTTTTGGAATTACTAGTATAATATATTGACTGTAAATACTTATTAAAACTTAAAATAAATAAATGATCATCAAAATTTATTGATAATTTTGTTGATATGTGATGTTTCTTCGCTTTACCTTATTGCAATAAAATTTCTTTGTATCCATTACCTCTAATAAATCTCGTATTTAAATTGATAGTTGTGTTATTTATGAGGCCGGTCACGATTATAATGAAAAAATTGTGATGCACCAACATACATCCGTTACTAATTCATTATAAATATTCCCCTCATAGATTGTTACCACAAGATATAAGAGATCAATAATGAATGATGTAATTGGTGATGAGCTTTTTTTTTAAGGGTGATTTCGTGGCATACCGTCCATTATTACTTCAAAATATACTCCATTTTTAAGTCACGCAAACTCATTACTAAACTGTTATTGATTTGTAAATAATTGTAATAGACACACACGTTCATATCAAAGTCACATTCTAGGTAATAGACACACGTCCATTACTTCAAAATATACCATTTTAAGTCTACATTTACCCATAATAATAATGATGATTGAGTTGGTTGAATAGGTAAACTTATGATCGAAAAATCATGAATTTAATTCTTCATATATTTTTCGATCAAATTACATCATCGAACTGCTAGTATAATTTAAGCGGTTATCTGCCGGTTGCAAACTATTATGCTTAACCCGTTATCAAAGGACTAGTTACTCGTTTCTAACATTACTAGATTTAATACAAATGTTGACTAAAGGTTACTCATTCTAAAGTACATTAGGAAAGAAATACTTGTAGTAAAACATAAAATCAATTCAAAATGTAAAAATACTTGAGACTTGAGTAAATTGTGTAACACGCTTTCATGCAGCAAGTCGTTTACTCGCCGGTCTTAGGATCACGTGGGTATTTGCCTCAAGATAAAATGATCGAAGTGTGGCGTAGAAAGCAGCTCAGCGCCACGGCGAATAGATCTGAGGCTTATACGCCCGTACTATCGCCTCAGAAACCCATATCGAAACTCTCAAAACAAAACATCAAAAATTCCTCATCCTATTTTGAAAATAATTGAAACACACATATAATGTTATGAAAAAATATGTAACTTCCAAATGTCATTAGGACTCATTAAATAGTATTCAAAACCACTAATAATAGTCATAAGTTACACTAATGACATTTAATCTCATAGGAAGTTACAAAACCAACAATTGAATGCTCCAGCACAATAGAATAATTTATATGTGCAATAACAAATTCGGTTAAGCTAAAATAACATGTGGAATCGTACAATAGTACAAATTGACATTTGTAATATAATTGGGTAAATACATTCGCCCCACTTTACCCAATCTTAAATCTAGAATTAATTTATGCTCTTTGCCTTATGCTCGCTCGCCAAATTAAACCAATTCACAGGATGTCAATTTTACATTTAAATATTAAATCATATACCAATGATTTTCCAACAATTCCTCTAGTAATATATATTACTAAATCGATAAGCAATATTACTGCATGTGATTAACACCATTAATTTGCTTTACATGTACTCATCATGATTACGAATTTACTTTGAGCTCCTATAAAGATTTTTATAGGCTTCCAATACCCCCTGTAAATTTAAAGGGAGCTAATATCCTTTTATAAATTTATAAATCAAGTACTAATTAATCTGAAATGTACTTACAATTAATTAAAATTAATACGAACATTAGTCATAGAGAAATTGTTGGTTTATGTACAATAACCTATGTCGTGAAAGATCTTCTTATAAAAAATGATGAAACGATCGCCATTAAGCGTCCGAAGCCCGCGCCTTAAGATCTTGAGGAGGGATAAATCGCGGGATGTCATGCTTGATCGAGGAGGCTTAGACTTCGCACCCAAACCAGCACAATGCGAGATCTGCTTCATTGACTCGAAACCACAACTGCGTGAAGAGATTAAGTCTTTGGTCTTGCTTATTTCAATTTCTTTCTACCAAATTGGTATCTTAAAAGTGGCTTGAAGATCTTGTGTCGTGAAAGATCTTCCAGAAATGATTAGCCATTAGCTAGTCAATGATATAAACTATGATATAAATGAGAATGTCGAATAGCGCAGTAGTTAGAAAGATGCTTGTGGCTTAAGTCACCGGGTTGATTTCAATTGTAAGGGGCGGTGGGTGGTTTAAAAAAAAAAAAAAAACCTAATAAATATAAACTATGATATCATATATACGTCATTAACTGAGATGTCATTTTCTTCCATTGTCTTGTTGTACATTTAAGAAACTAATTAAATGCCATACAATGAGTTGCACCATGAAATTTCTCAGCAAAAACTATGCTTCTGGAAGGGCCACTCACTCTTGCTTTGTCTCCTCTACTGGAACAAAATATTGAAATGCTATGAAATTAATACTTACAAAGTAAGCATCTAAGACCAAATTAATAAATAAATTCTGCTCGTTTTTCCGAACTCGAAAAATCTCGGTGATTCACTTTCGTTTTTTTTAAAAATTTATTAATCTTTGAGCTTTTGGGGTTTATTGATTTAGGTATTGGACAAACTAATTTGGGCCTAATGGCTAATAGATAAAAAAGAGGAGAGGGTATTATATTGGATCAGAGGAGGGATTGTGGATCAAGATTATATATATATATATTTTAGAGCATTATATATATATTTAGGTGAATCGAGCCGAGGCAACTTTTGAATAGCTAGAAGCTCAGTCTCACGAATATCAAATGTCAATTTCCATTTCTACGTTTGATCTACTTAGTCGAGCGTGAATCGAACAATTTCGGCCAGGTCGTCAGGAATCGAGCAGAACTTCGGGCTCGTTACAACCTGTCATTGTGTAGGATCTACCTTTAGTGACTTTTAGTCTACCGTTAACATGTCTATGAATGCGATCAATAAGAGAAAAAAAACTTATTGGGTTTGACAACATTTTGGGTTCGACCGTAAAAAACAATTGACAATTTGTATGACATGTAGGAAAGTTTTATATTGGAAGGCGGGTGGGAGAAAGGAGGAATCAGTTATTTAACTAGACACTTAGGTTGGCATAAGATTACTAAGGATATATAGTAGTGCCGGTGATGTGCATGGATTAATTAACCCTAAACCAGTTTGACTCTTCTTTTTAATGGCATGCATGCTTTAGGTTGGAGTCCATGACATCTGTAATTGGCATGGGTTGCTTTTCACTCATTAACATAACGGGTCGTTAACCTCTAGGCTAAAAGCATCAAGCATATATACTACATTGCAGACTTATGTTTTAGATATTTTAGAAATGATAAACTCTTCTTTATGCAATTCTTTCATAATTTCTTTGAAATTTTTGTTTGACTAATCTCATTGATAATTTTATGATTTTGATATAATATATGTAACAAGTCATTTGATGAGTGATAAGGATTGAGTATTATAAAGGAGACTTACATATTTTAGATTAATTGCTAAAAATAACAACATTCATATTATTGAGGATATAGTTGGATGTTTTAATGAATATTAATGTTTGAATAAAATTATTTTGATTTCGTCTGATAATGTATTGACTAATAATATTTATAATGAAAAACATAAAATGAATTGTAAACCAAAATTTGAAGAAATTGTTTATGTTCGATGGTCATGTCATGTTCTCTAATTAGCTATTAAGGATGAAATTGTTATTGTTTGACATGAGTTTATTTCATCGTCCTATTGGAAATAAATAAATAAAATAAAAACCGAAAATATAATTCTTAGACCATCTCTAACAGGAAGTCAAAGTTTAACACCCTTTTTCTTGTCACATCAGATTTTTCACTTTCTGTTTCATTCAATAACACCCCAAACAACAACTAGGTATTCATATACATTTTCACATTTTCTTTCATCATATCACTCAATTTCGATTTTTGTTGTAACAAAAAAATACAAACTCTGGCTCTATTTATAGATCTTGAAAAATAAAAAATATTGATGAAAAAAATTAATTTTGAATCATTATTTGACCAAAAAAACTATTTTAAAAATCAAAATGATAACTTTTCAATAGCGGGTCGTAATAAGTATGACAAATTACGTTCCAACATTGATCAATTGTAAG
Organism: Lithospermum erythrorhizon; assembly: GCA_019722365.1. Taxonomy (NCBI): domain Eukaryota; kingdom Viridiplantae; phylum Streptophyta; class Magnoliopsida; order Boraginales; family Boraginaceae; genus Lithospermum; species Lithospermum erythrorhizon. The sequence continues at coordinate 408,514 of JADFUC010001147.1, forward strand.
ATGAATGCATAGAATGCAATTTTATTTTGACGAACAAATTTAAAATTTTATTGGAGATTATGCATAGTCAAACCTCCATAACATTTAGGGATGGATGAGTAATTGTTTTGAGATTAAATAGAAATTGTTATGAGAACTAGTGGTTTTTATTATTTATTGACCCGTACGAATGGTCAAATTGTTTCTATGGAATCGTTTAACGGGTACCCGTTTGTGCCTAACGCGCATCCGCTTCATCATAAGGGCAAGTTTCAATCAAATCCAACAACTATTTTGGGACAAACGAGTGGCCATTTAATCCCAACAGCTAGTTTCTAATTTGTCATGTCTTTATAAATACTATGTATTTTAACAAATGTGTATACATTGAGATTATGCGTGTAGCTGTTGAGATGAGGCGCGTAGTCGTTGAGATCAGGCGGATGGGAGTTGAGATTAGGCGGGTGATCGGTTTATGCAATATGGCTGGGGCCATATAATAAACGACACCCGTTGAAGTGTTAAGCATATACCTGTTAATCTATTGCAGAAATAAAATTTGACCATCGTTATGCCTTTGTAAATAGGAAACCACTTCTTCACTTCTTACAATTTGATATTGATTCAAGTTCATCATATGGATACATTGTAATTATTGGAATTAATGGATGATTAATGACTATCACAAGTCTATCAGCTTGCTGTAAAAATTTCGAGGCAGCCATTGTCGATCAGCGGATATATTTTATTGATGGCTATGATCAAATAAGCGAAGCAGAAAAAATGATTTGGTTTGTGGTTTGGATTCGCTCCATGCTAATAATAGGTATGTTTATTGATAATAGAATTCAAGATTACAATCTTCAAACTTCTACCTCTTGACCCTAAATTAGCTAACTATTGTATTAACCGAATCAATGTAATATTTCTTAAATGGCTTGATTAAAACTCTTATGTATAAGCGGGGTGTCACAATCATTGGAAACACGATATGCGATATCCTAGTCGACTAATAACTTCGTAATCCTAGTTAGTTCCGAACTCTTTCCTCCGTATGAACTCTTACATTGAAGCTTGATGGAGTAAAGGCTCTTGAATGTTTCACGATACTCGTTCGACCGTAGCAAGCGAGAAACAACCAACCGATAATTCTGAATTGTTCTTACCCGTTTACAATACAAAAGTTTCTTTTAAATACAAACACTTTGCCATTATACTTTTATTCGCTTTTGAGTTATGCTACAATCATTTCTTGTAGATTAAGGAAATGAAAAAGTAATCAAAAAATGCGTTAGAAAATGTAGAATGATAATTAATTAAGCCTTATAATTGATTGATTTGATAATTTAGTAACAAAAAGTAGACAAAAATACATTGAAAATGTAATTATAATTTTCTATCTTTAAGCAAAAGTAATTTAAAATAAAAAATTGATACAAAAACCGAAATAAATAGAAGCTTGAAGAGTATTAAAAATTACTCATTTATCCTATTTAATACATGTAAAATGATGAGAATCGAGAGATGCAAAACATTTGAAATTAAATCACTGCTTGGCTAAAGGCATTCGATGTTCTCATTTCCCTCTATTTAAAACAGAAGATAAACATGCTGGTAACGGGATTAACGGGGCACCCGCTGAGGCCCGATACAAGGCAGGAACAGGGCCCAGCCTTTTAAACAGACTGAAGTGACTAAGCGGGCCGGTTCCTCATCATATACATGTATTTTTACATTTGGAGGCTCCAACAAATTGGAGGCATAATTTGAGATACAAAATCACTAATTCCAACTTTATTAATAATCTATAGTCCGTTTGTAAATTAAGTGGAAAAACGAATGTGGAAGAGCTGAGTTATTGATACAGCTCTTTCTCTTCGTTTTTACAATAATTAAGATATTGGGTATATGATAAATTGATAATCACCTACAAGATTACATTTTTATTATTTCTTAGTTAAGATCTGCAAACCCCAGATCAATAAAACTACCCAACTATTCAATTAATAATTTGGGTTCTTCAAAATGGAAAGAATAAGGTTGTAGGGTGCAATTTTTTATAGACTAACTATAGGGGCGTAGGAGAGCAGTCGCCCCTAAATTTTTTAAAATAAATTTTTACTTTTAAAAATTTGAATTTTATCATTTATTTATTTAAAAGTTAAGTTGTTTGTTCTAAATTTATATATTTTCTTCATTTGTATAATACGGAGTATTAGTTTATTTGTTCCTTGTATAAACTTTCTTTTTCCGCCACTGTTAAGATGAAGGAGTTGATAGGGAGGCCAGGTAGCTTGGTTGGGTTTTTGCTGAGAATTGGGCAATGTTTGTTTGCAGCTGCTTCCATTGGGGTGATGGTTTCTGCTTCTGGCTTCTCTAACTACACTGCTTTCTGGTACTTTTCAATCACACTATTTTCCGATATTCGGACTTTGTCATTACAAGGACACGAATTTAGACCTCGTTATTGCTAGTAATATTTTGTCCATTTTATTGTTGGAGATAATATAAATAAGATATAAGATTTGACATGACAATAGTTAGCTAAACAAAAACATTCAGTTAGTTCAAATGTGGTTGCACAAACTAACTTAATAAGTCCTATGCTAATGAATATCTGCAATTGATAAATGCTAGTGAAGATATCTTAGCTTATATGTTTATGTTATGTTGCTCTTTTGATTATTTATGATTTTTCTTGTTTTGGGTGTCTTTCATGACTGGAGTTCATTAAGTTACCATACATGATACATGTACTCATCTTTTGGAACATGTGGTAATCCATCTAAAACTTGCTAATTCTGGTGCTAAAGTTTCAATCAAATTTAAGTATCACTGCGTTACAATTTGGAGTACTGTATGTTATCTGCGTTTTGTTTAAGTACTTGTAAAGAACTCCGTATTTGTTTGGCGAGGTAGCTCAATATGCTAATAGCTTTTCTACATGTTTCTTGCATCTTGGTTGTTTACCATACTAAGACACTAATAGCTTTATGCTAAATTGAATGCATTATGGTAATCTCGTTAGCCATTGTAAGAGCACAAACATGTAAGAGTTAAAACAAATAGTAACTCCCAATTATCCTTCTATGCAATATTTTTTTCCTTAAATGTTGTATATTTGGAACAAAGATGGATGAAGGAGCTGAAAATGCTGTCTTCTCTTAAATATAAAACGTTGTAATAGCAGTAATAACATAGATACAAAAGATCCATTCTTGTTTTGTGTCTATCCTTTTTGCATCTTAGTTATCACTTAGCTAACCTTAAAACTTCGAGCCTTAGAAAATTTGGTTCTTACAAAATAAATTAAATACTATTGCTGATATTTCTGTTATTAACTCTACACATCTAGTTTCTTAATGAAGTTTGCATCAGTCACAGGAAACTAGTTTATATGTAATAGTTTCTACATGGTCTTCTCGTTCTTATGTTTTCTTTACTTTACTAATGCAGCTATTTGATTGCCTCCATGGGACTGCAAGTATTGTGGAGCTCTGTCCTTTCTTGCCTTGATTTATATGCTATGAGGATAAACAGAGATCTTCAAAGTCCTATCCTAGTCAGCCTGTTTGTTGTTGGCGATTGGGTATCAACTTTTCCCCTTCTTTATATCATTGAATTTCATTAGACTTAAAGAGTACAGGATGTTACTTAAAGCTCTAAATTTTCCAGCACTCAGCACTGACCATACATTTCCCCATATATATTCGCTTTTGTTACTCTTTTCTGTTCGCTGACTCTCCTATTCATCTTCTGTTATTCTACTACCTGCTCGACTCTGTGACCAAGATTTTATAAGCTTCTTATTATACATCTTTATTGTCACAGTAAAACTTTGTTTGTGTTATGCTTTACAAGCATGGGTCTTTGCTAGATTATAAGCATTATATAATAATTTTTTTGTTGTTCTCATGTGGAAAGCATGAGTCTAGTCTGTTTGAACTAGATAAATAATTCTCACCTTATTTATTATCTCAAATCATCCCTTGAGTTGCACAAGTGACCTATAGTTTACCAAAACTGGCTCGTAACATGTTTCTATTTTCGTAGTTGTTACTTCTCCATGTTTATTTGAATGAACTACCTGACTATTCGTTGGTCAACAAAATCAAAGTTTGCCTACATTTTGCCTTGAGACTATTTACTATTTTCATCTAAAAAATATAAGAAATGAAGGTTTCAAACATATTTAACATGGAAAATTTAGTTTACTGAAAATGTGTTTGTATTCACAATTTTAGTGTAAACTCTTGAAAGTTAGACCAAATACATGTCCTCTAGTTCATTCAAATAAAAAAGTGGAAGTAGATGTTCATACACTTCATCATCTATGTCTAAAGTATATTTTTGCATCACCTATTGAATGGAGCTCCTTCCATGAGTTTTGACCATTGAAGTGTCTACTATTAGGCTTGACTAAAAGAACAGGATGAGGTTTGGTGAAACTACGTTTCTTGGGATCTCTACTACTTGTTCCGCAAACTCCTACTAGTTGAAAAGCTGAAAAGACATCCCTGGCCGGGGTCAGCTTAGAATGAGGGAGACTGTTTTTGTATACCAAAATATTCCGGGAGTCATATGGTCCACAAACTTAACATAGATATCCAAACAACTTTCTCATTACCTGCACTTTTAGTCTGTGTTTGTTTTCCTGTTCTAGTACACTAGCTAGTCTTATCTTGACTTTTAGCTGTTAATATACCACAATTTTGAAGCTAATTCTTACTTAGCCTGAACTATCTCCACCTAGGGATACAGGATACTTTCACAACCACCAGATTAATAGGATAATATTGCCAGGGTATTTTGAGTGAACTTCAAATTAGTTGCTCTGCAAGCATTGGGATACGGGTGGTGAAATTGTCCAGTAGGTGTTTGGGGGTAGAATAAACCACAAAATAGAAAAGATAGTGATGGGTTGTTGTATATAGACATAGAATTCAGATTATTAGAGGACAGTTTTTCAGTGTAAAAGTCTTCTCAAGTGGTACATTTGAAAACGAAATATCTGATATTCAAACTGTAAGGGATGATTTGGGTGAAATATTGTAAATGTGATTGTTCAAAATATTTTATTTTCCTTGTAGGTTACAGCTACGCTATCGCTAGCAGCAGCATGCTCGTCTGCTGGGATTGTTGTTTTGTATGGCAGAGACTTGCACTATTGTAAGGGTCCATTGCATATCCCTTGTGGTAGATATGAACTCTCTATAGCTCTGGCATTTGCTACTTGGTTTCTCATTGCCATTTCTTCCCATGTGATGTTCTGGATATTAGCTTCAGTTTAAAATTTCACCTAAATTTTACTATCTGAGTTGTAGTTAATTATACTCTTTGTAAATCTGATTAATTCCCTTTCTGCAACTTTCCATTAAATGTACAAATAATGTTTGTATTGATGGCACTAACTGGTGAAACTCTCTCATTTATAGTTATCTCCGTTCTAAAAGATTGTCCAAATTATTTTTTCAATGGGTTTTAAATTAACAAGTTTTATGATCTTAATTGACACAAACAACTTTCATTTGGTTGGAAATATTAGGTTAAGTTTCATTTGCCCCTAAGCAATTTCTAATAGGTTAATTTGATCATTCAACTTCTAAATATGTCAATTTCCTTTTAGGTCAATTTGTCTATGTGAGATAAAACGTTATTGCGTATATGGTTTCTCATACAAGTTCAATAGACCATTCATCACATATATAATAATGGTTTCCTTGGCCACATTATGAGCAATGTTTTCATAAAAGATGTAAACAAATAGCACATAGGACTTTCTTGTCTACATTTTTTCATGTTTCATCATTTTTCTCCAGCTTGGCAAACAATGGTTCAATGATATTCTTCTAGTGCAAATAATCCTCAATTTGCATTTCCACAATGAAAGTTTAGTTCCAACAAAAGCTCTAATACTAGTTTTCATTGATCGAATCTTGTTACTAGGTGAATGGAAACGTCATATAATCAACCAAATAAATTGAATCCGTCGTCCATGATTAGTGCTCTCAATTCATATTACAATTTGACAAATACTAGAGATAAGGACATATGTGAAAATAAACAACACATGAAAATAGTAGAGTTTGGAGTTATAACCTAATTTTCGAACTAGTTCGGAGTTATAACCTAATTTTCAAACTAGTTAATTATCAATTGAATATACACCAACTCTTTAGGATTTCATAAATCATAACTTAGGTAATGAATTAATTGCAAAATCCATATTTAACCAACGTTACGTTGTTCAAGGTTCTACAGTTCACCACGCACTAAGTTGATGTTAGGATTTAAGACCCTTAAATTCCTCCCGAAGTTTCAAGCAATCAATAAGAACGACATGAATTTAAATGCGGAATTAAACATACACAAACATTTATACACGTTCCCCTTCAATATGAAAGATACGTCCTGTTACAAGCCCTACCACTAGCTATAATCTATGTTGAGTATTTTTTTTATATACCGAAAATCTTAACCACAAGCCTATCAAGAACAAAAACTATGTTCTTCAAGAATATTATTGACCTAATATTCTTCTAGGATGATTATTTCTCTATTCTAGTATTTGTGTGATAAATAAAACTCATAGAGAACACCTCTATTTATAGGCAAAAGACAAAACCTAGCTAGAATGTTCCGGAACCCTGAAAAAAGCCCAAAACCGTCTCAAAATCTGATCTTAACAGCCCCAAAATGCAGCCGTTACGGGGCCTTTTATTTTCAGTGAAAAATCGAGTTCCAGGTACTCACAAACGGCCCGCAAACGGCCTCATTTGCAGCTGTTGCGGGGGCCATTTGTCCTTCAGCAAAAAATAGCTTCAATCTTCAACAATCTCCCACTTGAAGATATATTTTTCGGATCACCATCTTCAAGCACCTTCTGCAGCAGCCTTCCCGAGTTCATCATCCACGAACTCCCACTGAAGCTGATCCCAACTTCAGTACCTTCTTTTCCAATCCCAGAACATCCCTGAATGACACCAACTTGACTACCGAAGAGAATCTAGAATAGCCATTACCTCTACCCCGTTGGACTTTTCCCTCATTCAGACAATCACCATGCTCTGCCTTTGCCTTCTTGATCTTCATGATCTTCAACCCAGGCACCTTGGAAAACCTCCAAGCTTGATTGGTCATCAATGAATTTCTCTCTTCTGCCTTCCCATTCCACGTATACGACTTCCTTTGATCTAATTTATTGACCCTCGGTGTTTGATCAGAACACCCTTCAACAGTTAGCAAATAATCAGGAGGTTGGGAATACCTCTCACAACGACTTTGAACCACGCTTGCTAACACAGATGATTCATGCAACATAGAACCGGTTGCATCCTTCCCCAGAGTTCCTTCAGACTCGAACTCATAACCAAATGAAGTATTACATTCTACCAGTTGGGTACCTTTCTGACCTTCAATGCAGCTTCATTTGCACAGCTCCTCAGAATCTCCCGAGAACCTCTCAGCACATCCAGAACAGGAATTTCACCAACGACAATTCTATCTATTTTCATAGAAACTCCCATGTCGAATCTCACCTGCTTTTCTCTGTACCCAGATCCTCTATTCAACCTCTTCTGAGAACCGTCAGCCAAGTATAGAGTACCTGACTTCTGCCCTTTTGCTATTACCATTGCTCCCCGAACAACCTTCCAGTTACCGTCTTCGAAAGTAGTTCGATAACCATCACCATCCAGCTGACTCACCGAAATTAAACTCTTCCCTAATTTTGGAACACACCTCACCTTTGTCAGTTTCCAGAAAGAACCATTCGACAACCTCAGATTCACATCTCCCATACCTACCACATCCAACTATTCACCATCAGCAAGATGAACAGTCCCATAATTCCTAGAAACATAATTTACCATTATATCCATGTCATGCATAGTATGAAAAGATGCTCCAGAATCTACTATCCAGGAATCAACAGAAGCATTCACAGATAAAACCAAAGCATCAGAATAATCGCTCAACACAACATGAGCATCACCGTTAGCTTTGCAGTGCCTCTTCATGTGACCCGTCTTGCCACAACCCCAACACACAAGATCAGAATTACCTCTTCCTCTACTCTGTGATCTCCTACTGTTCCAAAACCTCTGTCTCCCGTTCTTCCTCTTCCTACACTTAATGCAGAACCCTTAGCACCTTCACCTACATGAAGCTTACGTACCTCCTCAGACAAGATACGTTCTACAACCACCTTGAGTTCAACCTTGTTAGTACCTACAGAATTACTAACAGCCGCCCTCATTGGCTCCCAACTCTCAGGTAACGAAGCCAACAAAATCAGGCCTTGCATCTCATCATCAACATTAACATCTACCGTCGACAGTTGATTGATAATGCTATTGAAATCGTTCAGGTGTCTCGCTATAGGTGTGTTATCTGACATCTTAAGGTGAAATAGCTTTTTCATGAGAAGTACCTTATTGTTTGCAGAAGGTTTCTCATACAAGTTACACAAAGCCTTCATCAGCCCCTTTGTGGTGGTCTCCTTAGCAACGTTAGCAACTACGTTCCTTGACAAACAAGGTCTGATCACACCCAAGACCTGCCTGTCCAATTCCATCCATTCATCCTCATCCATCTTCTCAGGCTTCTCCCCTAGTGGTTTGTTCAGCTTCTTTCCGTACAGATAATCCTCCATACACATCTTCCAATGTGGAAAATCGATTCCATCGAATTTCTCTACAGCATGTGTCACAATTCCTTCGCTTCCAGCCATTGATTCTTAAACTCACAACCAAGCTACGACCAAGCTCTGATACCAATTGTTAGGATTTAAGACCCCTAAATCCCTTCCGGAGTTTCAAGCAATCAATAAGAACGACAGAAATTTAAATGCGGAAATAAACAGACACAAAAGATTTATACAGGTTCCCCCTCAATGTGAAAGGTACGTCCTGTTGCTGATCCTGCAGAATTCATTATCAACTTTAGATGATCGTTACAAGCCCTAGCACTAGCTATAATCTATTCAAATCTCAATCACAAGCCTACCAAGAACAAAAGCTATGTTATTCAAGAATATTATTGACATAATATTCTTCTAGGATGATTATTTCTCTATTCAAATATTTGTGTGATAAATAAAACTCACAGAAAACACCTCTATTTATAGGCAAAAGACAAAACTTAACTAAAATGTTCCGGAACCTGAAAAAGCTCAAAATTTTGGCCCCCATAACGGTCCCAAAATACATCCGTTACGAGACCTTTTCTTTCCAGTAAAAAATCGAGTTTCAGGTACTCACAAACGGCCCAAAAACGACTTCATTTATAACCGTTGAGGGGCCGTTTGTCCTTCAACAAAAAATAGGTTCAATCTTGAACAGTTGCTTAGATATGAAAGAAATCAAACAGATATATAAATAACCCAAAATAATCTAAATCAATCAAATCAGCACCACAAATTAAAAGTATATATGCAGACAACTTATCAATTATGCAACCAACCACTATCATGTATCTACGTACTACGTACCCCACCCTGAGGTCCTAAAGAGACCAAGTTTATATTAAAGTGGAGAATATGATAATATAATAAGCATTATGATCATTTTATTAAATCAATACATGGTATGGTGTGGTTAGTTACTTCATTTCCAACTTTCGAAAATAAAATATTACGTAGAAACAATTGGCAGCCTTCTTCGATCTTGTATCTGGGTGCCAGCAGGTATCAATATTTTAGCTGGTTGGATGTAGGTCTCACATATATATTTGTTAAAGTGATATACCTCGTATTCATATTCTTTCTTCGAATTAATATATATACAGATTGAACTACTTTCTCTATCGACACTCATTGCAGAATTTAAACCTTATGGGACTTTATCATTTATATTAATATTGGAAAGATTTGCCTAGTATTTTATATATACATATATATATATATGGGCCATGCATGGCAAATAAAAATATAGTGGAAGATTCGCTTAGCTTTCAGGTGTAGTCACTCCTTGTATATAATTCATGAATATGTACACTAGCTAGAAGAAAGATATAGCTCAAATTAAATAAACAGATATGGGAGGGCAATCACAAACCAAAACAAAATTCACAAAGGAAGAAGAAGCACAGGCTGAAATTGATGTATGGAAGTATGTTTTTGGGTTCGCTGATATGGCAATTGTGAAATGTGCCATTGAATTGGGCATAGCTGATGTCTTGGAAACTCATGACGAACCGGTTACACTTGAGGATCTATCTTCCCTCCTCGGTTGTCATACGTCTCCTCTCCATCGCATTATGCGGTTTTTGACCCATCGAGGCATTTTCAAGGAAGACGTGACAACCGAGGAGGGGGGAGGCCACATTTGTTACACCCAAACTCCCATGTCGCGCCTTCTAAGAAGGGGCGGGGATAAAAGTTTGGCTGCTTTTGTCCTTTTGGAGAGTAGTCCACCCATGCTTGCCCCATGGCACGAGCTGAGTAGTCGTGTCATGATTAAGGGGTCTTCGGCTTTTGAAGGCGCCCACGGCGAGGATGTGTGGACATATGCTGCAAAAAATCCTACTCATAGTAAGCTCATTAATGATGCCATGTCTAGTCATGCTAGGATTTCAGTTCCAGTAATTATTGAACATTGTCCGGAGGTGTTTGAAGGGGTAAACTCTTTGGTAGATGTTGGGGGTGGAGATGGAACAACTCTGCAAATGTTGGTCAAGGCATTTCCTTGGATCCATGGAATCAACTTTGATCTTCCTCATGTTATCTCCACCACTACAAACTATGAGGGCCTGGAGAATGTTGGAGGAGACATGTTTGTCAGCATTCCAAAGGCAGATGCAATCTATATAATGGTAAAATAACAAACTAATTCCCCCAATGACCATATTTACTATACTTTTAGCCACATTATTCATCTCACAATTCGACTATATTTTGTCTCTAAACTATTTGATACTTTCAAATATATAGAAATTGTTGTTCTATATATTTTGAACGTATTTAACATGAAAATTATAAGATTATCCATTTTCAAGGGTGAAATACTAAAATTTTAACTAAATAATAAAAATATACTAGAGCATATTAAAATAGAAATTGAGGAAGTAATAATGGTTTTGTATGAATGATATGATCTATATGTATTAATACTTGGAAATGGCATGGCGAAAATGGATTAATGGTTCTTAATATACATAGTTAATATTGGGACAAAGTACAATTTGATATCACTTTTGCGAACCATATCGACAATTTACTCTCTTTTGAGTTCAAAATTTAAGATGTGAACTTACAAAATTGAAAACTCCATGAAGGCAGTATTATCTTAAAACTTGATTTCAATAGCAATTTGTTGTTCATAACTTTTATTTTAAATTTCAATAACTAAATTATTATTGTCATCAGTGGGTATTACACGACTGGGGAGATGATGAATGCATTCGTATACTGAAGAACTGCCGAGAATCTATTCCAAAAGATACTGGGAAAGTGATAATGGCAGAAGCAGTGATAGATTTAGAAGAAGAAAAATGCAAGCAACTTGCAGATGTTTCCTTAATGCTTGATATGGTGATGCTGGCTCATACAACCAATGGCAAAGAAAGGACTACCAAACAGTGGGCTTCAATTCTTAATGCTGCTGGTTTTAGTAGCTATACTTTCAAGAGAATTCAAGCTGTACAGTCTTTGATTATTGCATATCCTTGAATGATTTTTGGTACTTGGCTACTTGCATAGTAAAATTTGTGATATGGTGTAATCTTTTATAACGGGGGATCCGCAGTCACTACTCATCGAGTATTTATTGAATATATCTTGGGCAAACGTAATAGCCAGCAAATAACACCAATCGGGTAATATGTTGTAATCTTAAATTTGTTGTGTGTGAGCCAGATAACAATGTTTGTTTGTACTTTTGCAGAATTTGTATTGAACTTCTTTTGACATAATTCGGCTCGAATCATCTAATAACATCCATACATGAAGTCAATTATAAAATGATAAATGTCCTTTTAATATAAAAACACTAAACAAGTGAATTATCATCTAAGTTATTTTATAATATAACGATATATATGTTTGTGATATAGATTTGATAAATGTAATTCGCTAGACACCTGACATAACGTCCACACAGATTCTATTATAGGACTTTTTGTTTACTACTGCGACTTCTAATATGTGCCTGGCTGAGATAGCCTTGGAATCACTTGAAGGCCAATGGCCGATTGCAATCTAGAGTCCTCATGAAATCCATCATAGTACTCGAAAGTTTGATCGCGATCACGTAAACTCCCAATGACGTTTCAAGATTGTATTTGTAAGTGAATTTACTATAAAGCAATAAATCATAGCTAAAAGAACGAATGTACTCATGAAATGTAAGATTTATGGCTGACGCCACACTGTCACCATCCTGCTCCTGCCTCACAGGAGTGATCTTATTCATTCGCGCCTAATTTTTTCGCCTGAAAGTCTATATATATATCATCGCCTCTCCAATCGCCTAGCGATTGCGCACTGTGCTGTCCAAGTATGGGTCTTTCATGGACGGTAACCGCTTATCGACCAAATCCCCATCTCCAAACCGCTTATCTACCTTCGCTTAACCGCATTCGATAAAAAGATTGCCGCTGGATAAGACTCGCCTCTTTGGGTCCTTTTCGCTAACCGATTCCATCACTGCGGGAAATCAAGCTCCTTCTCTTTACATTGCCATTCATACCTCGACGAGCGTAGATCCCATTCCATTGGATTATAAGCCCTATAAAATCTACTTTTTATGTCTTAAAGTGTACTTTCTTTTATTTCAACTCAAACGTTTCATCTTCAGTCTTTTCATCTTCCTCATTGTAACCTTTCCTTTCCTTTATCGATGTCTCTGCAACTTCTAAATTTCTCCGCCACCGTATAACAAGACCGACAATATTACAAGTAACTTCACCCTCCCTTTTATGCCTTGTGCTCCTCAATCTCAAGAGCACTTCCCTTGAATGCATTGTCCTCGCATTCTTATACATGATTTCAATTTTTAGGTTTATGCACGGTTAACTTATCGGGGCTTAAATCTTGGTACCTGGGAAAATTCATAATATATTCAAGCCACTCAGGTTTTGACGGAAGTTGGTGCTTTAATGATTATCTTCAGTAATAAGGAAAAATAAGTGGTTTGAAGTTTTTCTTGAGTTTTTTCATATTCAATCGTGAAAGTTCTTGGAAGCCAAGCCTCCCCATGTATTCCGTTTTGAGCTTTAGATTGCTGGAATTTCTGCTCTTTTGGATGCCAGAATATTTGCTTTTGATGTGTTTGGGTCTCGCGCTGAATGGGAAGTTGGGAGTTGATTTCGGTGTCAAGACGTAAGAAGTTTTATACCAAATTTTGAATGTTCTTAGAGCCTCATTTTTCCCAAATTTCTCCTCCTATTTCGGTCTATGATTTTCAAGAATTTCGATTTTGTTTAACCCACGCTCTTTCCTCGTATTTGGCAGATATGTCTAGCTGTTCCAACCCGTAAATTCCCTTCCATATCCGATCAACACTTAAAACCGGCTTCCTCATGGCCGACTCGCCTCAAGCATGGAAATCTACACTCTTTGCCTTTTATATTATACACCGCGCGGGCGAGAAGCCATTTATTGGCAACTTGAGATTTTCTCTAAGGACCATGATCCTTTTGCTAACATAGCGATTCCTCAAGACGCTGCCTGCTAAGTCAAAGTAGCCAAGCCAACAACGGCGCGCTGAGAAACTTCCGCCTCAGATGCATGTTATCTCCCCACTCCAGCCCCTTACCTGGCTCATCATCCTCTTCTTCTACCACTAAGTCGTCCCATTCTCGTACTACTCCATCCTCGAAACCACGCGTGAGCCTCTTCAAAATGGGTACCAACGCTACAGTTCGCAAGTGATATTCCCAATTATTATTCGTGACTTTACAAGTAGAAATTCTCATACGAGGATTTAGTTAATTTCTTTAAGATACTTTTCTTATTCCCCGCATTTGTTGAAATGCTGCCTTCCCTTAGAGGCGCAGGCTTGAAGCCGCTACCGCCCATCACATAACGGCGTCCTTTAGCCACCTGACGTGACAACTACGTATATAGAATCCCTATCCCATGGGGCCCGCTTCCTTCTCGCCTTCATACGAGTTATTGCGAGCGGTTAATCATACCATGGCAACTGGCTCAGTAGCGCTACCCTGTGGCAACATTACCTGCGCCGCTACCCATTCATCTTTAGTTTTGGGACGGCCTGGTATAACCCCCCACCATACAATTCTCTTCTCTTAATTTGCAATGTAAAACCTCCCATTCTCCGGGCGGCCACCTCCTTCCCACGCCTTGTGCTCTAAACATTTTCGCTGATCCCAAGATTGAAAAGATCGCCAAAACAATATGGCATTCCAAATGCCGCTTCAGGAAATAAGGCATATATGATGCGGTTCCTAAGAGGTGGACCTCTTTAGAGGATGCAAAGCACCCTAAGTTTAAGAAAACCTGCCTCGATCAAGGCCTGGGATCGCCACTTGCCGGATTTCACCAACCCCTTTTATTATAAAGTATTCTCGCGAGAGGGTTTGCTTAATCCAAGCTGCTCGATCCGCCTCCAGTGAGTTCAACTAATCCGTGGTTCCTCCAAAGCGGATTGGGGTATAGCCTCTCCGAGTATTTTGTTTTCATCTCGATTTCTTTCTAGCTCCGACTCCACTTACTCTTTCAAGTAGATGCATCAAGGCCGCTACCAACGCAAGGAATCCCAAGCTGGAAACACTTTCTCCACTATGATCGCGAGCTGCTCCACTCTTTAAAGTGGGTTGTAATAAGAAGGTTTCAAGTAGACACCGTGGCTATCGTGATTCCGCCAACGGTCGCTTCCTCAATCTTCTTTATCTCGAAAGAGGCCCGCCGGTTTCGGCCTCGTTTCTCCAAAAAAAGACAAAAATCCATCGCCCATGTCGCCCAGTTCCAGATATCGATTTGGATCAAGACCCGCCTCATCCATTCCCCCGCAAGAAGCATTCCAGAAATTTCAGTCTCCATCCATCTACCTCGACTCGCCCATGATTTGTAGGTGTCGACTACCCACGAGCCAAGATAGATACTTAGCTTAATTTTTCGGAGTTGCCTTATACCGCACTTAATTTGGATTTTAGATCGATTTTGTGACTCTACCTTGGCCAAGAAACATTATGCTTTCCACGCTTCACGCCCTCTCTGGGGTCATTGAGCGATTAGAGTGGACTACGACGTAATCAAATCCATCGCCACTCTAGCGGTTGGCGGAAAGAAAAGAGGCAACTCCTTAAACTTTGGCCGAGATCAAACACGATCTTCTCAATCTGGGCCACTGTGCCAGAGGCGAGACTTTAACATCTCTAACAAGCTTCAACGCTTCACCTAGTCCATGACCAATCACCGCTACATGAGTTGAACCTGAGCAGTGGTTAAACCGCCGAAGAGACTCTTTTCAAATGATCGAGAAGCCGCTATTTAATTATCACCGGCCCAGGATTTCAGAATTTAAGTCAAAAGTGAAGTGGCTTACTACCTATGTCGCTTTACCAAGACATACAAGGAAGTCAATCCTTCCATCATAGTGAACTACGAAGAGTTCATCCAAGGATATTATCCAAAATGGTTCACTCATTTGAATCTCTCCGCTCCCCCATTCCCACCTCGTAGATTTGTGAAAAAGATGCTTTTCCTCGCCTTTACCGACGGCCCTCGCTTCATGCCTATCTTTATTTTTAATTTAACTTTTATGAACATCAGTTTAATGTGTTGTCTTTGCGCCTTTCGAGCATTTGCTTATAATATCGATATTTTTAGTCGCTGTTTTTAAGCACGCTTTATGCATTTATTTTCGTATTTATCCACCGGCTTATAATCGGGCTTTTTGCTTATTTCATTGTCTTTTAATTACGCTTATGCCTCTTGCCTCAAGTACAATTGTCTGATTATTACGTACCACGCAGGTCGCACACTGGCTGGATGCCACTAGTCGCATGATTATCGACGGTTATATATAAAAAGCTTATTTCAGCTTGTTAATCGCTTTGATGAAATGATGATAGGGCTTTTATTTTATGACCAACGAATGATCAATTCATTTTTTGTCTTAATACATGTAAATGCGCTGTGAATTATAATGCATGGATTCGCATGCCAAAGATATCAGTCAGAAGGCTGCATACTCTTAACAAATCATAAAAGATAAAATTGCCTTTTATTAATGGTTTACTCAGAAAAGAGCGATTTCCCTTCAAGCAAGCATAGACCCTTTCTGGGAGATTACACATAATATTTGCATAGTTTGGGATGTACGCCAGTTCGAGGAACCGGGCTTGCCATCTGTGTCTTGTACTATACGCTGCTGTCCCACAACTCTTTTACTCCCATAGTACTCCTCCCATTCAAAATTTCAACTTTGCCTCGTTTCTTAGCCGACTCACGAACATAACCGTAGTACTCGCATCTCCCGTGAGCGAAATTGGCGATTTTGACCCTTCAAGTTGTACGACCTAAATTTACAAACCTGCTTGTATTGTGAGTCTTATATGGCTTCATCTCTTAATTCATCCACCTAAGTTTAGATATTCCTTCACCGCCGGGTCATTATTTCTCTTTGAACCCAATCCTCCTATACGCTGGGTAAAGCCCGACCCCATGTAAAATCGCCTGCTCCATAACCAGTTAAAAGAAGCCTCACCCGCCGCTGACAGCGCTGACCGGAAATAATTACACACCCGAACTTCCCCCTCATTTGCCACTGAGTATGTTCTTCTTGATGCCTTTAAATATTACGCTGTTCACGACTAACCCGCCCATTCGCTGGGGATAATAGACTAAGGACGCTTTTTCCCACAAGAACTCCGAACAACCTCCTCTAGTCTTCTCGAGGCGCTGCTTCTACCCACTTACTGAAATAATCGATCGCCACAATAAGGAATTCAACTCCCTCATCGGGCTTTCAGCAAAATTTTCCTACCAAGTCGATTCCCCACATAGCGAACGGAACGGGACTTACTACTAACGCAGTGACTTAAAACGGGTAATCGGGGGCATTTCCATCCGCCAGCACGCCACACTTCACATACGTAGTCGCGCATCCTTTACTAATATTACACACATCTCACCGAAATGATCTTAATACCAAAGACCATGTCCACCCTGGATTCCACACCATCCCTCATGTATCTCCTCGCCATCAAAATTGGGAACATCCTACTGATTACGAAGTTAACAACGGTCCATCCTAAGATTTCCTATATAACTCTTACTGATACATTTGATATTTTAATCTTCTACATGCATCTTTTTAGCCTCTTATGCTATCGCCGGGGAGATTCCTCTACGAGTATCACTTATTTATCGCTCCCCTCCAATATAAGCACACAAGGAACTCCCATTACACTGAACAACCTCCTCGTAAATGGTCGTCAGCTGCACTTCAACATATACCCCCTTCCGGTAACTCTGTAATAGCAGTAGCCGAGCTTCCATGTTGGCCCGCTTCTTTCATTCTCACTGAATATATTCAAATATGACCCATTTAAACCTCGAGATTATTTTTACCGCTCTAGCATTTATATTTCATTAGGGTTTTATTTTTATTCCATAATATCCTAATATAACGTATCACTAGTTTTGAATCTCCTTTTACCAATAAATTCTCTTAACTCCACATGGACTCTGACCAACTTTAAGTTTTGAGAATCATTGCTCCATATTCTCGCCTCTCATTATTAGCCTAGAAAACCCCGAACCGGGCAGGCATACCCACTGCCTCCTTTCGAGGTCCTGCATCAAGACTTCGCACCTCCCTCGTCAATAAATAAGGCTCCATCTGCAAATAATGTCCAATCAAGTTTGGTTTGATTCGACCTCGGTCTCTACCTTGCATACCGGGTAGCCGCTGAAAGCAAAGGGTATCTGCCATGAATCCGCCAATGCTTCGCTTTCTCTTACACTAGTCTTCCTAGAGTGTACGATATCTCAAACTGCCAACTCTATAGCCTAGTAATAATCGCCTCGATAAGGCGTAACTCGATAGTACTTCGCTTTTAAAGGTTAATTTGTCACCACTGTATCAAGCGACTAAAATAAAGCTTCAATTTTCTTGCCGAAATCACTAAGGCAAAGCCCTTTATCTATTATGTGGTACCTCTCTCTCCCCCGCATCTCTTAAAGATACGCCTCGATATAATATATCGATTTGTACCCCTCTACTTCGCAATAACACGCTTCAACGCCACATCCGAGACGGCTAGTAAATCATACCGCCTCGCTCGGTCGCGAGAGTAGTTGGGGCGATCCCAAATACCTTTTCAATTTCTCAAATGCCTCCTTACATTCTTCATCCCACACAAACTTTTCCTTTGACATACGCCTCGATTTGAAAAATGTAAATTTCTTTCGCCATTCTACTCGATATAAAGTTTCTGCTAAGGGCAAGAAGGAATCTTGTTAACTGCATTTCTTGTAATCAAAGATGGTTTCATCCCTAACAACGCCTCTATTTTGTCAATGTAGGCTCGCCTAATTCCCTAACTCCGATCATATATCCCAAGAATTTCCGACACGACTCCAAATGAGCACTTTCTGGATTCACCTTTTAATCAACTTTTGCCGCAACCGACAAAGGTTTTCCTAAGATTCGCCAGCGATCCGCCAATGTTCGCTTTTTAACCAAAGATGTCATCTACGAAATTTCCATATTACGCCCAATTGGGAGCAAGGAATACGGAAGCTACTATTCGTCAAGTGGCCCATGCATTCTTCTTCAACCCTCGGCGGCATCGCCTTCCAACAAGATAGTCCATATTCAACATTTAAAAGCCGTTTTCTCCTCATTTTCAGGCCATACCGATTTGACGATATCCTCGTTAAACATCCATAAAGTCGAAGACCATGGCCAAAGACTCGTGATTAACCAAACGCCCAAGGCAAAGTGAAGCGGATATAAATCATCAGTACGCTTTGTTCGCATTAGTAAAAATCAGGCACATCCGCCATTCGGTTGCTAGGCTTTTCGACTAAGCACTCACAATGGCCACCCACGCAGTGGAATTTTAACTCTCAGGATCGCCGCGCTTTCAACAAAAGCTCAGACTTCTTCCCTTATAGTCGTGTTCTTTCATCGCTAAACAACCTTTTCTTTTCGCTACTTCATGGTATGCTCGATCAATATACCATAGACAGAACCTTTAGGTCTACGCTTGCTATTTCGTGTCTCCAAAAAATATATACGTCTCTTCAAACTTTATTATCAAGGTTATTATCCGTCATTGATGGTCCTTTCCCCAACTTCGTACTAACTCAAGGTTCGCTCTTGTTTCCTCGCGAAATTAACAATTATCACCTCCTCACGTGGTACGGCCCTTTTTCGCCTCTTCCTTTGAGAGTTATCTTCATCCACTTACTCTTCATCGAGTTTATCTCCATATGATTTTCCCTACTCCGTTTCATTTCCTTGTTATTGTGGCCTTTGTTCACCGTGGCAGTCTAATGTTCCGATAACACCTTCTTACTTTTGATCACCATACATCTCCCCTATGCCCTCTGGGGTAGGAAACTTCATTTCTGAGATTTAACCGTGACAAATTATCGCTTCTTAATGGTTTATATAGGGCTGCCTATCACCATTGTATGAATGATCCTCAATGTCAACCACTGTGAATTGAGCTCGACGTTGCTGATCCAGATCCGGCCTCCTACAACTGAAAGTCCAACGCGACCACTCCCATGTCATTTATGGAATGGCTCAACCCCACGCGTATGGAGCCGGGTTGTATGAGGCTTCGCTGAGTCGCAATTTGTCAAAAGCATCGACATATAATATATCTAATCAAGGCCCACCAACATTCGCCTCCACAAAGGAAATTTGCGATTATCAAGTGCTATAACCACAGGATCATTATCTGGCAACTCAATCCCTATCAACTCCTTATTTGAGAAGCTTATTATCTCACTGCTCAAACTAGCAGTTTGGTTGACTGAATATACCTCTCTTCACGCAAATTCTTCCCGAGTCAAGTGAATCATCCCTCTCCTACAATACAAATTTTAAATGGTATCAATTCGCCTGTAATGACCGGCACCTCAATAAAGTTCTCGTTTAACCTCGAAAGGCCTCACGGTTTTGAAGCCGTCTCCGTTAAGCTCCCTTTACCCGTGAATTCTTTTTAAATACCCTCTTTTTATTAACTTGTCAATCTCAAGGCTGGTAATTCTACATTCATTTGTATCATGTCCTTGCTCACGACGATACTCACAAGAGTGTGTTTTATCCTTTCGCCTCGGTGCACTTTCTTATCCGCAGACTCCAAGCTGTAGGCGCATTTTTTCCTTCGACGAGCGTATCTTTGCTATACACCCTGGGGCTGTGTTAACTTCATTCGAACCTTCTCGCACACTCAAACCAAACCTTTTATAGTACGTTCAATTCCTTCTTTTAACTCGCCTGCCTCGCCGAATTCTTCTTCTCATATCGGCGCTTTCCGGGCGAATTGACGTCTCTTTTCCTCGAGCGTATCGCTTTAAGATCCTTGGTTTTGCCTTCTTTAGTTTTCAACTCCTCCAACTCTCCATACTGTCTAACCCGTGCTGTGAGTTCATCCTTAGACAAGGGAGTTTCCAAAACCAAAGCCTTCTCTAGTTTCCCATATGTTAACCTGCGGTAAAATGACATATATGCTATCTTATTATTAACCTCTGGTATGGTTAGTAATATGTCATTATAGCGCTTCTGGTAACTCTTCAGGGTTTCATTTGGGCCTTGCTGAATGTCCATTAATGCCCTCTCATCCTGATTCTTTTGTATGGCGGATCCAAACTTCGCAACGAATACATCCGCCGTCTGTTGATATGAATCTATGGACATGAAAGGCAGGGCCATGTACCAATCCAATGCACGATCCGCTAAGCTGTTTGAAAAAGCTTTGGCATATATATCCGGATTGTTGGACGTGATTGTCATTTTAGCCAGGAATCCTTGCAAATATTTTATGGGATCGCCCGTTCCATTAAAGTGGGTAAATTAGGGCAAAATGAAACCCTTTGGTAACGGTACCGCATCCAACCAATCTGTAAACGGCATTTTCGTTTTCACTCTTTTTTATGAATGGCGGTTGGCATGAATGCTTTCATCATTTCTTTGATATCCGCTAATTCTTGTTGTAACTTTTGAGTAGCCGGATCAAGTTGAGCTACAGGCACCTGTGAAGGTACTGCGGGCACGTTGGAGCGCCTCTCATGGTTATCCTGAGTTCTTCGAGGGGCCTCGCTACTCTCAGCAGAGTCACCATGTGTGGTGTTATGTGTATAGCGAGATAACTGTAATATCCTTTCCTGCTCTCTGTTTAATTGTTGATCGACCCGCCGTTGTATTTCAGCCTCAATAGCCGATGGGTATTGCTGCAGTGGTTGTTCATTGAGAGGGTTATTTTGTTGTGAATCATGAACATACATGTTTGTATTATTCATGGTTGTTTTTTCAATCCTTTCAGATGGCGCCACTTGATAAATGTGATCCGCTAGATTAACTGGATTATAAATGTCCACATGACTTTTAGTGACAATATGACTCTCTGTAATCTGGGTCAGCCTGGTTGAGATAGTCCTCTTCGGTCTGGTCTGTGAAAACCGCTCCCTCTTAGAACCGCTGGAAGGTGCTGGGGTGATTGCAATCTGGGAGTCCTGCGAGTCCAAGGCTTGATCCGCCGTAGTACCTGAAAGTGTGACCGCGGGTGCGATCACAGACACTCCGACGATCAAGTCAGTACTTGTATTTTAGTGAATGTACTATAAAGTAATAAATTGCAGTTAAAGAATGAATGTACTATGAGTGAGGTATTTATAGACAAGTACAAGTGAGTGATGGTACCAACTTCTTTTTTAATTATGATACTTGTCACCATCCTAAAAACTCTTGTTTCACCTTTTTGACCCTCGCTAAAAGCTATATATATCAAGATTGACATAGTGACATGATTCTGTTGAAAATATGTCGGGCTCATTTCAGGCAAGTCACTATCACTATAGCAAAAAAGCTTTCGACTATTTCATTATATATATGACAAGTTGAAAGTGAGTCGAAGGTTGAAAGTGACAAGAATTCAAATGGTTTGACTTGAATTCTACATGGTGTTGGTATGATATCAGTTAAGCTTGATATCCTTGTTAATTGTCATGGATATTCATATATTGTGAACTGGTGTTAGAGGTCAAATTTCAATTTACTAGGACGGAGTTTAATAATGGAGCATATATATGGAATGGTTCATCGGAATTGTGGTTTGAAATAAGAGACGATTTGGTATTCTACCCCAATAGCTTGATTCTAGAATTATTTTTAATTATAATAGTTAGTTTGTTTATTAAACTATTTTCATATTGATGGTCATTTTTATAACAATTTTCTGTGGTTGAAATAAAAAGAAGGAGATGCCCTTTATAATAGTGGTTGTCCAAAAATTGGATATCTACAATCTTCGCCTAAAAATAGACTCTATCGTAAATTGAGAGGAAATTGGAAAAATAGCACTATAATTATTTTTTTAAGATTTAACACCGAATTAACTTTTTTTGATTTAAAAAACTAAATTGCCTCAAGCTATTTTTTTTTTCATTTCCTCCTCTTTTTTTTCTTCTTCTTCTTCTTCCTCAACTTATTTTTTTCCAAAAACCACCACCCCCACCTCCACCAACAACCCCTCTCCCCCATAATCATGACCTTCATCCTTTCTCTCCTCCCCCGATTCCCTCCCCCACATTCTCATTTTCGGACTTAAAAAAACTTGGGAATCTAAAATTTTAGTTCTTTGTCCAATTTTCTTAAAATCAAAGTTATATATATGTTCTTTATATGGGTAAGAACCAAAACCAAAAAATTATTTTATTCAAATTTATGGTTTGGGTAAAACAATATTTTGTTGGTCTGTTAATTTTCTATTTTTTTAGGTTTTTTGTTAATATAATTCTTAGTTCTTCAATTATTTATTAATTTCTTCAAGTTTTTATTTTGTTTGTCTATGGACGTGTTAAAAAATTATGAATTTTCTATAAAAATGAATATGAGTGATTTGATTGTGTATTTTTTATATATATAAAAATCGTTGAATTCGTTGTTTTTTCTTGACAATCCTCCATTTTGTGTGATGGGTCTTGTTGTGATAAATTGCAAACGTCGCAGACTAGGTATAAACCACTATACGCCATTATACGACAATATACTTCAGTATAATGTTGTATAGTAATGTATAATGATGTATTTGGACATATACTATATTTCAATGATACTTTACTTTTTATATTGAAGACTAAATAATATCATACATTTAATGTGCAGATTCATTAGAAACAAAGTTAGTGAATTCAAAATGTTGACAATCAAAGTGTGACAACCTGAGAAGAAGGAAACACTTTGAAGAATGAAACACGAGATTGAAGTTCAATTAATTTCTGAACCAAACAATTAGGTATTGAAGTTGTAACTTATTTTTTAGAATGTAATTCATATTATATATTTCAATTGTACATTGTATATTCTAATACTACTTAGTCTTCTATATAATGTTCTTCTACTCTCGATTCTCGAACATCATTTGAAGTAATATGCACATAAATAATAAGATAAATGAGTTTATATTGAATGATAACGTATCACAATTGATTGAAATTCAATATACACCCAAATACATAATTATACATCACTATACAATATTATACATTGATATATATTTTCGTATAATGACGTAAAGTGGTGTATACCGAGCCTACCACGTTTGAAATGTTCTCACTACAAGACCCATCACACAAAATGCAGATTTGTTAAGAAAAAATAGAGAATTCAGCGATTTTTTACAAAACAATACACAATCAAATTACTCATATTTGTTTTGATAGAAAATTCATAATTTTTTAACACATCCATAGGCAAACCCAATAAAAATTTGAAGAAATTAATAAATAATTGAAGAACTATGAATTATATTAACAAAAAACCCAAAAAAATTGAAACTTTAACAAACCCATAAAATATTTTTTTTACACAACCCATAAATTCGAAGAAAATCATATAGAATTATTTGGTTTTGGTTCTTACCCATATAAAGAACATATACATAGCTTCGATTTCATGAAAATCGGTCAAAAAACGAAGGTTTTAGATCCCCATATTTTTTTTAAGTCCGAAAATGTGAATGTGAGGGAGAGAATGGCGAAAAGAGGGGGAAGGGGATGTTGGTGGGGGTGGGGTCGTGGTTTGTGAAAAAAAAAGTAAGTTGAAGAAGAAGAAGAGAAAATGAAAAGGAAATGGCTTTGAGACAATTTAGTCTTTTTACAAGAAAGAGTGCTATTTAGGCAAATAAAATTAATTGTTTTAAAATTGGTTCAATTTGAAAATGAAAGCGGTTACGATTCATTACTATGATCCATAATTCGGTTTAACTCGTTCGTTAATTGCTCACCAAATTCGTTTATTTTATCCCTTTGGCTAAAGTATATACCAAATAGGTCATGAGTTTAATTTAACTAACAATGCACAAGTCAAATTGGATTAATATGAGTTGATACGAAAGACATACCAATTAATACATTAATTATCGATTTTGCGTTCGCCGGTTTGATTCGATTAATAAGACAATTATACACGATTCTTTTTCGAGCCGACTACCAATCATGCATCCGAATCCATTTTGTTTCAACAATTTTTTAATCAATTCAATTTAATTATCAAATTAACCCAAATATAATTTGATTGCCCTAGTCTCTCCTACCAAATATTTTGATACTAATGAACTTATTAGTTATTACTAAGTGGATTTAAATACTCCCTTCCATCCAAAACAGATCACTCAAATATGTAAGGTTTATCTATTGAATTTTTAATCTTTGACCTTAAATATGTTGTAAGATTTATTTATTGAATTTTTAATCTTTGATCTTAAATATGTTTTAATATGTTGTGGTATCTTATAAAAAATATAACAAAATATAGTACTTCGTACTTTTTATCCTAGTTTATTATAAATGTTATAATTTGGATTCAGTTATTCAAATAAAAGTTGTGTGGGTCAATTAAAATATCAAAATTTATTAATTTTTATTGTTAAGAAAGTAAATAAAAAAATGTTTTAGTATTATATATTTTTCTTTATTTTTAACTCAAAAGAAGTAGAGATGATGATAATATCATTCGACAAAGTCTATTTCCAAGATATAAGACATGAACAATTATCATCTTGCTCTTGTACTTTTTTGAGCGAATGGGCATACCACTAGTTCGTTGTGTTATCAAACGGGCATATAACACCCGTTTGCGGTGTTCATTTTTAACCGGATGGGTATTATGCCCGTTGGACATGTCCAACGTCCCGTTCGTTCGTTAAGGACAATAAAAAGAAAAGAAAAACATTTTACCTTATAATTTTATGCCTTCAAAATATATGCATCCCTTTTCTACTCTTGCTCAAAAAATTCCACGTAACTGTTGTTTCACCACCGCTGCCATTTTTCACAATTCTTATTTATATATGTATCGATCTTCCAACTATCAGCTTGTAATAGGCACATTAATAAAATTTGATGTGTCTCGGTGTTGTGGGTTATCTGGTTATGTTGGGCGTTGTGTATGGAATGACTATGGACCTGTCTGAGGCACATCTCGGATAACTTTCTCACATTGATGATGGACTAACCATGCGGTACGTCCTATGAATATATTAATAAAATTTGATGTCAGTACATTGGAATCATGAGTAGTTGAGTACCATAGTGTATTAACTGGCTGGAAAAGACATCCTAAGATCTTGTGCCTTGTGGGGCATTTTCTTTCACAATTATACCACCGACAGTAATAAATAATTGGAGGTCAAATGTCTGAATATTTGTCTTCCGTAATAAATATTTTCTTCATTTTTTTTACTTTACATTTTATCTTTTTTTATGTTAACTAAAAAACAATTAAGAATGTAATACATTTTACCTATATATCCCTAATCAATAACTAAAATAATAATTAATAGCATTAAATATAAAGTAATTTTTATATTTACTATACAACTTTTGAATACATTAAGTAGGGACTTAAAAAAAAATCTAATAAAATATTGTATTGAAATTTAAAAATGACAATTATTTCAAAATAAAAAAAATTTATTAAGATGTGAAGTAAAAAAAAACTGGAAGAAATATTTGCTAAATATTTCCTAGTCACATTTATTGAAGAGCAATTGAATTATTGTGAACAAATCTGACAATTGTTTGGCTTGGGGAAGAGAAAAAACTGATTGGAAAAGGACACAAACAATATTCAAATTAGCCATATATTCTCACGACACCTTCACAACTTTTTGGCAGTGCGACACGCGTCCACCGATGAGATATCAAACGGCTCCTTTTTTTTAAAAATGCTACTTTTTACTAAAAAATATCTAAAATTAAAAAAAAAATCTAATATTTTTATTTTTTGAAGCTCTATAAATAGAGCCCAACTTTACTTTATTTCAACACCAAATTATTTTCTCTTATCTTTAATATCATTATATATTTATTAATTTTTTTTTCTTATTTTTCGCTCTCCTTAATAGATCATAATCAAAAATTTAATTTTTTCCTAATTTCGTATTTACTAATCAAGCTCAAAATGTCAATAGCCAATGCCCCGAACATCCTGAAAATATGAGAATACCAAATAATTTTCAAATGTCATATATGTTGCCTTAAAAAAGAAGCAGTACGAGCTAAGAAAATGGAGATTTGGGTGAACCTAAATCAAAGAAATCAGAGAAAAGAGTTGGATGAATTTGAGCAAGAGCTGCTAAACACCCTAAGGCTCGAAAAGAGTTGGATGAATTTGAGCAAGAGCTGCTAAACACCCTAAGGCTCGAATTATTTGATCGGTAAGCCTTTACGTTTAATATTGTTTAGGATTTACGTTTTCCTCTAATGCATGTTAATTCGCCATTGTGTTGTCATTTCAATCGTTACCTCCAAGGCATGTTACTTTGCCATTATGTTGTCATTTCTATCAACTTTATCAAAGCATGTTACTTAGTCAATGTGTTGTCATTTCTATCAAATGTCTTATCTTTTTAATTCAATTTGATTAAGTAGAGTGTTTGATGTCCGATGAATGAACATTATAAATTCTTCATTCACAATAGGTTAGATATACTCTTCATTTACTTTCATATGTCAATGGATCCACCACTATATGACTTCAATCTTGACGAATTCCAACATCAATGGGAGTTGGAGGAATCTTTACTTTAACATCAACAATAATAACTTGAAAAATTACAAGCTTCAAGTAATCAAACACATACACGAACATACATAGAAAGGGATCATGAATCTGCACATCAAAGGCTCGTGAATGATTACTTTGCTGAATCTCCTACATACACTGACTATCAATTTCGTCGAAGATACAGAATGCAAAGGCCATTATTTTTACATATTGTAACTCTCTTTCAAGTTTTGATGCATACTTCACTTAGTACATCGCGGACATCCACACCTCCGGTTTAGGTAGACACTTATTACGGATGCAATGGGTGCAACTTTTCAATTTACTTGGTAACTCTAACACTATTTATGATAATAGTTTGTCTGATAAGTATCTTACCACTTCTTGGATCATTGATATTTGATAGTGGTGCTTCTAGTCATGTGAACTCATATTGTTGATTTACCTGGGTGTCTAATTGGTTTTCCCGATGAGAAATTTGCTAATGCTACCAAACGTGGTAGAGTTCAGTTGTCTTCTGGTTTGATTTTATATGATGTTTTATATGTACCTCAGTTTACCGCAATTTAATTTATGTGACTCAACTGTCTGATATACTAAGAATAATTGTTTTATACGGGACCCTACGTTGATGACCTTGATTGGAGTCGGTGAATGACGGGATGGACTCTATTATTTTTGTAGTATTCCTGAGGCTCGGGTGTTACATGTGGATGGGATGGTTTCTCTGGATTTGTGGAATCGCATATTGGCACATCCCTCAGACAGAGTTGTCCGGTCTTTACCTTTTATTTCAAGTTCTTCTCGTTTGTCGAATCAAGCATGTACTGTGTGCCATCAAGCTAAACATACTAGAGATACCTTTATCACTAGTGAGCATAAGGATACTCGTACTTTCGAATTAATCCATTGTGACTTATGGGGATCCTATCACACTCCATCGTCTTGTGGTGCACGTTATTTTTTGACTATTGTGGGTGATTACTCTCGTGTTGTTTGGTTATTTTTGTTGACTGACAAAACAGAGGTGTTGAAGTATTTTATGCAATTTTTTGCTCTGGTTGATAGACAATTTAATGCTAAAGTAAGATTTGTCCGTAGTGATAATGTGACTGAGTTTCTGAGTCTTCGAGACTATTTCTCCAAGAATGGCATAGTGTTTCAAACTTCTTGTGTGGGGACTCCTCAACAGAATGGGAGGGTAGAGCGTAAGCATCGCCATATTCTAAATGTAGGTCGAGCCTTAAGGTTCCAAGGGGGTCTACCTATTGATTTTTAGGGTGAATGTATTTTGACTGCTGCCTATCTGATTAATCGTACTCCATCTAGTATTCTTGATTTTAAGACCCCGTACGAGTTACTTTATGTTCAACCCCCTTCTTTCTCTCAACTTCGTGTTTTTGGTTGTCTATGTTTTGCTCATGATCAGAAAGCTAAGCTTGATAAGTTCAGTAGTCGTAGTCGAAGATGTGTTTTCGTGGGTTATCCTTATGGGAAAAAAAGGGTGGAGGTTGTATGATTTGGAGTCTCATGCATATTTTGTTTCACGTGATGTTGTTTTTTATGAACACAAATTTCCTTATCTTACCTCCACTACTAGTTCGAGTCTTCCTGTTACTCCTATAATTACTATAAATAATTGTGCCTTTGAGAATAATGAGACGGAGAATTTGGAGGTTTTGAAGAATGTTAATGATATTGGGAAACCGGTGATGGTGTCGGAACAATCGTCTGAACAACTGCTTGAGCAGCAGCCGCCGGCAGATCTCTCAAGAGGGGTAGCATCTATCGAGCAACCCTACTCCGTAGGGGTTGTTGGTTTGGCGAGTGATAGTAAGGATGGTGTTGGGGTGCCTCAGTTAGAAATGGGTAGAGGAAAGCAGACTATAGTTCCATCTGTCAGATTGCATGACTATGTTATTAATACTGTACAAAACTTGAGTAAACCCTCTGTTCCACATTCCTCTTCTCATTCCTCAAGTACTCCTTATTCTATTTCGCATTCCGTAAATTGTGATCGTTTTTCGTTGAGACACATAAATTTCCTTGTAGCTATAAATGCAGGTGGTGAACCAAAGTCCTTTAAAGAAGCAATGCAATATCCCCAGTGGAGAGATGCAATGCAGAAGGAGATCTCTACATTAGAGGATAATGGCACGTGGAGTTTGGTGCAATTGCCTGAGGGTAAGAAGGCACTTGGTACACAGTGGGTCTACAAGATCAAATATAACTCAGATGGCAGTGTTGAGAGGTTCAAAGCAAGACTGGTTGTGTTTGGTAATCATCAGGTGGAGGGTATCGATTACAATGATACTTTCGCTCATGTAGCTAAGATGGTCACTGTACGGGCTTTCCTTGCTATAGCTGTAGTTAAGAATTGGGAATTACATAAGATGGATGTTCACAATGCTTTCCTGGATGGAGATCTCTCTAAAGAGGTTTACATGCGGATTCCACCAGGATTTCAGAAGGGTCGCCCAGGACTTGCGTGTAAACTTCATAAGTCCCTTTATGGACTTAAACAAGCACCTCGTTGTTGGTTTTCTAAGTTGGCTACTGCCTTGAAGAGATATAGCTTTGTTCAATCATACTCTGATTACTCTTTGTTCACCTTATGTAAGGATCATATACGTATAGATGTTCTGGTATATGTCGATGATCTAATTATTTCTGGGAATGATTCCGCTACTTTGTCTAACTTTAAGCAATATCTTAGCTCTTACTTTCACATGAAAGATCTTGGTATTTTGAAGTATTTTCTAGGTATTAAAGTTGCTCGTAGCCAAGAAGGAATATTTCTGAGTCAAAGGAAATATATCCTTTATATTATCTCTGAGGCAGGACTATTGGGTGCTAGACCGGTACATTTTCCTATGGAGTAGAACCATCATTTGGGTAGTTCGACCAGTGCCCTATTGCAAGATGTAGAGCGTTATCGAAGGTTGGTTGGTAGACTCATATATTTGTCTTTTACTCGTCCTGACTTATCTTTTGCAATTCATGTACTTTCTCAGTTTTTACATGAGCCACGTCAGGATCATTAGTCTGCTGCGTTGCGTGTAGTAAAGTATCTCAAAGGGTGTCCAGGTCAGGGTATTCTTTTGAGGACAGAATGTGACTTGCATCTTACAGGTTGGTGTGATTCTGATTGGGCTAGTTGCCCGCTTACCCGTCGTTCAGTTTCTGGTTGGATTGTATTTCTCGGCGGTTCTCCTATTTCTTGGAAGACGAAGAAGCAGGCGATTGTTTCTCGTTCTTCAGCTGAAGCAGAATACAGGTCCATGGCTACAATGACTTGTGAATTGAAGTGGTTAAAGGGTTTGTTACAGTGTTTAGGCGTGGATCATCCTCAACCGATGAAATTGAAGTGTGACAGTCAATCTGCTCTTTATCTGGCACAAAACCCAGTATTTCATGAACGCACGAAACACATAGAGATTGATTGTCATTTCTTAAGGGATGTTATTTTGGAGGGAACCATTCGAACCACTCATGTGTCTACTAGTGAGCAATTGACATATATTTTTACTAAGGCTCTTGGAAAGAAACAATTTGAGTTTTTACTTCGCAAGTTGGACATTCATGATCTTCATGCTCCAACTTGAGGGGTGGTATTAGGCAGTACTCTAATGACGTATTTTATTGTGTATTATATTTACATTATTATGGGCTTATGTTAAAGATAGTCCATTAGGTTATTATACATGACAAATATATATTGTAATTAGACTCAAATCATGATCAAGAGGAGAGATTGTCATATTTTAACAGATAATGTGGAAAAGGAATAATCTAATTTGATATGAGATAATTACTTTTTAATTATTAATTATGTGATGTACAGTTAGCAGTGCTAATTATTATAAGGAAAATTTAATAATACATGACAATTCATTCTTGAGGTGATTGTGGTGATATATAACGGAAGTGTTTGTTTATCATGTCAGAACCATTAAAGTTCAAGAAGGGGTGCAGCTTTGTTGGTTAAGTTCTTCATCTTCATTCCTAATACTATTAACTATATTGAAATAACACTGCTTCAATTTTTAATTGATACTGTAGTAGTTTTAGCGTTTTATATACTACGATACCGTTATCTCTAAACGATTGTCGGACTATTTTAACAATAATCAAAAATTAATTTTTTTTGTGATATTAATTAACAGTAATTATATTTTGGTTTATTTTTATAAAAAGTAAACAATATATTACAATTGAGTTAAAAGAGTTAATTCATTGGAATTTAAAATTGGGCAATATTTTAGGATGGAGCAAGTATTACTCAAGAATAAGATAATTTACTTTTGAAACCTTAATTAATGTATGCATCATATTTAATGATCGTATTGAAATTGCCATGACTTCATTATAATTGATTTTTATTTTATTAAACATTGATTGAAATTGAAAATAATGAATGAAAGAAATTGAATTGCATGAAAAAGAAAAAATAGATATGTCAAAGAATGATATTAATATGAATATATTAAAAAAATAAGGTTAAAATATATTGATATTGTAGAGCGATAACTAATTTTAAATAAAAAATTTAGACTAAAATGATAACTAATAAAAAATGGAGGGAATAGTAGGATGTAATTTAAATAATTTCAAATCGATGTTATACTCCATAAACTAATGGTTGAGGTACTTATTTGATTGTGGTGTATAATGGGAGCGAGACGTTTATAATTTACCTAGATAGCTTACATTATCAAGATATTACCCCCCGAAATTATATAAACGCTGCACATTCATCCCTACAAATGATAAATGTTACACCTTCGCCACTATTTATCTTCCAAAACATGATTTAATACGCAACATCATTATTCTGTATGATTAAGCCTCGGCAATTATCATCCCTCAAATTCTCTCATGTTTTTATCTGAACTGTTGAAAGATCAATCACAACTATCATTTTAAGGTAACATTTGTAATTTCACATATTTCTTTATTTTATATAAAACTTCGGTAGAATCGGGAGATGTCAGAATTGAAGAGATCTTTCCTCTCAAAAAAGATTATATCGCAACATTTTTATTTATTTTGTTTTAATAATCCGCAATGTAGCAATCATCTGGGACTAAACTATCGAAGCCAACTGGTAATCAAATTCAACCAATCAATTAATCGATTTGACTTTAATCTAAAATCCCCAATTTAGCACCAAGAACCCTCAATTCCTAAATTCAAATATAACGGCTATGATGTAAGCAATCCCAATACTCAAATTCAACAATTTATGCAATCGGTTAACAATAGTATGTGCTCACAGCTCAGAATGTCCCTCCCCACTAAGAATAGATTTTATTGATGAATTGAAACACCAATTACAATTGATTGACTTCAATAATATAAAACCTAACTCTTGTCTAAACTATTAACTTTCGAATACAACTTTGGATTGATTTCCAGCCCTATTTATAGATGTAAGATTGTCCTAATCCTAATAGGATAATACAACAACACATCTCTTCTTTCACAAGCTCAAATGCTAGTCCAACTTGTATTTGATCACTTTGATAGTTGTCATGTTTGATCTCGGATTTCATGCAACCATGGATGCTCATTCTTTCAACGCTCACGCTGAGGAAACCCGATAATTCTCCCCCTTCCAACCTCACAAGAATGAAGTTCATGCCTTCACTCAATCTTGAGCAGCAGCGACAAGACCTGGCTCATTCGCACAACAAGCCTTATGCTTGTTCTTTCGCGTAACTTTAATAATACATTCTACACATTCTTCGAGGTGCTGCATTCTTGTTAAAACGCAGCAGCCTATCCTCCAATACACCTTTATCCAGCAGATTCTCACATCTACGTAAGCTAGACCTGTAGTGAAAATGTCAAATTCCCCTCGGATATATGTATTGCACTCAGGAATCACACAAGACCATGAACCCTGTTTGCTCGATTTTCAACTCCTCAAGAGTTTCTGATCCATAAAGATCTCCTTGCAACATTCTCAGCTCACACCATATACTCAACCTCTCAGAAAGGATAAAGCCTACACACTTCCTCGTAGTTCGATTGCCAGAAACAGCCTTCCCTCAAACAAAACACATATTCCTCGAAGTCGACCTTTTGAATCAATGTCTCCACCCCATTTATCACAAGCCATGCTGTCAGAAGTTGTTCTTTCCATAAAGATATGCACAATTCAGCCGGCTCCCTAAGATACCTAAGATCCACTTAATGCCTTCCCCAATGTTCTTTTTTCTCGATTGGATAGCACCTACTTAATGCAACTATGGTAGTATTCCAAGGTCGTCTTGTACAAGTCATGACATACATGATACTTCCCACAGCTGATGCATAAGGAACCTTCTTCATGTATTCAATGTCTTCACTTTTGACTGGGCATTGTTTGGAACTTAGCTTGAACTGTGCTCAAGTGACAACTTTACGATGCACATATTCCATATTGAACCTCAGCACTTTCTTCACATATTCTTCTCGGTATAAACACTATAATTTTTTCTTGGATTCTATCTCTTTATTTTCATTCCAAGGATATGTTCGCATGCCCTGCATCTTCATTTCCCAAACTTACCATGTTTTCAAATTCGCAATCTTTGATGTCTTTCCCTACCACAAGAGTTAATATCAACATATATAGCAACAGATAAATTTAATTCTCCATCGTAATCCCTTTTACATATACACAATGATCAACTTCAGGTCCTCTTGAAATTTCGCTTATCCATAAAACTATCAAATATTTTATACCATTGTCTAGGTGCTTACTGAAAGCTATAGACTTTCTACGCTTGATATACCGTGTCTTTTTCTCATTCCTGAAACCTTCAAAGTTGTTCCATACAAAGATTTCCTCATTGCTACTCTAATGAAAAGCAAATACTGCCCGTTTATCTCCAAATTTAGACTAATAGTCCTCGGCACTAGTGTTATGTAGTTCATCTACACAGAGAAAATATTTCCATAATCAATACCATGTCTCGAGCATACCTTTGTGACCACCAACCTCGCTTATATCTAGGATCGGGAGTTTTCTTCTACATACCAGCTCAATATCCATCTATTCTTTAAATACTTTTGTTGCCTCGATCTATCCACAAAGAGTGTATGTGTCGTTTCAGACGAGGAGTTCATCTCTTCTTCCATTGCTACCCAACCACCTTTCTCACATCACTCTCCATGGATTCTTGATAGCATAAATGCTCTCCCCATCGAAAATAGGACGTATTCACTAAAGGTGATATCATGGCATCCTACTTGACGATGCTCTAGCAGCGTGTTCAGCCACTATTCACGTCCGATCTTCAAGAAATACTACCTCTACTCCTAAGACATCTCTACTACCGATCATACAACTTGTATCCAAACTTGTCATCACCACGTCTGCAGATGGCTACTGCAATGACTTATCATCCAAATTTTGACTCTATCCTTAGGAATATGCATAAAGTGCTCGCATCGCACTCTTAAGTGCTTATAGATACCTCCTTTCCAAACCATACCTTATCGTGCACCTCTCCTTGTAGAATAGGATTAAAAGTGGCATTATCATGATTTGAATTGCCGCACCAAGGCTTCTCCCCATAATACTTAGACAAAGTTAGTACGTGACAACATACACCTTACTTTTTCAATTATGATCTTGTCTATTCTCTCAAGAATTCCATTATGTCAGGAGTTTTGTGTACACTCGCCTGTATGCCTAATGCCTTTTGTTTTTAGTATCGAATAAACTGCCTATGTGTATTTTCTATTATCTGCTCGGCTACACATTTTAAGCTCTTCCTGCCGCCTCAAGCATTACATGAAAGCTGGGCCATGTTTATGCACTTCGATCCTTTTATTTAAGCACATATGCCTAAACCTTTCTAGAATACCATCAATAAAGGTAACAAAATAGAGCCTCCATAGTCTTGGTTTTCTATCGGGACTACATACACGAGTATACTAGTTCTAGTATCTCAGAGATTTCCATGACCTGCTTTTATCAATGAAACCTATGATGCTTTCCTAAAAGACAACAGGTGTAATTCCTAATGCAGCTTCCTCAAACTTAGGTATCAAGACAGGTATCGATAGTATATTCAACCCTTTTTACTCATGTGTCCAAGTCTATCAGGCCATAAGTCAAGGCCAGGTTCAACAAAGTTAAAACACCTCGAATGCCAAACAAACTTAGCCTCAGAATGCTAATCGCTTTCACCAAGCCGCCACCATTCGCCATTTTAAGGAGTCTTCCTTGTTCAAACAGATTTGAATATCCTTCATCAAGCTTCCCTATTGATATGAGGCTCATCTCCAAGTCAAGAATGTACCTACATTCTTCTCAAAGACAATCAAGCTTCCATTATTTGATTTGAGACATATTCCCATAGCTACTATCTTGTAGGACATGATTATTTTCCATCTTAGCCTCCCATAAGGGGCCTTCTCAAAGATATGTCTTGGAACAAGTTCTTACGTGGAGTTACACAAAAGTTAAGCTCCCGAGTCAATCACCCAACTTTCCTCACTACGTATAACACACATCTTCCAACTACAACGAGGTCATCACATGACAACCAGAGCAACTTTATTGTCATTCTCTTGTTTTCATTGTACCATCGCTACATCCTTTTAAATGCATGTTAGTCTCGATTTTAAAGGTTCAAGCTTGTCACAATAATGACAATTTATCATTTTTGAATTCTTTTTATTTTCCATCAGACTTGAATTTCTTTTTCCCTCCTCCCTCTTGCTCTCACATACCAATGTATCATGCTAATTACCTGTCCACCATCCTTGTTTTCCACTTCTTCTAACTCTTCATTGAAAAGTATAGTATTGACATCATCTCCTCGATATGGTTCCATCAAAAAGTGTATAATCGAAAATACGTATAATGTCTCCCAAGAATCGGAAGTGATCCAAGGATCCAGAGCGGCCAACTTCATTATTAAAATCAACTCCCATTGCATCGAGTTGATCAATATGTTCAATCCGATTTAGGTGCTCAGCTATTTACGATCCATCCACATACCTCA
The DNA here is from genome assembly GCA_019722365.1 of Lithospermum erythrorhizon. Taxonomy (NCBI): domain Eukaryota; kingdom Viridiplantae; phylum Streptophyta; class Magnoliopsida; order Boraginales; family Boraginaceae; genus Lithospermum; species Lithospermum erythrorhizon. The sequence goes on from JADFUC010001147.1 coordinate 444,710, forward strand.
CTTTCCTACTGCCTAATTCCACTCACTGTTCTCAGCAGCCTCTCCTTCTGCATGCTCCCCTCAGCTTTCTTCCAAAGATTCAAAGCAAAATGTGGAGTTTTCTTATACGGTATATAACACCGCTGTCAATGTATTCCCGACGTAATCCTAGAATCTCCCGACCAATCCCCCACCACGCATGTCAAGATTAGAGGTCTTATACCCTCTTCTTCACTGCCTAGCTAGTTGTCATACACCTTGTCAAGCATTTTAGTTTTCGAGATCGCATAATTATTTCAGAGCGGTAAGACCATTTTTGGTTTAACATCCCCACCCATGCTCTCGAACCTCGCTTCGATACCGCTTGTTAAGTTTTCAATCGTAGAATCAAATACAACTAATCAATTAATGATTTGACTTTAGTCGAAAATTCCCAATTTAGCACCGAAGAACCCTAACGCCTAAATTCAAATATATAACGGCTAGTACGAAGAACTCCAATACTCGAATTCAACGCAATTGAAAAAGAACAATAAGATACGTCAAGGTGCGTAATCTCCTCCCCACTAATGTATTTTATCATGGAATCAAACACCAATTACAATCGATCGACTTCCAATAATATAAACCTAACTCTTGTCTAAACTATTAACTTTCAATACAACTTTGATCGATTTCACTCTATTTATAGATGTAAGATTGTCCTAATCCTAATAGGATAATACAACAACACATCTCTTCTTTCACAAGCTCAAACGCTTAGTCCAACTCAGATTTGATCACTTTGAGGCCACATGCTTTGATCTCGGATTTCATGCAAATCCATGCATGCCTCTGATTCTTCAATGCTTAACGCGAGGAAACCTGACATAAACTACAACTTGCCTCACTATTTACGACCTCAACCTGACAATTACCAAGTAAAGTCGATAACAATGTATATTTCTCAGAAGACCGAATCATAGCCATTTACCAATCCAACAAATAAGCACAAAAGATATTGTTAACGCGACACGTCCCAATAATTTATGCCACTGCATTCCTGATTAATATATGCCTTTGACTACTTCCTCTATCACACCTCTAGTGGATGTTTTCTGCCTCGTCTTACGGTTTTTTTCAATCTTTTACAGGAAACCGATTCTATCTATTTTTAAATAAGTAAAACCATTTCGTTCGAAATTACCCTGCTTGAATCGTCTTGATTTTGATGCCTGTTTTCATGCTTAGTCGGTTCGGTTCTGTCGGTTTTCGATTTTATAACAATAATATAATATAAAAAGTTTATGATTTTGAATTAAAATAAAATACACATAAATTTCAACCACATACACCAAATGCATGATATAACAGTAGACACTTATCCGAGCGCATTGCTTACTACGCTGACACAACTGATTGCTTCAAACACACGAATAATAATGTATATACTCCCCAAATGTAATACTAACACATGCATAATAACATCGATTACTAATGTGACATCTAAACATTCACTCTAAATACACGATTTCAAATTAAAATGAAAGATCAATATTTCAAAACTAAAATAGTTATAAACTAAAAATATCCTTAAATATAAATAAACAAAATATATATATACTCTAAGTTAGGTTCGAATTGCCTGCTTCGGTTCGGTTTATAAAACCGAAACCCATTAATTTTTGCCTAACATTTTTTTTTCTACCATTTTGATTCGTCTCTACTTTTCAAGAACCAAATCTGCAAAATTGTGCTCAGCTCCGCCCTCAAGTTTCAATTAACCGAACCAATCTCATTTTAAAATGAAACCAATAAATACTTATCAGATCAGCCACTGAACCCAAGCCGCACTTTATTGTGAATTGAATAATGTCAATTTATTTTACTAGTATCAAGAAAATAACATGATAACTTACACATCCAAGAAAACAAGAGAGTTTTGTAGAAAGTGTGTGATCATTGATAATTTCCATCGGCTTGGTGTATGGAATCTAGAAATTGCTCGAGCCAACTAGTGTAGATGTTCGGCCTCTCTACTTGAAAAATATGACCAGCTTGTTCAATGTGTTGCAGTGCAGCAATTTCTCCATATATCATATCCTGAGATTAATCACTTGTAATTATTCTCTCTTGAGTTTTCAAAATAAGTTGAAAGATTAGAAACCAGAAAAAGCATAATGAAAAAAATTGTAACAGAAAAGATTGTGGAATTCAATCAAGACCTGTTAACTGGAGTATCATTAAATTCTTATTCAAATTAGTTTAGTATTTTCATCATTACATTTTACTTCCTCTTCATTTTTTTTTCATGTACGAGTATTAAACTGGAAATAAATGTAGCGAACGGTTATGTGTTTGTTGTGATTCATTTGAATTATCAAAAATCTAGATAGCTCAATTAGTAGATTATGTTAAGCGCATATTTTCACCTTGATAAAGTATGTTTCATATTTTCACCTCTCTTGCTTTTAAATAATATATAACTCATATTACAATAATCCATTTTAATTTGTCTCCCCTTTTTCATATTTAACTTCAATCAGAATTCAACCAATAGACAATAATAATTTTAAATACATATCTTTATTACTCTCTCAATCCCAAAAAGATTGTTCCATTTTGATTTTTACGTTTTTCAAAACACGGCTTAAAACGTAAATATCTCTAATTATACACGGCTTAAGGTAACAATTATTAATTGTGTTTAAATATTGTTTGATTTTGATTTTGATTGATTTGTTAGTTTTTCAATTTTTTTTAATTGTCTCTAATGATGATCAAAACAATAACTTTCGTTCTTCCGAGAAAAACCATGCGGAAAATTCATTTATTTATAGTCAGGAAAACAATCTCTGTAATAAGTAATTAGGGGGTAGTTCATCCTCCTCATCGTTGACAACTACGGAGTACTACTCGCTCCTTCCTGTTGCTGTACATGGCCTATATCATATTGAAGAACCAAATTTGACTACTCTTCAATTATCTAAATCCTTGGTCTTATTTTTTCATTTTTACATATATTCACATATGGGTATTGAACGAACGATCTTAAACGAATTTTGATCGGAGAGCTAGTTTGGAAATACGGAGCCATAAGGGCTCAAGTGATCTTCTAGGGACTCACGTGGTGTCTAGAACATCACTATTCCCTCCAATCTATATATTTTAATTGTCGTTTGATTTTTTTAAAATTAAATTCGGTTATCTTGCAATTATTAATTATTTCTTATTTTAAAAATATAAATTTATACAATCGATTCGTATTTTAAAATAATTTCATAATATTAATTTTTTAAATAATATAATTAAAATACCAAATATTAAAGATCTATTTCGATATTTGAAAAAATTAATTATAATAGATTGAAAATAGTAGTACGTAATATATATGAAGAGAAAAAGATACAATAATTTGTTAAGTTCTATGGTTCAATATTATCATATTTTTTACATTAGGTGCTATTGATCTGGTTGGAAGCAAATATATTTTTAATTTGATTTCTACATCAATAAATGTGATATCTAATTTATGGACGTCATATCTTTGGAATTCTAATTACCCTCGCCAACAGATTTGGTCAACGAATTAAAGTAAGAATTAACAAAAAAATAAAATGAAGTATAATATCTATATCATATTAGTAATACATGCAAGACCTTTCAAATATACTAATGGTGTCGGTGCTAGTAAACTTTTGAGCATACATCGTATAGAACATGTTTTACAAGTCAAGGTAGTTTTTTAAACAATTATCCATCAATATATATAACCATGAGTTTTAACCAAATATTCATAGTATGCATCAAACACTTATGTATCAAAATATGTAACATTAAAATTATTATTAATTGTATTAGATTAATTAATTAACTGAACTTGGATAGTAAAAAAATAACTCAAGGAAGTGATGATCATAAGACTACAGAAAAAATGATCAGTGACTAAGGACAAATGCATAGCTAACCTGTTGCTAAACACATTTAGCAACCGGTTAACCACGGGATCGACCCTAGCATTTGCGGTGTTGAAAAAATGACCACGAAATGTCCATTACCAAGCAAATGGAAACAATTTTATAAAAGCATCAATTCAATGATATTATTAATTTCATAATTTACGAAATAATCTATCTATTTATATATAGGCATTATTATTGGTGGGATTGTAATTTCCTAAATTTTTGTCAACGTTATTTAGACGGGTCCGGTTATGATGCATAAACAAAACTTATGAACCATGCATAAATAACATGGACTTCAGCCCAACAAACTAAGTGATCTCGTATTCATTAAATAATCATGCAAAAGGTCCAAACAATAATGATACTCCGTATTACTCTATTTCAGAACCCACTACTCCTTCCAAATTCAACACTTACTCAAAAAACTCATCACTGCTTATCACCAATCGTCGCTTTCGCCTCTGCCTCCTTTGTCTAGAATGGATCAAATCACAATCATAATCGAAAATCAACACCTAAACCAGGTTTGAATTCGTTACAATTATCATATATTTTGAAAATGAAGGAATAGATTGATCAAATGTAAATACTCTTCAACAACTTGATTGATAAAAAATGAATTTAAAGATTAAAAAATTAATTTGGATTTATTAAGAGGATATTAAAATGTCAACCTTTTAATCCTATGTCGACAACTAACTAATTGCCCCTGCGCCCCGAGGCACCATCAACCCGAATAATCGTAGCCACCAATAATTGATAACGATAAAACGACTTCATTTAACGCGATAATAAAATAATACAATCCGTCAATCGCAAGGCACTAACCAACACTACAACAACCGAAAAGTAATAATATAAATACAACATCAACAACTTGTTTTACAAATCCCTAGACAACTATAATTTACAACAAAACCCAAAAAAGAAGATAAAAAGTATAACTGCTGAGGTCTTCAAGCTACCATCGCCACCTCCGCGTGGCACGCAACTACTCGGCCAAAGCATCTCTGGCCGTCCCCAAGCAACAAATCCCAGTATAAAACGTCCGCCCATAGGAAATAAGTGAGTCGCCTAAAGTTCGAAATGAATACAAATATCACGTAAGCTAACCTACCACTCATACAAAACAAGGATAATTCAAGACTTACCCATTTAACGACTCATCCACCTCAAGCAGTTATATTTTATATGCTCCTCCTCGATAAGATAAATCTTTCCCTTAACGGCCCGATTAACACCGACAACCATGCCCACGTCAACAACTTACTCACAAGACACCTTAATCACAGAGATATCTCTATCTCGTTATCTTCCCAAGATAAATTTAATTCCGACAATATACAACTCAAACATACAACAACTCAAACATATGATCTCACAACTCAAAGATACAACTCAACCACTTATCTTGGCTCACCTTAAGTGCTTACTCCCAATTATAGTCATACCTCCTATGACATCTAAATGTTTATCATACGAACCTCCAAATCAAGCCATTATCTTAATACAACTGAGCCACGTATATCTTAAATCAAGATAACTTAAGTACAGAATCGTCTCACCAAATTCTTCATTTAGTCTACTTTAACTTATTCAATTACGGTATCAACGTCAGATTACAACTTATATAATAACACGTTTGAATCTAACTTTACACTATATATAAAAATATCATCAACATCATCTATGCATTTGCATAAACGCTTGCTTATAATTTTTGTACCTAATGCCCTCATTCAAAAAGTTATCTCAACCATTAACCAACTCAACTTTTAACCTTGTACGATGTATCTATATTAATACCAACCTAGATCCACAAGAAAACTGATAATATCAATAATCAACCGAAACCCAATTCGACATAATTTCATCATGGCAACATCTAGTATAATCAACACAATATCCATAACCACAATGAAATATAAACCGATCATACAACACCATAGAAAATTTAAACAACAACATGTCAAGACATAATACAAAGTCTCAAATAAGGCACACCATCACCCGTAATAAAATCACAGAGACTCCAACAACGACTATAACCTAGTCATCAAACCATCTATCTCTCATATCTCCCCAACTATACTAAAATTTAAACGCTGCTTATGCTCAACTGGGCTCACCGCAGAATCTTAATTCAATCGCTAATAAACACCGCCTATACCGGGAAGAGGGGTACAAAACCCACTTATACCGTAGAGTAAGGACACACCGACAATGCACACAACAAAGTGATCATAAAGACTCACATACCGCTTCTTATACCGAAGATAAGGCCAAAACCGCACTTATACACCAAGATAAGGCCACACCGACAATGCACACAACAAAAAAGTTGATCATAAAGAAGTCATACCAGCTCTTATACCAAAGTATAAGCCAAACCGCACTTAGTACACTACAAGATAAAGCATCACACCGACAATGCAATAATAAAGAAAGTTGGATCATAAAGAGTCATACCGGCTCTTATACCGTAAAGATAAGGCCAATAGCCACATATCCTGGCAGCGGCGAGAAGCCACTCAACCCCTAATCCCCTCCCAACTATAAAGGGCCATATCCTAATACTCAAGTCACCTAAAGTCACGTATAACCCAACAAAACACCTCCGAAGAACTAACTACTCTATTCTCAACCCATAACAAAGACACAACAAACGCCTCACAATCAAAAATCAACTAATCGCTGCAAGGCTACGTAAAATACAGAATGGCTGCGCCATGTATCACGTAAAATGCCGAGGCGTCACGTAAAATATAAAAAAGCTCGACAAGTGCCACCGAACACAAGAAACGAAGTCGAGCTCAAGCTATTACTTACCTTAAGCAAATCTTCAATGTCATGTAAATACAATCACATAATCATATCAATGCATCACATAAACGGTAAAACACATAATCACAAAAATGACATGCTTCCCACAATTTAAAGTAAGTATGAACAGAAGACCATGTAGATAAGTAATTACCTGTTAGCAATAAGGAAACGCCCCGCTAATCGATCCAAGTGCTCTCAATGCTCCGTGTCTAATCAAACACCGAAAATATAATTAATACTCACAACAATCTTAACCCTTATCTAATTCACCCCTCACTTTTCAACCATTTAGTTACAAATTAACAACTTAAGTATAGACTACCATGCTTCAAAGATTATTAAAATGACGAATTTCAACTATCCCTAATTAAATCCCATAATCGGTCGATACTCCAACCAAAATACCCAACATTATCAACCAATTTCAATCAACCCAAACATCAACTCTTCCAACTAATCAAACTCATTTCTAACAACCTCAAATCCCAAAGCCCGTTTACTACCCAAAATCTAATAAAACTAATTTCGACATATATTCCTCCAACAACTTATAAATCATAATTTTCACCTCAAAACAATAACAATAAAGGTCCAATAACATATTTTATATTCTCAACAACATTTTAGAAAAGTCAATCCAAAGTCAACTCAAAAAGTCAACTCAACTATATCAACACTTTCTACCCCAAAATCGATTATTATCATCTCCTATACTATAATCTAGCCTAGATAAGAATTATGCTAATAATAACCCACAAAAAAGCCGAAGTCAACTAAATCCCCAAAAGTCAACGTCTTAAAACACCATCAATTACTCATCCAAAAGCTTAACTTCAACTCAAGAACAACTAATTCTGTGTTCTGCCAATCGATCAGAAAGCAATAAAAAATCAAAATACAGTCAACTCGCTCGAACTCAATAAATACACAAAAGTTTCGACCTTCTTAAATTTGAATCGAAGAAAGATGACGAGGAGAAATCTCCAACAAATTCCAGGTCCAAAGTTGGGTGGGCATGGAAGAAAAATCAAGAAAAAAAATCAAAGTGGGGGAGGCGAACAAGGCCTGTCGAGAGGGAAATGAGAAGGCCGATGCTTCTTCCTGCCTCGGGTCGGGGTTTACGGGTTAACGGCAGGAAAAGCACAAAACACAACCGAACCGAACCGACCGAAACCGAACCGAAAATAACCTAAAATCGAGTAATCATCGGAACCGTAAACCGATTTAGTTCGAAAATAACAATCGACTCAAGTTCTGGCCTGCTTTCCTCGAGAACCAACCAACCGACAATTATTAAAAAAAAAAATATATTATATATATAAATCCTCACCATTCAAATTGATAACCTAAGTTACCAAAATACCACGCCAGCCCACGCCCCAAAGCCTCTAACCTCATTTTTAGCAAAGAAGACGCCGGCCACGCCTCACCCTACGACAATCGATCCGTCCGCGACAATCAACCAGTTGGCAGTTTCTAAACTTCTAATCCATCCTGCCCGCCGCTTCTTTCAGGGCTACAAAGTGACATGATATAATTTTGTCAGTGTATATTTATTGCTTTTAATCGACATTCTACAAATATAAATTCAAATTCGATTGATTTATGCTCATGTCATATTTGATTTAATTTTGCATCGGAATACGTTAGCTTTGATTATGTCTCATTTTGAGTATATCAGAAGGATTGCGCATTTTTGTTAGAGCAGGACCCGGCTCTTTTTTCTGTGAGGCGCTTGACAAAGAATTTCAGTGGGATAATATAAAATGCAGCCTATTTATCTACCTCTACCACCTGACATTTCCATTTCTTTGATTTTTTACCACAATGTTAATTTACTGCAGGCTTCAATATTATTTTCTATTCTCAATTTTATCTCACTTCGCCACATTTTGTAATGGGTATTCAAGATGATAATCCACGCATTAGCATAATGACTGAGCAACACATACTAACTAAAATTTCGCTTCGACATTTACGCGAAGTCTATGTCATATTGGGCTTACACTTTTTAAAGGCGATCAAGTAATCATATATAGCATTTGGAAATTTAACTCTCAACCGTAGAAGACATCGATCTAACAATTCAAAGACGCTTGGCAAGACCCAGAGTCGTAAACTGCTGGGTTCACATGTTACGCATCCTTCGCTTTTGGATTTTGTTCTCGCAATTATGCAGTCACTTAAGAATTAAATCCCTTAAATAGTTTATCATGTTTTAAGCTCCCCGACAACCGTATGCATCTCAGAATTGCATAAGCTCTGCAATGCATGGCCCGTCATTCACGCAAGAGCCCCTCCGCTATATGCCCATACCCATTACTTGGCTTAAATCGGCATGTCTTTCGAGTAAGTTATCTGTCACAGAAGGCTTGTGAGACAAAAGTACGATTTTTCATGGAATTTTGCTTGTCCGCATCTCTGCTTAAAGTTTCGTTAACTGGGTGAACTGGCCACAAGATAATCCTCGTAGCTGCGAAGTTCACTTTAAAAGTTGGTATAATAGGCCGATTTAAAAATAAAATGGTTTTGGCAAATAATTCCTTCAATTAGAAAATGCCTTAATCGACAAAGAAAAGGTACCAGAATCAGAATTAGCGACAACCAAAGACCATAAAGAAAGTTGTACTCTCGCAATTGTTCATTTCATTCCAAATTAATGTAGTTTTATCAGAAAACTACAATCGTTGTTTTGTCAGACAAGTTGTTTTGCTGTATTATGTACATACATAAGTCTTACTGACATCGCTCATTTCCATTATCGCCTATCGACGCTATATATATCTATTTATATTAATCGATAGTAATGCTGTGATTGGCTGTGGATACGGATTATAAATGGCATGGCCGAATACGAAACAAATACTAACACGCCGAATCTAATCATACTCCTACGGCCCTCCGATCTCGACCTTACTCCTATTTCTTCTCTCTCGATCCTCGCTCCTTCTAAGTGTTCTTAATTGCCCAGAAAGAGGAAAAACCTCTCCCACGACCCCCATCACGTAGCTTGGGAACGGCTCAAACTGGGATCATTGCCAAAATTCCTTGGGGACCCCCCGCTAGAGCGTTGTATTCATCAGGGTCGTGATTACGCCGCCGATTCAAAAAGTTAGTGGCACAAGTGTCTCCATAAGCATATCGAAAATTGTTCGCTTTTTCAAAGACTACTAAACAAACAAATCAAAGACAAATTATGATTTTAGCCGGCAGCATCAAGGATGATCCTTTATAATGGTCAGGTTTAAAATCACATGCTTTGATATCAAAGTTACTTAGAACTTTATCTAAGTTTATCTCATGGGATTTAAAAGCCATTCGAACGGTAGGCGGGCGCTTCAAACAATTTGTTAGAAGCTTAGAGCCTCGCTTTATTCTAATTCGGTAACAACTGCTAGTTAAAATATCGCTTAAACTTGTCGAGCTCGAGAAAAAAAAGTTGAGAACATTTTTAAAAGACCAAGAAGTCGAAGCCTGGACAACGATTGCTGGACTTCAAATCAAACCTGAAGAGGCATCGACCGCTTCATTTTAATACGACAACCGATCTTCAACGTTAATTTTAAATTTTTGTTTGGTCAGACATCACGCGGCGACACCGGGAAGACTGCTGAGAGTTTCCTCGCCTGAAAAGGTTGATAAGTGCTAACTATAATCGTTGACAATGACCGGCTAATGATAAAGCGACGATGGCTTCCGAGATCAAGGCACTGAGCGACGTCAAAGGTTGTCAAAACCAAAGTATTTACATGCGATGTTCTCAAGGTCAGGAATCTTTATTTAAAGATGGATTGGAAAAGTAAGACTGGAGAAAGAAGCCAAGATTAGAATGCCATGAGGTATGTGCGTCATCCCTACAAGATTGAAAAGTTCGAGCACGCGTATTTATCGAGAATAAGACAAAAGGGGTTTGTCTCTGGACAAGGAAACTGTGTGGAATTCGACATTTGACAACGTGCAATTAAGCATGTAAAGGCTTTTGAAAGGTCGTAGGCGGAAGATTCTAGTTATAATTTGTATTTTCCTAAGTGCTGATCAGCCTCCTACTAGCGTCGAATGGGCCAAGTGTCGATGCATTGGGCTAAGTTTCTGAATCGCTTACGAGGCCACTTTGTCTTTCCGAAGTAAAGATAATGACATCTTCCACGATTTTACCAAGTCAGGACTCGTATATGACAATAAAGCTATATCAAATCGATGTTTGTATAATTGCTTTTGTCCAACATGGCTAATAAAGCATTTATAGCTAAGTTCGAGAAATATCAAGTTGATTCCGAGTCGGGGAATAATTTGTTGTTTCTAGGAGCGGCTTTTGGATCCAAGACAAAAATTCAATAAAGTTTCATTCTGCATGCAATGCATTTACTCGAGATTTGTCGAGCCGAGTCCCCACTATTAAATACAAGCAAAGGCTACCACGATTAACGAGATAAAAAAGAGTTGAGAGTTGCTAGCTTTTACGATAAACATGGTCATACGATAATGTTGAATCCTCACCGCTTCTTTCTTCTCTTCTTCTTCATCCATCGCCAATCCTAAGAACTACTTAAAAAGTCTTTTGGATGGACATATGTTAAGGCTCCACGATAATGGATTCTGCTTGAAACTAAAAGCGAAGTTAGCTCGCTATTCGTCTCAAGCTACCGAGGAAGATGTCGATTTGAATATCTTACAAACGGGTAACTTAAATTGCTATATCCTATTTTGTCCAAAAATTGCAAAGGACATTCTAGTCAGTCTAGCCACGCTTGCTTGCAATGTTTAGTACGTGTCAGAATTTTTGAGTGATTTTAGAAGTTCGCTGGGCTCAAGACCGTGAGATGCTTGTATGTCGACTGCCGAGAAAATGGCCAACGAATCCATTTGATTTGGCGAAGTCTTCTGGCCGATATCGATCAATACTAAGTAATAGAGTATGCATGTTGTTAATTGCTATGGTTTATGAACAAGTTAACGATATAAAAGTATATAAATATTTCTAACTTAATTTGTTTATGTGAATGTAATTAGTCAAGTTACTATCTCAGGGAAGCATTAATAATAATGCTTAGCGCATTGTTCAAGCGCACAAGGTATTTTCTTGAACTATTTTATTGTGCTTTTTTGATATAAAGTTTATCGACAGATTTATGATTTTTCATATTTGTGTATTCTTGATTACGTATTGTTTATTGTAGATGACCACTCATCATCAATGTCAAGCCAGCTTATTGCATTATTCGATTCTGTTTCTTGTATTCGACTATTAATACTTGCTTTTTTTTTTGTATTCGACTATTAATACTTGTTCGCTTTGTATTCTGACTATTAATACTTGTCTCGTTATGTATTCGATTAGTACTTGTTCTTGCTTTGTATTCGACTATTAATACTTGTTCTTGTTTTGTATTCTGATTATTGTACTGCTTCACATGTATTCCATTATTAGTACTTTGCTTTGTATTCTGATTATTGTGACTGTTTTGTTATGTATTCGGATTATTAGTACTGTTCTTGTTTTTGTATTCTGATTATTAGACTTGTCTTTTGTATTCGAATTATTATGATTGTCTTGTTTTGTATTCGATTATTCTCGTATCGTTTCTAATGTTGTATTCGGACTATTCAGACGTGTTCTAATTTTCTTTTGGACTATTCGGATTTCAAATTTGTCATCTTCTTATTTATATAATAAATTATGTACACAGATTAAAACGTATTTCAAAAACAACATTATTAAATAACGCGAAAAGACCATGGTGCCCAAAAAAAATCCAAAATTTCAGTCCCAATTTCGAGGCCCGTATCCGAAATTTAAACCGAATCCCAACCGGCCTAAATCTACCCTAACCGAACCTGCTTTGCCTCCACACGGATAATCGAGAAATGGTCGTTCTAGTTTATCCGAAAACCTAACCAACCCACTGAAGTCCTACAACGGAGCGCCCAAAGGTTTTATGCGTGAAACCATCGCTTAATTCAATCGATACTTCGCTTAACTTATCTCGATAACCAACTTCCAAAACATTAGCATTTATATTACCACCCAACCAATATCATTACCATCCGACTAAAACTTTAAAAATTTCAATACCGACTGTACTACCAACTCCACCGATTCAATAGATTTCAACTATTCAACTTCAAATAATCCACCGAGCAACTAGTATACTATTACAAAGTAATATTAGCACGGATGGGTTATTACAAAACGGCGTGTGCATGCAGTAAAGAAAATATTAAAACTACATGAATGATACACTCTCGATATTATAAAATAAGGTTGAAATCTCAATCAAAATGTTGAATATATGTATAATTAAGAGTTGTAGATTTTCTGCCTTTTTCTGTGTATTACTATTTCAAACTTCAAGAAGAGTCACTTAGAAAGTAGGTCATATTGAATATTGTTTTGTTATTAAAACTTTATTTAAACCTTTAAAAACTGCTATCGTTGCATAACGGTTTTAGGAATGTGTATGTCAAAACCTTATTAGCTAATTAATGGTTTTGATAAGTACTTTTAAACTAAAATATGCTTCTATATAATTATATAACACCAAAACCATTGTCAGTTTCAATCGTTTCATGATAGCGCATGCCACATCCTTAAAACTTAATCACGGCCTTTTAGTACCATTTTAAACTAAACTATACATATTTGGTCATGTAATCCTCTTGAAACTACTGTTGCTCTCTAATTGTTTCTTACCTAAGTACACAAAACCTTAAGAACTAACTAATGGTTTTACTTGTCGCTTTTTAAACCCGAACTATGCGATATAATCATTCAACACTTTGAACCACTGCCGCTTAACGATTTCAAAGATGTCTATACAAAAATCTAACAACTAATTAATGATTTTAGTATGTAATTTTAAAACTAAACTATACATATTGTTTCATAGAAGGAGTATAATAAAACCATAAGACATAACTAATGATTTTAGTGTAGGGATGCTTAACTAAACTGTTTATATAATCATCTAACACCCTCGAAAACCATTTTTGTTGTCTAATGGTTTCAGAAAGGTATATGTTAAAATCTTAAGAACTCATTAATGATTTTAGTCGATAGTTTTAAACTAAATTATGCATATATAATTATATAATATCCTTGAAAACCGCTGTTGTTTTCTAACATTTCCAGTATGTATGAAAAAAACTACATGTGTGTAATTAATGATTTTATGTTACTTTTCTAGACTACAATCATATTTTTGAAAGAATAATACGTGACTTATTTGTTTTGGACTTCATTATGTTTTTCTTTTCAAATGTATGCTTATATAAAGTACTAACATACATGCAAGCGCCACCGAATACATATATACGAGTCCAAGCTACACAAGTGATAAGCTAATTTTTACGCACTACGCATAAGTCCAACCTGGCCAACTAGCCCACGCCAAGCGATCCATTAAGAACTCATCCATTAACCATCAGCCCAATGCATAAACGATCCAACCATTTTCCTCCAGTCCATTAACGGAGCCTTAGCCCAGAGCATAAAAACTGAAATCCATTAAGTTTTAATATTTGATTTTCTTGATTATGTCGTTTGTCCACCTTGAGGTGTAATTGAATATTTGATTAATTTTGTTAAGTATCCCAGATTATTTATCCAGTTTCAATTGTAATTGGATATGGAGTGTTTGATTAATTGTGTCAAGTGTCCAAATTATCGTCCAATTCTCTCCGTGTAATGGAATATGAAGTATTTGATTTGTTTTGTTAAGTATACGTTTCTTACTTGCATTACAAACATTTTAAAGATTTATTGTCAGAGAGTTTTTAATTTTATGGTATTTGTCTTACTTGGTTTTTACGCTTTGAAGCAATGTACGCCAAATTAGATTATACTCCACAAGAAATGGTTGTCAGAAGGATTTATCTATACGAAGATTGAGTATCCTAACTCATTTACACCGACGATCAGAGCAAGTGGGCCTTAAGAATGTTGCTTCCCCGCCTGACTCCAACTACATGTTGACCAATGTTCAAGGTATTTTCTACATCCGACTACGAATTAAGTTCCGAGGTTTTCTGCGCTGCTCATATTGAAGATTTACGAATAATCAAAGGCCAGCCTATTCCTCGAATATTCGCCGTTTTGTCGATCTGCATCAAAATTCTCACGTATTTTGCTGAAGAATTACTATGTTTGCAGTAATTCACTGTGCGTTATTTCAGTTACTCCTGAGATGCTTTTTCAAATCCACCAAATCGGGTGTTTCGCTTCTACGGTTTAAAGATTTAGCTTGTGTTAATTTCATGATCTCTATATTTTCTCGAGTATTTTGGCAGATGAACGGTAACGCTCATATTTTCTCGAAACAAAGTGGGGCTATTTATAAACTTCTATTGAATACTTGTTTCCGATTGTCGCTTTTAATTTCACTGACGAAGGCACCATCAATTTTACAAGATTCCGAAACTCATTTCCGACATATTTACGAAACCAAATAAATATTCATATAAAATGTTAAAAAAAATTAGCACTAGAGAAAAATAAGGAAAAGTAGAAATAAATATCATTGAGCAACGGTGTCAATATGTTATATCAAGGAAACTATTACTCTGGTTTAATGGTTTTATCTCGAACTTACTTAACAAACCATTGCACAATTAGTTTTGTTTAAGATATGTTATATTCAAAAATCATTTTGCAGCATGGATGATTTTTATAATATAAAAGAGTGCATCATTCTAAACATAGGTTAAACCCATTCAACAATATTAATGGCTTCAAGAATACAACATGTTAAACCATTATTCAATATTATCATTTCTTCTATGTCAAATTTTCTCAGAAGTTCTAATGTTTCAAGTTTTTATATGACAAACCGCTAAAACATATTTGATGGTTTCATTCTAATGCATGAGATTAACCACACAAAAGTTAATAGTTTAGTATATAAGATAATCAAACCATTAAGTATTTCTCGATGGTTTAATTCTAATGCAATACAAACCCATTCATAAAAAGTCACTATTTTATATAAGATACTAATTACCAAGATATCTCGGATGGTTTCATGTAAATTATATATGCTTCATAGTTTTAAAAATCTTTTGCAGTTCATCGGAAATAGATAGATATAATATAACAAGTCTAATGCACAATGAAAAGTAATTTTTTTTCCAATTTTTCATTGTCTGGAATTCCATAAGGAATAATTAGATTCCCTTTTAACTATTATAGATTCCTTTTTAACTATGTCAAATAAAGTAGCTCCAAAAGTTTCAAATTCATAAAATCTTTACAAGTTATAGAGTGTAAAACCCCATAATTGAACTAGGACACTTAATAAAAAATGAAACATATTCCAAACTGACAACATAAATGAAATAACTAAATTAGAATTAATTTAATTAACAAAACAAATCAAATACTTCATATTCCATTACACTTAAAGAGGACAAATAATTTGAACACTTGACATAATTAATCAAACACCCACATCCAATTACAATTAAACTGACCAAAAGTGGACAAATAATCTGGGATACTTAACAAAATTAATCAAATATTCAATTACACTTCAAGGTGGACAAACTGGACATAATCAAGCAAATCAAATATTAAACTTAATTGACTAGAAATTTTTTGTG